>SJYV01046343.1:167272-311229 GCA_006410875.1 Neotragus pygmaeus | reverse complement strand
TTATTCAGAAGCGTGTTGTTCAGCCTCCAAATGTTGGAATTTTTAAGAGTTTTTCTCCTGTAATTGAGATCTAATCTGAGTGCCTTATGGTCAGAAAAGATGCTTGTAATGATTTTGAATAAGAGTAACTTATCAGTTTATTTTCCTTGTTAGATATAGGTAGAGTCCAAAATGTATAGTTGTTTTATAAAGATCATTTTATTAATTTGGCAATTAGTTGTGACTATTTCCTAGTGTATTAATCACGAATACATTATCCAAAGAGTTACTAAATAATGAAATCATGAAGTGTAATTATTAAGGATAGGCAGAGAGGAAGCAAAAATATCCAGAGGAATTGTCCCCTGAGAATGCATATTTTAGTTGCTGTATCCTCTGGGTCACCCTCAGATCAATCACTTTGTTAAATGCATGGATTCCAGGAGATAACAAGTCACAAAATTATAAGTAAATGATAGCAACTAAAGTAGATCTCTACACAGATAGCCAAACAACCTCCTAAAGAATTCTTTTCGAGATAATTTGTGAAATTGGGTGTTTGGTCTTTATCTTGTAATCAGTGTTAAATCTTAAAGAGATATCCTATATAAGGTAGTAGTATTTTCCGAGAGAATTCATATGGAATTGAGTAGTTTCCTTTCACTTAGCCTTGTTACATGGCTTTAGAATGCCATTGGGAGGAAATGAAAAAAAATAAAACAAAACATTGAAGTATCTTTAGTTCAGTGCTCTTATAATTGTTTTCCTACCTAGCTGCTGACAAATCATTATGAAAGATGCTGGAAATATTACTGCCTGCCTGGAGGGTGGGGCAACTTTGGAGCTGCCTCAGAAGAAGAACTTCATTTATCAAGAAAGCTGTTCTGGGGCATCTTTGATGCCCTGTCTCAAAAGGTAATTTACCCTGTCTCAAAAGGTAATTTAATCTTTTGTGGATTTATTTGTAACATAAAATAATTGAAAAACCATAGGGTCTTGATAAGAAAGTGTTCCTAGTAGAATAGTGAGATGCTACCTTTACTTATCAAGACTTGACATAGTTTTGTTTTTTTTCTCTTTATGACAAATGCTGAGAATGCAATTTATATTGACTTTTCATAATCATGATGGCAACATGTTTCTGGTAATTACAACACTTTCTGACTCGAAAATGGATAAGCATTGTAGCAAATGATTCACATGGTTTGATCAGTTTCTGGTATTTTTAGACTTGTTTGGACTGAAAGTCTCCCTCATCAGTCACCTCCCCAATCTTATAAAGCCTGAAGAAATCTAGTCAAATACAAAACTGTTAAATATTAAAGCTCATAAAATTATAATATTCCAGTAGCCTTACTGACTTCTCACACTTGCAGCTATGGTAATTTAAGTGTCTGCATTCGCTCTTGCTTTATGTGCATGACATGCTCTAATATTTGCCATATTTGCAGTGAATGGTTTTGTACACTTTTCAGGAAACTGAAGCGTCGTATTTCAGTGAAAATCAGAACATGCTTGCTCTGCTTATGCTTAAATCATGAATCAAAATCAGTTTGAATTCCCAGACAGACATTATCAGATGACTGGAATAGTATAACAGAAGTTTGCTACATAATAAAGAAAGTTTATCTGTGATAACATGTGGTAGCTACATCTGAATGCTTTTTCTTGTTGAATTGTGTTTGGGAAACTTCAGTGTCCTTTTAAAACACTATGTGGAACGTATTTTTAGAAGAATTTGCAACTTTAAAAGTTAGCACTTTGAGAGAACTTTAAAATAATTATTATTTTGGAGCCTGGTTGGCTGCCGTCTATGGGGTCACACAGAGTCGGACACGACTGAAGTGACTTAGCAGCAGCAGCAGAAGCATTTAAAAAAAAAATCTGTAAATACAGTTTAACTGTGTAACTAATATACTTTCCCTGGAAGTTTTGGTTATGCATTTTTCCTGTAAAAGTTCTTTCTCTGTTCAGAATTTTTTTTATACCTTGAAATACAAGGTATAAAATTAAAACTTCTTACTCTCTGGGTGTTATCCTTTGGGTGTTTTTCATATATAATCCTTATAGTGTGGTACAGCAATAATCTGTAACTAGCTGTAATAAACTATAATTAATGTAGTCCGTGACTGAAATCATTTTTATGTTGTGAAAGCATATTGTACACTTTGAATATTCAGGTTCACCTCACTTCACATATTGGGAAACAAACTTTTAGAGAAGCAAATATTTTATTCTTTTTATGATACAACTTCAGTAAAAAGCTTCAGTTTCTCTTATGTTTGGTGGGATTTAAGGCCATATTTTCCATTTTCTAGAAAAAGAATCTTTGGGGGAACTGAGTTAGCTGAAGGTAATTCAGATTTTCTCTTACAACATCCTGTCAGTTGCAGTGCTTATGTTGACAACTTTTGCTTAGTTGTAATGGGATATTTATTTCTTTGGTCCTCCATTTCTTCCCAGAAATATGAACAAGAACTTTTCAAACTGGCACTGCCTTGCCTGAGTGCAGTTGCGGGAGCTTTGCCTCCAGACTACATGGAGTCAAATTATGTCAGTATGATGGAAAAACAGTCATCAATGGATTCTGAAGGGAACTTTAATCCACAACCTGTTGATACCTCAAAGTATGGACTCTTTCTATTGCAGCAGATTTTTATTGTAAATGATGTGTGAAGTCTGAAATTGAATAAGGTACTAAAGTGAACTTTCTCTCATCCATGCCCCCTTTGAATTGGTATCCTTTTAATAGGGGTCCCTTTACTTGATGAAATGATAGTAGTAATAATAATGGTTACATGAATACCAAAAATAGATAAGATGTACCTCCTAAGAGATATACTCTTAACATCACCAGGATTCTCTGTATGTAACCACATGGTTATATCTATAATCATGAGAATCAAGAAAGGATATCAGTTATCTTTTTAGTTGAAGTTCTACCCTAAATGTTAAATCAGTAATTGCAGTCAACCTCTGTGTAGAGTCTTTGACTGGGATGCTTCTAGCATGCCGGCAAGGCTATTTCTATGAGCAGTGGGGCGTCACTTCATCATCACTACATCTCAGCCAGTCCGAGGTTAGCAGTCAGTGTTCAGCCTCATAAAGTACAGCATGAGAGTGAAGGGAATATCAAATGAGAATATCTCTCCAAAATTTAGCGTGCAGTGAGGGTGCAGAGTGACAGTCTCAACTACAGATACAATGTTACCTAACATTATGAAAGTTCTTCTATGGACCTGGTTGCATAAATTGTTCTGCACATCAGGAGTTTGAGTATGTTAGGTGTTTGAGGTCTCAGCACTATTTGTTTTTGTTACCATCTTTAAGTAGAATCATGGTTTTCCACTTGCGAAGAGGCTGGTCTTCATGCCACATTGTCTTATCCATTCTGTAGTCACTCAGCAAGATCAGTATTAGCAAGGTAGTCACTTGGTAGTTATCATCCACAGCATCTGAATTTGCTTGGGTGTTCTTTCAAGCCTCTTGTGTCCCCCCAGCTGGTTTAGCTTCTATAACCAGATGGAAATTTTGACCCAAGTGGTATGCCATTAGTTTGATAATGCCTTAAATTTGCATGTTTGGTATTTGATGACAGTCCTGTGAGAAAAGACTCTACCCCCCAGTATTTGGCTTATGTGATTGATTGATCCTTTGTATCTCTTCTAAAGTAAGTAAACCAAAATGTCACATGTTCACATTCCTACCGTAGGTAAGTTTGTGGTTTGCTAACATACAATGTACTCCAGAATTTTCAAATAACATCAGAATTGTGTCATGGCTTTGATGTTGATTAACTGAATCCAATTAATGAGTAAATGCTGAGCATGTATATTAATTTACCTCAGTTTACCCCTTTGGGGACCTCTTAACAGATTAGGTTTACATAGTGATATCAATAGTGTCTACATCTCTATGATTTTTATGTATTGTTTTTTAAATATGTGTGTGTCATAAAGTTCAATTACTAACTAATAACATACGAGAAAAGAAGAGTAAACCTCATTATATCAGGTTTTACTTATAATTCTATTCTCAAAGTTAACTGCATTAATAAGTTATTTTCATCAGTGAATGGAATTATATACATACTTAGTTTTTCATTAATAGATATATGTGATAGTACCAAGTCTTTCATTTGCCATCAGACTTGGTCAGCAACTGCATGGACTTCATGTCTGTTTGAGAGATTAAATATTTATTTAAACATGAAAGAACTCAAGAAGAAATGTTATCAAAATCATAAAGCATGAATTGATTAAATGCTTTTCCCTGGACACGACTGAGCGACTGACCTGAACTGAACTGAACTAATAGTTCATGTTAGTAATGTTTAGAATTTATATATAGATTATTATTATTTAAAATCATTAACATATCACTGGTTGTATTCAATTAACTTAAAATTAATTTTAGTACATTTTAAAAATGTAACAGATCAGATTTCAGCAGCCTTTTACCCATGTATAGTTGTTGTAGAAGAGATTGAAATAAAAAAGGAATAACTTCAAAGAGCCAATGTGAGAGTAAAGTATGTCTTTAAGCTCTTTATCTGACTATATCTTTATTCAAATTTAAAAAAATAATTGGTGCAATGTATTGTCCTTTTCTTGCATACATTTAAATTATTTTTCTCATACTATGTAAAAATTTTATTGTGTATAATTTATATTAAGATATAAAGTATGAATAAATATAAGATGAGCAGATAGAACCTTATTCACTTGACTTTTCTCATACTGTTTCTACCATATGGAAGAGTAATACCTTGTTAAACCAATTTTTTAACAATTTTGCATTGAATGAATATGAGCAGTCATAAGCTGTGGAATAAATTATGAATGGTGCCCTGAAAATCCTATGAAAATCAAACCTCTTTTCTTTATTTTTCTCATAGTATTACAATTCCTGAGAAGTTGGAATACTTCATTAACAAATATGCAGAACATGCCCATGACAAGTGGTCAATGGATAAGGTAACAGTCAGAACATCACATTCTAAATCATTAATGAATGTGCCTAATGACTGATTCTGGCTCACATATTTCTGACTATGCCAATTTTCTACTTTCAAGTAAGAGCATTAGATTAGGAAAGAACATTTAATTATGATTTGCTAATATAATATTTAGCTCTGCCACTGATGTACATAGGATACACCTAGAATAAGAATATTTGTGTTCATAAAAAGCACAGTGTTAGAATAAGATGATGAAGGGGTAGGTGGATGTGGAGTACATATCTCCATGGATACAGCAGGAACACACCTTCAAACACAGAAGCACATGCAGAACACCAGCTGAGAGCAGACAGGAGTACCTGACCAGAGGAAAGGATATATAGACCCACGCAAAGCTTGAGATCAAGCCCTGAGCCTTTGGAGTGGGAGCACTGACTCCAAGACTCTAGACTACCAGAGAAGTAGGCTGCTTCTGCTGCTAAGTCGCTTAAGTCATGTCCAACTCTGTGCAACCCCATAGACGGCAGCCCACTGGGCTCCCCCATCACTGGGATTCTCCAGGCAAGAACACTGGAGTGGGTTGCCATTTCCTTCTCCAATGCATGAAAGTGAAAAGTGAAAGTGGAGTCGCTCAGTCGTGCCTGACTCATAGTGAACCCATGGACTACAGCCTACCAGGCTCCTCCATCCATGGGATTTTCCCGGCAAGAGTGTTGGAGTGGGGTGCCATTGCCTTCTCCAGAGAAGTAGCCCTAGGGAGTATCAAATAGTGAAAACTCACACAAAGGAAACCGCTTGAATACAAGACCTGGCATCACCCAACCACCATTAGCACCCTGTGTAGGACCCCTCATCTAAACAACAAACAAAACATAAACATAAACCCAGTCATCAGCAAACAGGATTACCTGCTCACTCAGCCTTGCCCATCAGAGGAAAAACAAACAAACAAAAAATCAGCACAAATCTCACCCTAAGTGGCTTACACAAACCACTGGACCAACCTTAGCAGGGCAGAAAGAAAAAGGAGGAAAGAATTCAACCTTGAAGCCTGGGAAAAGGAGACCGCAAACACAATAAGTTAAAAAAATAATGAAAAGTCAGAGAAGTATTATACAAATGAAGGAACAAACTAGAAACACAGAAGACCAAATAAATGAAGAGGAAATAGGCAAACTACCTGAAAAAGAATTCAGAATAATGACAGTAAAAATGATAAAAAAAAAAAAAAAACAACTCAAAAAATGAAATGGAGAAAATGCAAATATCAATTAACAAAGACCCGGAAGAATTGAAAAATAAACATACAGAGACAAACAAGACAATTACTGAAATTAAAAATACTCTGGAAGGAATCAGTAGCAGAATATGTGAAGCAGAAGAACAAATCAGTGAGCTAGACGATCAAATGATGAAAATAGCTTCCGAATAGCAGAATAAAGTAAAAAGAATGAAAAGAACTGAGGACAGTCTCAGAAACCTCTGGGACAATATCAAATGCACCAACCTTTGAATTTAGGGGTCGCAGAAGGAAAAGAGAAAAAGAAAGGGTAAGAGAAAAAGAAAGGGTATCAGAAAATTTTTGAAGAGATTATAGTTGAAAATTTCCCCAACATGGAAAAGGAAATAGTCAAATCAAGTCCAAGAGGCACAAAGAGTCCCATATGGGGTAAACACAAGGAGAAACATGCCAAGAGACATACAATCTAATTAAACTAACAAAGACTACATGTAAAGAAAGAATAATAAACACAGCAAGGGAGAAGCAACAAGTAACATGCAAGGGAAGCCCCATAATCATAACAACTGATCTTTCAGCCAAAACTCTGTAGGCCAGAAGGGAATGGCAGGAAGTATTTAAAGTACTGAAAGGGAAAAATCTACAGCCAAGATTACTGTCCCTGGCAAGGATCTCATTCAAAATTGATGCAGGAATAAAAAACTTTTCAGACAAGCAAAAGTTAGGAGAATTCAGTACCAGCAAACCAGCTTTACAACAAACGTTAAAGGGACTTATATAGTCAAGAAATACAAGAGAAGAAAAAAAGATCTACAAAATCAACCCCAAACAATTAAGAAAATGATAATAGGAACATGTATATCAATAATTACTTTAAATGTAAATGGACTAAATGCTCCAACCAAAAGACACAGACTGGCTGAATGGATACAAAATCAAGACCCATATAAATATATGCTGTCTACAAGAAACCCACTTCAAACCTAAAGACACATGTATGCTGAAAGTGAGAGGATGGAAAAATATATTTCCTGCAAATGGGAAGCAAAAGAAAGCTGAGTAGCAATCCTCATATCAGACAAAATAGACCTTAAAATAAAGATTACAAGAGATAAGGAAGGACACTACATAATGATCAAGGGATCAATCCAAGAGGACGACATAGCAATTGTAAATATCTATCAACCCAACATAGAAGTACCTCAATACATAAGGCAAATACTAACAGACATAAAAGGAGAAATTGACAGTAACACAATGATAGTAGGAGACACTAACACCCCACTCACACCAATGGACAGATCATCAAAACAGAAAATTAACAAGGAAACACAACTCTTAAATGATACATTAGATGAGATGGA
Source organism: Neotragus pygmaeus (assembly GCA_006410875.1). Lineage (NCBI taxonomy): Eukaryota > Metazoa > Chordata > Mammalia > Artiodactyla > Bovidae > Neotragus > Neotragus pygmaeus. The sequence goes on along the minus strand of SJYV01046343.1, from coordinate 303,686 downwards.
TCTCATTGATATCTTCAGGACATTCCATCCAAATGAAGAATACACCTTCTTCTCAAGTGCACATAGAACATTTTCAGGATTAACCACATCTTGGGTCAGAAACCAAACCTCAGTAAATTTAAGAAGATTGAAGTTGTATCAAGCATCTTCTCTGACCACAACACTATGAGACTAGATATCCATTACAAGAAAAAAAATTGTAAGAGACACAAACAACATGTTTCTAAATAACCAACAGGTTACTGAAGAAATCAAAAGGGAAATAAAAAAATTTCTAGAAACAAATGATTAATGAAAACACCACTCAAAACCTATGGGATTCTGCAAAAGCAGTTCTAAGAGGGAGGCTTATAGCAATACAATCCTACCTCTAGAAACAACAAAAGCATCAAATAGACAACCTAACTTCACACCTAAAACAACTGGGAAAATAAGAACAAAAAAGCCCCCAAAATTAGTAGAAGGAAAGAAATCATAAAGATCAGAGCAGAAATAAATGAAAAAGAAAAAGTATACTGAAGATTAATAAAACCAAAAGCTGGTTCTTTGAGAAGAACCAGTGAAGAAGTCTTATCCAGACTCATCAAGAAAAGAAGAGAGACGAAATCAAATCAACAAAATTAGAAATGAAAAAGCAGAGGTTATAACAGACCGTGCAGAAATATAAAGGTTTTTAAGAGACCATTATGAACAACTATATGGCAATAAAATGGATAACCTGGAAGAAATTGATAGATTCTTAGGAATGGTCAGTCTTCCAGGACTGAACCAGGAAGAAATAGAAATTATGAACAACCCAATTATAAGCACTGAAATGGAAGCTGTGATCAAAAATCTCCCAAAAAACAAAAGCCCGGGACCAAAAGGCTTCACAGGGGAATTCTGTCAAACATGTGGAGAATAGCTAATGCTTATTCTTCTAAAACTCTTTCAAAAAATTACAGGGGAAGGAACACTTCCAAACTTGTTCTACAAGGCCACCATCGCTCTGATAACCAAAGCCAGACAAAGACAACACACAAAAAGAAAACTACAGGCCAATATCACTGATGAACATAGATGTAAAAATCCTCAAAATTTTTGCAAACAAAATTCAGCAACACATCAAAAAGCTCATACACCATGATCAAGTTGGGTTTATTCCACAGATGCAAAGATTCTTCAATATATGCAAATAGGTCAGTGTGATACACCATATTGACAAATTGAAGATAAAAACCATATGATAATCTCAATAGATGCAGAAAAAAGCCTTTGACAAAATTCAGCACCCATTTATAATGAAAACTTCAAAAAATGGGCATAGAAGGAACCTACCTCAACATAGTAAAGGCCATATATGATAAGCCTACAGCAAACATTCTCAATGGAGAAAAACTGAAAGCATTCCCCCTAAGATCAAGACAAGGGTGTCCACTTTCACCACTATTATGCAACATAGTCTGGAAGTCCTAGCTACAGCAATCAAAGAAAAATGAAAGGAATCTAGATCAGAAAAGAAGAAGTAAAGCTCTCACTGTTTGCAGATGACATGATACTGTACATAGAAAACTCTAAAGAAAGTGAAGTAGCTCAGTTGTGTCTGACTTTTTGCAACCCCATGGACTATAGCCTACCACACTCCTCCATCCATGGGATTCTCCAGGCAAGAGTACTGGAGTGGGTTGCCATTTCCTTCTTCAGAGGCTCTTCTCAAGCCAGGGATCGAACCCAGATCTCCTGCATTGTAGACAGACACTTTACCATCTGAGCCACCAGGGAAGCCAAGAGAAGAAAATTCTAAAGATAGTATCAAAAAATTACTAGAGCTAATAAGTGAATTTAGCAAAGTTGCAAAATGAATACACAGAAATGACTTGTATTTCTATATACTAACCATGAAAAATCAGAAGGAAAAATAAGGAGTCAATCCCATTCACCATTGCAACAAAAAGAATTAAATATCGACGAATAAACTTATGTAAGGAAACAAAAGAAGTGTACACAGAAAATTATAAGACACTAATGAAAGAAATCAAAGATGACATAAACAGATGGAGAGATATTCCATATTCCTGAGTAGGAAGAATAAATACTGTCAAAATGAGTATACTACCAAATGCACTCTACAGATTCAATGCAATCCCTGTCAAATTACCAATGGCATTTTTTACAGAACTAGAACAAAAAATTTCACAATTCATATGGAAACACAAAATACCCCAATAGCCAAAGCAGTGTTGGGAAAGAAGAATGGGGCTGGAAGAATCAACCTTCCTGATTTCCGATTATGCTACAAAGCTACAGTCATCAAGGCAATATGGTACTGGCACAAAACCAGAAATATAGACCAATGGAACAAGATAGAAAGCCCAGAAATAAACCCACGCACCTGAGGGTACCTTATTTTTGACAATAGAGGCAAGAATACAATGGGGCAAAGACAGCCTCTTCAATAAATGGTGCTGGGAAAACTGGACAGCTACGTGTAAATGAATAAAATTAGAACACTTCCTAACATCATACACAAAGATAAACTCGGGAAGGAAAATTTAGTAAGACAGTGACTGTGCATCCAGAAATCTTTTTAAAAAACTTTACCTTTTATGTGTAATTTTACATTACAAAAAGATCTTGAAAAATTTTAATCAGAATTTAGTAATTATTTACCTCTTCTAGTCTTCAGTTGCATCTCTTATCACTAAGTAGATCTTCAGTCCTCTTACAGGGCAAGATGGCATGTTTTATTTGCATTGTCGATAAAAGAGGAGCGACTCAAATGAGATAACTAAGTAGTCCCAATGTGTGACATAAGTCCTACATACTTTTATGAGATTTTTTTCCAGAGGGAATATCATGCACATTTGTCACATTTCATTTGAGCGTAGTAAAACTTGAGAGAAGATGGTTAAAATAGGTTTGTCAGAGAAATTAAGTTGAGAAGATGCAGGAATCTAAAATGAGGATATACTGCTTTGCTGAAGGGAAAAAATCAAACAGCAATGGTTCCAAAAGATGCTTGTGTTATGTAGCAATTCAGTATTACCAATTTCAATCCTTGCCCTGGCCAACCAGTCCCTTCCTTCCTCTAAGAAATCCCATTTTTGTTTTGTTAGGCACATGACTTATCTTTGTTCAGTAATTTAACCATGTTAGTAGGTAAGTCAGTAAGAGTAAAGTATCTGCCCTATTGAAAGACTGTATTAGATACTAAGCTGTTGGGGGTGGTGATGAAGAGAAAGTTTACAGAAAAGCGGTCCTGAGCTGTTTCAGCCTAGTTACTCAGATTCCATAGACATACAGGGAAACAGTGAAGTGTGCCAAATTATATGGGCAAAAGCATGTGGGACAAATGTGTTGATAGGTCATTGAACGTAGGAATAGCAAAACAAATAGCACTATTTAGGGAGGCTTCCAAATTAAACAGCTACTTCAGATTAAAATGAGTCTCTCACATACACGTCTCACAGGCTGAGGTCCTTAGTTAAACATGATGAGCTAAAATGAATATCACATTGGCTGTGCAGCCTGTAGCTTCCTCCTAGGGGAGGGCGATTGACATAATCACAGATCTGTCTAAGGAAGGCTGGATGCTATTCATCTCTGCATAAAAAAAATGTATTCCAGGAAATTCCCTGGTGGTGCAGTTTTATGACTCACCACTTTCCCTGTGGAGGCTGCAGGGAAACAAACAAACAAAGTTGGTCTGAGAAACAAACAAAAAATTGTCCCAGGTGATTACTCAATATTGACTAGGATGAAAATCTTTATATTGCCTTATACTGATTAAAAGTTCAAAGCTTAATGCTTATCTTGGTTGATTTTAGATTTATCGAGTACATACTTAAACAGGTGCACACCTACACTCTAAAATTAATGCATGTAAAACAATTTTGATTTTTTTTTTAGTTGGCAAATGGATGGATTTATGGAGAAATATATTCAGACTCATCTAAAGTTCAGCCATTAATGAAGCCATATAAACTATTATCTGAAAAGGTGACTTTTTTTTAAGTTTACGTAGCTTTAATTTGGGGGTGGAAGTTTTTGCTATGTAAATTTCTTATTAAAATGTCTTCTTTATGCATACTATTTTTAGCCTTTCTCAAAGGTCTCCTTTTTACATTTTTTTGTCTTCGGTCTTCTTCTTCATAATCCCATTTTCTGTCAGTATTTAACTGGTTATTCTCATTTCTATATAATATTTTTCTGCATTAAAAAAATTTTTATTCCTCTCCTATATTTTTAAGAACTTTAGAAAATATTCTTATCAATCTAAAGAGTCTTTTGTTAAGTTATAATGAAGTAATATATTTGAATATTTTTATTATTTATGTTTTCATGTACTTTACTTCTTTGGGGGGAAAAGCAGTATCTTGACAAATGAACTGTAAAGGATTTTATGGCTCTCTTGCTTATAGAATAAGTTACTTCTCTGTTTATTCAGATTGTAGAAAAGTCATCAAGCACATGTCATATAATCTGGAACCTTTTCCTAATACTGTTCCTGCTTTCTAGGGAAACTAAAGAAAATTAACCTCATGCTATAGTAAGCCAGGATCCCTCTTAGCAGCATTAGTCAAACTAGATTTCAGCTCACACTCTGCTCTTCAGAATTTGTACTTTCCTTTTTAATTTTTAAATAAACAGTCCTAATCAAAAATGTTTCGGTGAAGGTAGAATATTTCAGAACAAAGTACTAAATATTTTAAACTTTTATTTAGGTTCATAATATGCCATTCTTCTCTCTTTTTTTTTTTTTTCTTTCTAGGAAAAAGAAATTTATCGCTGGCCAATCAAAGAATCTTTAAAAACTATGCTGGCTTGGGGATGGAGAATTGAAAGGACCCGAGAGGGAGACAGCATGGCCCTTTATAACCGTACTCGTCGTATTTCTCAGACAAGTCAGGTAAATATCACAGTGATGTTGTGTCATTTTAAAATAGTTTGAGTATTTCATTTAATTATTGTGTTTCCCACAACGACTAATTTGAAAATTCTGAAGACTAATATAAAGTTTAGAAAGTCTACTTTTTCTTTAAGTACGCTTAGGCCTTGGAGTTTATCTGTCAGGTTGGACTTCTCCTGATGGTATATAAAGGAGTACCTGATGATAAAGTCTTGAAGGTATATTAATAAATGTGTTCCTTACCTACAGTTAGGTTGTCTATAGAGGTTTTGTCTCCTTGCCAATAAGAGCTGCAGATTGGTTCTCAGGGACTAGTGGAGTGGTCAGACAGTAGTGATCTGGATCTAAAGCTTCCATGGATATACTTGCAAAGGGACGATATACAACTGGACAGGCAGAGCAGGAGTGAAAGAGCACACTGTGAGTGGGCCAAGGCAAGGCAGTCAGTCAGCTGAGCAGGGCATGGCTGGGGGGCTTCTGTGCTCAAGAGGGCACGGTAAGGACAGCCTTGACCTTGAGAACCTTTGTTGTTGTTCATTGCTAGGTTGTGTCCGACTCTGCAATCCCATGGACTGCACCATACCAGGCTTCCTTGTCCTTTACTACTTTCCAGAGTTTGCTCAAAGTCATGTCCGTTGAGTCAGTGATGCCATCCAACCGTCTTATCCTGTGTCTCCCACTTCTCCTGTCCTCAATCTTTCCCAGCATCAGGGTCTTTTCCAGTGAGTCAGCTCTTTGCCTCAGGTGGCTGGAGTATTGGAGCTTCAGCTTCAGCATCAGTCCTCTCAGTGAATTTTCTGAGTTGATTTCCTTGCTGTCCAGGGGGCTTTCAAGAGTCTTCTCCAGCACCACAGTTTGAGAGCATCAATTCTTTGGCATTCAACCTTCTTTATGGTCCAGCTCTCACATCTGTATATAACTACTGGAAAAACCATAGCTCTGATTCTATGGACCTTTGTTGGCAAAGTACCAAACACTTTGCCTTCTTACATTTCTTTTTCTTTGGAATGGTTTTGGTCACTGCCTCCTGTACAGTGTTTTGAACCTCCATCCATAGTTCTTCAGGCACTCTGTCTATCAGATCTAATCCTTTGAATCTGTTTATCACTTCTACTGTATAATCATAAGGGATTTGATTTAGGTGATACCTGAATGGCCTGAGTGATTTTCCCTACTTTCCTCAATTTAAATCTGAGTTTTTTAATAAGGTCTCATGATATGAGCCACAGTCAGCTCCAGGTCTTGTTTTTGTTGACTATTTAGAGCTTCTCCATCTTCTGCAAAGAATTTAATCAATCTTATTTTGGTATTGACCATCTGGTGATGTCCCTGTGTAGAGCTGTCTCTGTTTTTGGAAGAGAACCTAGCCTTGACCAGATACCAGCTGGCTCTTTGATTTTTCCTAGGAGCTAAACCTGACCTTGTCCCTTTCAAACTGCTTGGGTCACTATATTTGGTTTAGCCAAAATATTGTGTTTTTTGTTGCCATTTATATTGATAACATTTTTGAAAAAAGAAAATGAAGACACTCAAAGCATGTGTTTTGCATGCTTCACTTTTCAATATACTGTTAAATAGATTGAAGTTCTGATTTGGGCCTACTCTTGCTCAGTCACTCAGTTGTGTTCGACTGTTTGTGGCCCCATGGAATGTAGCCCAACAGACTCCTCTGCCCATGCAGTTTTCCAGGCAAGAATACTGGAGTGGGGTACCATTTCCAGCTCTAGGGGATCTTCCTGACCCAGGGATTGAACCTGGGTCTGCATTGGCAGGCAGATTCTTCATAACTAGCACCATCTGGTAGCCCAGGTGCATATTTTGCATCAAATTCTCTTAGGTATCATGAACATAGAAGTTTGTAAAAGCATACTCTTCCTGTTATCATGATTGCACATATTTCTAACTAAATTCCATATTGTTTTAACCTGTTTAAGCAAATATTGAGCACAAACTGAGTCCTGGGCCATAGGAATATAAAGATAATAAGATCTGATTCTGTTCCAAAAGACTCACAGTTTGGTGTTAGAGACAATCAGGTTAAACCTACTCCAATGATAAGATTTAGGCTAGTGATACATACAAGGTACTCAGAGTACAGAGAATGGAATTATCTGGATTTTTCCTTTTTTTCCCTCTAAATTGTATAGGAAATAAGGAAATTATTGCATAATGGAAGAGATGTGAAGCTTTGCCAGGAAACATAGATTCTCCCCCACTCTTGATAGCAAAAATTATGGGCTCTAATTTAAAACTGTGTGTTGAATGAGAGCATGCCCTTTGAAATAATAATGGTCCCTCTTCTGTGAGCCAGTACTAAAGAGTAGAAATGGTAGAGGCAGATAAGAAAAAAGACCTTCTCTTAGCCAGACAAAACTGGGCCTATATAGCATGCTGGAGCACAGCCCAGAGAAGGCGGGGGAGGGGCTGCAGCAGAATGAGGGGTACTCCGTTCCCTCGTTGCTGCCTTTGCCAGATGTCTTCTCACCACTGCTGTCAGACTGGGTAGGGCCGACTGCTAAGTAGCCTCTCCCTGTCCTGTCTCTGGAATATTTCTCGAATACCAGCAAAGGAAGAGGAGCAAAGGGTCATTCTATGGTTTTAGCCATGCTCACCTGAAGATTAAAGTAACTGATGGGTTGCATACTTTTGCAAACACCCCTGAAAAAAAACCAGAAACAAACATGGTAACTGTTGATGAAACATAACAAGCTCCAAAATGTTTCTGGATCATGTTAGATATAAAATCTTACCCCAGATTTAAGAAACTGATTCTAAAATATTGAAAGTCATTACAGACTCTGTAAATTATAAGGTATAAACTATAACCAATCCATTGTCAGAAAAGGATTACCTTTTTCTTTAACCCCAGGAAAATTCATTGTTTTGCTGAATTCAAGTAAACTTTTCTCGAGAGTACTAAAAAATGTTGTGTTTATTTCCTTTTTTCCTTATTTCCCTTTTAGCTTGTAATGTAGTTTTCAGTGCCCATTAAGCCCTCAATAAATATGACTTTATATGATACCCATATAACCATAACTCGTCTTACTGATTTTTAATGACATGTGTGGTACATGACATATATTATTAAACCCCCTGTGTCATTCAAAAATATTAGGAGGTGCCTATGCTAGATGTATGGATTAAGAGGGACAGCTCTAGAGGTAGACTTCAATCCTGGCACCTCCACTCTGTAGAAATAAACTGCTGGGCACATTACTTAATCTGTTTACCTCAGTAGATGGTAATGCATGAGTACCATTATTATTTATATATTTTTAATGCCAGGAAGCATTTTTTCAGTGGTAAATAAAAGAGCTTGTTTGTGTTTGTGGTACTTAGACTTTTAGTAAAGAAAGGATATTTCTATCAGTGTCAGAAACAGAAAGCAACAAATGCTGCAAATATATTTATAATCCTTGTCATTATTTTCACCCTAACATTATTGAAACATAATCCAATATAATTTGAAATGTTAAAATGGATTATCATTTCTTAATTACTAACCTTACAGTATTATCATCTTTTTCAGTTATCATCTTGCCAACTTCTTAATGTTCTTCTTTCCAGTATTGATTTCCCATGTGATTATAAAGATATTTTCTGTTATCTAACAGGTACACTCTTGAATAAATTAAGGAACACTTTTGATGGCATCACTTTATATTAAGGACTATATACTTGAATGAATTGAGATCACTTGTTGACATGATTCTGAGCTGGTACTCTATTTCCTTCTGCTGGGATTCAGCACTCTCTCTACCAGGCAGAAGTGGCCTGTATTTAACTCAGCAAGATCTGGGTTTGAAATCCTGGCCTCGCTGTGGAGTAGATAGCTTTTTTATGAGCTTGGGCACACTGCTTAACCTTTCTATGCTGCAGTTTTCTCCTTTTAAAAATAAAACAGCAAAGAGCATCTAATTTACAAGATTATTGTGAGGATTGCATTGTAATGCTTACAAATGGGAACTTAAGACTGTGGTGAGCATATATTGCAGTCAACATTGGACCTTATTATGATCATTGTAAGCACGATTTCAGGAAATTTACTACTCAATTACAGTTTTATCATTTTCATATTAAGATAATATATGGGCATAGACAAAGCCAATAACTTGATAGAATATAGAGTGTATACCTATATGTAGAATTTATCAATAAAATGTGACACAAATCAACTTATTTATTAAACAGAAACAGATGTGCAAACAGAGAATAGATTTGTGGTTGCCAAGGGGAAGGAGTGGGAAAGGGAAGGACCTGCGAGTTTGCACTAACAGATGCAAACTATTATACATAGACAGGATGGATAAACAACACAGTCCTACTGTACAGCACGGGGAATATACTCAGTATCTTGGGATAAGCTATAATGGAAAAGAATGTGAACAAATATATATAAATGTGTGTGTGTAACTGAATCACTGCTGTACAGCAAAAATTAGTGCAACATTGTAAATCAACTATACTTTAATAAAATAAAGAATGAGTATAAAAATGCTGACAGAATTAGAAGTGGGGAGATCTGATTCAGTTTTGACTTGATAGTCACATCAGCAGAGAAGGAAGACATTTCTGGCTACTTAAGGTGTATTCCACAGGTTCTTAATGGTTTTTTACCCCCAATTTTATTTTCTTGTATCTAGTTTTTATCACACATGCGGAATATACATTATTTAAATAAATTTTTAAAATAAGCTTCTAACCTAAGAAGGAGAAGAGGATGGGTGAAATTTGTTGCCTCAGTTCAGTTCAGTCACTCAGTCATATCTGACTCTTTGTGACCCCATGGATTGCAGCACGCCAGGCCTCCCTGTCCATCACCAACCCCTGGCGTTTACTCAGACTCGCGTCCATTGAGTTGGTGATGCCACCCAACCATCTCATCCTCTGTTGTCCCCTTCTCCTCCCGCCTTCAATCGTTCCCAGCATCAGAGTCTTTTCAAGTGAGTCAGTTCTTCGCATCAGGTGGCCAAGGTATTGGAGTTTCAGCTTTAGCATCAGTCCTTCCAATGAATATTCAGGACTGATTTCCTCTAAGATGGACTGGTTAGATCTCCTTGCTGTCCAAGGGACTCTGAACTGCAGTTCAAAAGCATCAGTTCTTCGGTGCCCAGCTTTCTTTAGAGTCCAGCTCTCACATCCATACATGACTATTGGAAAAACCATAGCTTGACTAGACAGACCTTTGTTGGCAAAATAATGTCTCTACTTTTTAATATGCTGTCTAGGTTGGTCATAACTTTCCTTCCAAGGAGTAAGCGTCTTTTAATTTCACGGCTGCAGTCATCATGTGCAGTGATTTTGGTGCCCCCCAAAATAAAGTCTGTCACTATTTCCTTTGTTTCCTCACAATTTGCCATGAAATGATGGGACTGGATGCCATGATCATAGTTTTCTGAATGTTGAGCTTTAAGCCAAAGTTTTCACTCTCCTCTTTCACTTTCATGAAGAGACTCTTTAGTTCTTCACTTTCTGCCATAAGTGTGGTGTCCTCTGCATATCTGAGGTTGCTGATATTTCTCCTGGCAATCTTGATTCCAGCTTGTGCTTTGTTACCTATCTTGAACTAAAATGTAGGCTAAGATAGAGGAATGACTTATTCATTCTTCCTGAGCACCTTCTATGTTCCATGCACTGTCCTAAGCTTTTCAGATAGTTCCCTGAACAAAATAGACAAACACCTCTGATCTCGTGGAGTTTCCTGCTTATGGGGAAAGTAAACAATAGATTTAAGTAAATTACATGTTATATCACAATATGATCAATATTATGGAAAAAGAAACCAGCATGGCAAGGCAGATTGTGAGTGTAGAGGAGGGAGCTGAATAACCTGTGGGAATGAGTTGCAATTTTATATAGTGTTATCAGAATAGATTTCATGGAGAAGACAAATTGAATAGAGCTGGGAGAGTTAGACATATCCAGGGGAAGAATGTGATAAGTTATGCGCATGTCCTGAGGTGTGGGAGTAGCCTGACCTTTGTGAGAAACAACAAGGAATGCAGTAAAGTTGGAGCTAGGGACTAACAACAAGATGGGAGGAGAGGTCTCAGGAACCAAATCAGGCAGGACATTGGGGGCTGTTTTAAGATATTTGAGAAGTGCTTTGGAATCAGATATAATTAATTTAAAACCTTGATTCTGCTGTTTACTATTCACATGATGGTCATTACAATTATTTAATTATTTTGAATCACTTTCTCATTTTAAAATGGCAAATAGCAATATCTCCTTTTCAAAGTTGTTCTAAAACTTGAATGAGATAATCTATATGCTTTACATATAACAATTCACATGGTAATTGTTATTTGTTGTTGTTATTATTGCTAAGAAGACTAGAGTTAACTAAATTCTGAATGGGTACATATTCCAGGTAACTTGAGATTATAGAAGAAATTGGCCAGTCTTCTGATTTCTGCATATATAAAGAGAAACAGGTGATGAAAACTTTTAAAAGAGTCTCTCTCTGAATAAAGAGATGTCTGCGTGCATTCTTTAAGTCAGTTTCACTAATTCAATGTAAAACCAAGAGGATATACATTTCAGTTATATAAGCAACATGGTCTAAGAGGATATTAAATACTGAGAATTTTATTTTAGGAACAAATAACGTTATCGACATCAGCTATATTTTATTCATTTATTCAACAAAAGTTTCAGAGAGTCTAATACTTTTTTATTAGTTGTAAGACATATGATTGCTATATCTCAATATCTGTGAGATTGGCAATCATTTCATAATCCTAATTTGATGAAAGATGGCCTGTGCCAGACTCTGGGAATACTAAGACAAATACGACTTAGTCCAGGCCTGCAGATTTTTACTGTGCTGTGGAAAAGTTTATAACTCAGGGAATAACACAATAAATATTTTGGAAGTATATTTCTGACAAAAGAGTAGAAAAAGAATCCGAGAAGGGGGAGATAGAAGGCTGAAAGAAACACCTTAGAAGAGGTTGTATACATCCCATGAAACAAAGCAAAAACATTAAATATCTAAGTTAGAGCAAAGACAGTGGATATGGAGGGAAACAGTTGTATAGCAGAGATATTTTTGTGGTAGAAGAGATAGAATTTTGTGACTAATCCATAATAGCAATTGAGGAGGAATAATCAGAGATGGTTGCCATGGGTCTGGACTGGGCTACCAAGTTGGGTATGGTATGCGAAATAAGGTTAGTACTGGGCGGGGTGGTAGCAAGGAGCAGATAATGCTTTTGATTTTGTTTTATTTATTTTTTATTTATTTTAATTGGAGGCTAATTACAATATTGTATCGGTTTTGCCATGCATCAACATGAATCCATCACTTCTCCTCACACAAATCAGAGGTCAATATTTATAAATGTCTTTATAGGCCAAATACCATAGCCCCAGGAAAGCAACCATTCCAAAGAGGACAGTGACTGAGGATCATCTTTGGAATCCAAAATTGTGCCTAACAAAATCTAAGAAACTCAAGAAATCAATTATCCTTTGACTTGGGTAATATTTCAGAATCATGCACATCCTGAGCATTAACTCTCTGGATTGGCAGACCCTAAGATATTGGCATATATTATTCAACCAGAAATAATTCTCAGATACCCAAATATAATTTAATCTGCTAGATAATATTTGCAAAATCAGCTTGTTTAGCTACTAGCCCGTTTTATTTGAGGAGATTGTACTTTTGAGAATTTACTTGCCTTATATTTTCAAAGTAACTCTTAAATCTCTCTCCACTGGGTTTTCTCATGAGATGTTATTTTTTGTAAATTATCTAGGTTTCTGTAGATGCCGCCCATGGGTACAGCCCACGAGCCATTGACATGAGCAATGTTACACTATCCAGAGATCTGCATGTAAGTACTTTTAAAAATACTCTGCAAATTTCATTTTTAAAAAGTATACGTGCATTTCCTGCATGTATTTTACAGCATGAATTATTGATTGTACTGGTCATAGAGAAGGTCCATGGAATTTATTGATTATGTACCTTAGCTTTTAATGCTGTGAAAGTTGATAGAACTTTTTCAGGGTGTTTCCTCCAAATAATATATTTTCTTCAATGATCATATCTATTTTTAAAAACCCTAATATAACTATATAGAAGAAGAAGAAACTAAATAAGTAATTTATAATGCTCTACTCAAAGATCACTTTAATTACTCATGAAAAAATATGTGTTATAAGTCAGGGGTCTCCATCCTGTGGGATCTGATGCCTGATGATCAGAGGTGGAGCTGATATAATAATAATAGAAATAAAGTGCACACTAAATGTATTGAGCTTAAATCATCCTGAACCCCCTGAGTCTAGGTGGGCACCAGTCCCTGGTGCCAAAAAGGTTAGAGACTGCCATTCAGTTCAGTTCAGTCACTCAGTCATGTCCCACTCTTTGCAACCCCATGAACTGCAGCACGCCAGGCCTCCCTGTCCATCACCAACTCCCANTTCAGGATTTGAAATAGCTCAACTGGAATTCCATCACCTCCACTAGCTTTGTTCGTAGTGATACTTTCTAAGGCCCACTTGACTTCACATTCCAGGATGTCTGGCTCTAGGTGAGTGATCACACCATCGTGATTATCTGGGTCATGAAGATCTTTCTTGTATAGTTCTTATGGCTTATTACTGGAAGTTTAAGAGTACCTGATATTTATCATGTATTTATTGAGTGAATGAATAACTAAATGAATAATACTTCTAAGGACTATAGTAGAAGCCCTAGCACTGCCCCCAGTCAATAGACAGGGGCATGACAAATTCCGCCTTTCTACTGATTTTGTTATCATTATTATTAGAAGTTTTGAGATTCAAAGCATGAGATTAATGGAACATTTACTGAAAGAACTCGAGTCTCAGAAATGAATACCTAATTTATTTTTTTGTATTTGTGTTATACCACTAAACTTGAATGCCCATGTACTAAGGAAATTAATAATTTCCATGTGTATTTAATTCATTCACTTTAGGGTACTTTTGTGTATAAAGAATATAGTATACTCAAATGTTTTAAAAACTCACATTCAAATAAGAGTTGTTTAACCTAAGGACCAGGAAATTATTATATATATTACATGTAGGAAAGCATGAAATGAAGAAGTGATGAGTATCAGACTATATTGTGAGTGGTCACTTTGTTACTTTGGATTCATATTTTCTTTATTGTATCCTTAATATAAAGTAAAATATATGTATTATATGATTCATATTTCTGTACTTAGTGATGAAATATTCCTATCAAAATGGCTGAGTTTCATCTTATTTTTCAAGAGGAGTTGCCCCATTTTAGATATCTCATAAGTAATGTCTAACTTCTTCAGCCTCTGATACTTTCTTACATCATAGTTTGGTACTTCTTTTTCACCAAGACCAACAACATTCAGGCATGTTAGTTCATGTAAATGCAGTCAAATTCAGGCAAAATAATTCATCTTAATGCAGTTGAATGCAATAAGAAAGGAAACATACTTGGGGTAATTAAAAGGGAATTAAATTTGTTAGACTTTAACTCACTTCATTTCACAGAGCATATTAGCTGATTTAAAAAGTTGACATACAATATGATTTTAAAATAATGTGAACTGGTATTGGGAGGGGGATATGTTTGAAGAATCCAGTTAAAATTCTTTGGATGGTGCAGTGCTTTGAATGCTTCTTGAGTATGTCAGCTATTTGATGAAACATGCTTTATTGCTTTTCTACTTACATTTGCATAACCACTTTTAAGCAGAAAAACTGCATGATTTTAAAATTAATTATCAAAAAGTCCCTTGAATTGAGTTATCCTTGTTGAGTTGTGCCTTGACTAATTTTTTGGAACACACGCGTTAATAGAAAGAGGAATATTGAGAATTTCTCAGAGCAGTTTATACAGCTATTTGTTTCCTCTTTAGGGAATGATGCAACATCAATTGTCAACTGTCTTCATATTTTGGGTCAGACTTTGGATGCAAGGTAAATGGATATGTTTTTATCTCAGTCAATGAGTGTAAAAATGATATATAGGAATCTGAAGAAAAAGCTAGTGTCTTCGTTGGAATTGTAATGAAGACTTCAGGTGAAAAAGAAAATATTTTATAAATTAATAATACAAGTAAGTAAGCGTTAGTCGCTCAGTCATGCCCAGCTCTTTGTGACCCCATGGACTGCAGCCCACCAGGCTCCTCTGTCCATGAGACTTTCCAGGCAAGGATACTGGAGTGGNTATTTTATAAATTAATAATACAAGTAAGTAAGCGTTAGTCGCTCAGTCATGCCCAGCTCTTTGTGACCCCATGGACTGCAGCCCACCAGGCTCCTCTGTCCATGAGACTTTCCAGGCAAGGATACTGGAGTGGGTTGCCATTTTCTTCTACCCCAGGGATTGAACCCAGGTCTCTTGCACTACAGGCAGATTCTTTACCAACTGAGCTACAAGGGAAACCCAATAATACAAGAGCATTATATTATTTTTATATATAATCAGATACAGATTGTTGTTTAAATTTCAAGTAATTTCTGTAATGGCTAGGTATATAATTGAGAGTTGCATTGGGACTGTATCATGTGAGGTAAAAATAATGAGCTACAACTCTAGACAGCTTATTAACTTCAAAGCATGGTAGTTGTACTCCATTTTGTTATAATATTTAGTTTTATAGGAAACATGAAAGTTTTATTCTTATTTTACAATTGAGTAAAGTGAAGCTCAAGATTCCATAATAAGTGTGGAAGTAGGCCAATTTCCAAGTCCATGCACTTTCTTCCCTACCCTAATATCACCATGACCAGAAATCCAAATACAAAACCAATTTGGTTAGCTTGATTCAACCTTTAAGCCATTCATTTAATTCATTAATTATCCAGGATATATCTAAATAAAAGTTCCTAAAAGTCTTCCACAGAAAATATTCAGTAATACCTGGAATTATTCATTTTAAATTTTAAAATTTTATTTGAAATGTTTTGTATAATAAATGAAGAAAGAAGATACAATTATGCACCTTGATTTTCTACGTGAAATAGTGGCTTTTAGCATGTCACTTTCATACAGAGTTCAGTCTTCAGAGACTTATTTACCAAAAACTGATTTTCTACTGTTAAAAGTAAAAAAAAAAGTCTGTGTCAGTTGGTAACTTGGTTTAACCGCCATTAAATGTTTCTTTCACACCCATTGCCTCACAAAACAGTCTAGTTTTGTTGGATTTGAGATTCATTTTCATGCATTGGAGAAGGAAATAGCAACCCACTCCGGTGTTCTTGCCTGGAGAATCCCAGGGATGGGGAGCCTGGTGGGCTGCCGTCTATGGGGTCGCACAGAGTNTCACAAAACAGTCTAGTTTTGTTGGATTTGAGATTCATTTTCATGCATTGGAGAAGGAAATAGCAACCCACTCCGGTGTTCTTGCCTGGAGAATCCCAGGGATGGGGAGCCTGGTGGGCTGCCGTCTATGGGGTCGCACAGAGTCGGACACGACTGAAGCGACTTAGCAACAGCAGCAGCAAACTGGCTTAGGACCTAAGTTTTGTTAGTCATGAAATAAGTATTCTCAAAATTTGAGACCACCGTTGAAAAGCATAAATCATTAGAACTTTGGGAGTCATTTGGGATTTCCCTAAAAGTTCAGTGGTTGACTCAGAGTTTCCAACATAGAGGGCAGGTTTGGGGTTTGATCCCTGGTTGGGGGAATTAAGGTTCCTCATTTGTGTGGCCACAGGGAGGGTTGGGAGAGTAGGGAGGATGTTTAAAAAAAAACACAAAAACTATATTTTGCTTCAAGTTCCTAATTAAGTTGACTTTAAAGGCATTTAGGAAAGGTTATGCATTTATGGAGTGATACTACTATAACTTCAAGTATATAAGAAAAAAATTATTTGAAAGTGGATTAAAAAAATTAAGTTGACTGAATATCATCATGAACAAATAAACATGATGTAAAAGTATGTTTCATTTGTATTTCATGTGCTCCTATCACAAGGTATAAGTTGTCCCTTTTTTCCTCCCTAGGACTGTGATGAAGACTGGGCTGGAGAGTGTTAAAAGTGCGCTCAGAGCCTTCCTGGACAATGCCGCAGAGGATCTGGAGAAGACGATGGAGAATCTTAAGCAGGGCCAGTTCACCCACACCCGAAACCAACCCAAAGGTGTTACTCAGATTATCAATTATACCACGGTGGCCCTGTTGCCAATGCTGTCATCATTATTTGAGCATATTGGCCAGCATCAGTTCGGAGAAGATCTAATATGTATGTAAATCTATTAGAGTTTCATTATTTAAATAGTACAATCAGAAACTGTAACAGCCAAATCATAGAGATTGCTCAAACACTGCTTACATTAATTTTTTTTTTTTTTTTGGCAGAACACTTTAGGTTGACATTTGAGTTATAAAACCATTATAATAAAGACAGATCATGAATTCACAGTTGGGACTAGTAAGATAGTGATTATAGATAGTCACTCCCACACTGTTGACAGCCAAGTTCCAAATTTTACTCTTTCTTTGTTGTCTTTTTCCATGGACATTTTCTAATAGGACATGCAGCATTAAGTGTGTTCAAATTATTTCTGAGTTGATTTAAATTGTTTCTGCAAACTATCCTACCAATATGTGAAGACTGCTGAGACAAAGTCTGTCTAAATAATTGATCAACCACCAGGGTGACTCAAATGTCTTTGGTTTATAGATTTCAGTCTGTTTTCATAGGGGATTTCATCTGCTGTTTTTGTCTAGAATTCTGTAGTTACTCAAAATATCCACAGAATGCCCAACCTTGAGTGAAGAGAACCACATGACCTAAGTTCCTTCCCTTCTGCCTATATGAACATGAAGGAAGATAAAACCCCTTATCTAGCAGTCAAGTGGGTCTTACCCACAGACCCACCCACTCAGACTCTCAAATGGTGTAGGTCTCCCAGGTAGAGTTCTGTAAAAACCATTGTGGTAATCAGAGAATGACACAAAGACTAGTTTCAAAATATTGACATATACTTGAACCAGTGGGAACATTACTTCCCATCCCATATTGACACAGAAACAAGTATGGGAGAGGAGAATGATTTCTCCATTCATGATATAGTGTGTCCTCCAGAAAGTGGTAACAGAGTTGGCATTAGAAATCCAAGGTTCTTATATTCCTTTGCCTGTTGAACATGTTTATTGAATCAGAGATCATCTTAGGAGTTTTATTTTCTAGCTTTAGAAACTACAAGAGGAACTTTCTTATGCTTTGAATTCCAGGTTGTTTTAGAAAGAAATGATACACCCCATTCTCCAGCATTCTCATTCTTGTTCATTTGAAAGTTAAAATAAGATACTGTCTTTATATATCTTTGAAACAGGAGTCAAAATGGAGCTGTCCTCCCAGATATTCTTGTGCTTAGTTTTATTCTTAAAGAAAGCCTTATTCTTATGCCTAAAGAAAAATGATAAATTGTTCCTGATAATATTCTGTCTGTA
Source organism: Neotragus pygmaeus (assembly GCA_006410875.1). Classification (NCBI taxonomy): domain Eukaryota; kingdom Metazoa; phylum Chordata; class Mammalia; order Artiodactyla; family Bovidae; genus Neotragus; species Neotragus pygmaeus. Next base: position 285,371 of record SJYV01046343.1, on the reverse strand, counting down.
TAATCAGAGCATGAGTCTAGAATGCTTTTAGCTCCTTCAAGAAAAGAGTTTTATTTGAGAAAAAGTTTTAAATGTAATTTAAATATAATTTTAAAATTTTGTATTTTAAAATATAATCATGAATTTAAATATAATTTTATATGTTCTTATATTTTGTCAAAAATTAAAATATTAGTATGTCTTTGATATAGAATTTTGTTTTTAGGCTAAACTTTCTCAGGACAGTATATTGATAACAAGTGTTTTAAATGAAATTCTGTTTTTCCTTAGTGGAAGATGTACAGGTGTCATGTTACAGAATTCTGACTAGCTTGTATGCTTTGGGAACCAGCAAGAGTATTTATGTGGAAAGGTAAGATTTTAACAGTTTAATGTCTTACTAATAGTTTTTTTAGATGTTATAATTATTCATTTCAAGGGTTTACTTTTTCCTTAGTTATAAACTAAACAATCAGATTGATGTGTTGAATTCCTTGGGAGTAATTAGCCAGTCTTTAAGTTAAATTGATTGATATGATGTTTATTGATATAATAAATGTCAATTTATGAATGAAAAATGTAAAGCAATAGTAAAGACTATATTTAATATAAAGTTTAAACTTTATAGCATTAATGGATCTTATAAAAGACTGAATATGGGTAGTTATTAAAGCAGTTTAATTTTTTTTTAAGTTCTTAAGTTCAAGAGGGGAAGATTTGTAGGGTCAGAGGATGTGGACAGATCAAGTAAGATACGGTGTCCCCACTGAACTGAAAAAAAGGGATCACTGGTAACTTTAGTAAAAAATTTCTATGGAAGAGAGAAGAAAAAGAAGACTTTTATTTTACCAGTTAAAATAAATAAAAAGATATGCTAATAAAAGACCAATAAATGAAGTAAATAAATCAAAGGTATTCTGAGAGAGGAATATTGAGTAGATAAAAATTCTCTTCAAATTAGTCCTAATTATAATACAATTTCAAGTAGGTATTTGCTTTTTTACTGAACTTGAAAAAATAATTCAGAAGTTCATTAGGAAGAATAAATGCATGAGACTAGTGCATACAATTTTGAGAGAGAAAAATAAAATAATAAATGGGTATGCATGTGGCCTACCAAATATTAAAACTTTTTAACAGTGGTAAAGTTGCAATTACCAATATATAGGAAAGTAGATCAATGGAAAAAAATAATTCCTTTTCTTCTATATATTTTTGAAGTTTTATCTGCATTTTAAGTTAATCTTTTTTAAACTAATTTTTTGTGGCTATAAAATATATTTTATCCTGAGGAAGTATCATAATATATTGAAATGCTCCTTCATTTTTGACATATAGCCTCTTTTATCTTTTCTTTATCATAAACAATGCTAAATCTATGTTCACAGTTTTCTGTGTATATTTATTTTCTTTCCTTTATCAGAATTTGGAGATCTGGGTTAAAAAGTATGCATATATTAAAGGTTTATGATGCACATTTTACTATCTTTTAAAAAACTGATTCATTTTATACTATAAAGTTTGCAAGAAGATTCTTACTTCCTCACATGTTTCTTATTTCTGATTATTCTTTTTTACTATTTATAAATTTAATAGTTTAAATGGGATATCATTTTTATTTTCAGATGCATTTCTCTGATTACTTGATATGGGCTACTTTGTTATGTTTACTTTGCCATTTTTGTTTATTTGATAAATTACCTTTTCTCATTTTTTGTCCATTTTTCTATTAGTTTATTGTCTTACTCATGAGTAATAACCTTTCTATTTATTAATAATTAACCTCTTACCTGTTATTTCTCCTGTTTTTATGATTTTTCACATTTTATACCTTTATAGTGCTTATATATAAGACATAATGTACAGATAGTTTTTATGTCATGAGAGTTTTGAACTTTTATATAATCAGATCTACCAATTACATCATATGTGTCTTCCTCTTATTTTCATGATTTTAAAAAGTTTATACTATACCTTAACAACTAGAAATTAAAATATTTGCTCTCCTAGGTTTTTCATGTTTTCGTTTGTCTAGATTTACTTTTTAATTCTTTTGTTCAGTCAGTAAATATTTATTAAGTGTCAGATTCTAGGATACAAGATTGAACAGTTAGATCCCTGCTCTCAAAGAGCTTGTGTCAAGTGGAAGAGATAAAACAGAACAAGTAAGCTGATAGATGTTACAGCGGCAAGTTATTGTGTGTGAGAAGCACACAACACAGGGAATTACATGGGGTCATCAGGAATGTGGTTTTTAAAACGTGGTTCTTTGGACTCGAAACTTTCTTTACTCAATAGGAAACAAGTAGAAGGTAAGTCTAGGTTTGTGTCTAATAACTTTTGGTGTCTCGGTGAAGTATGATTGGAATCTTTAGCCAAATCATGGTTGAAAACACACGCGTGAGAAGCTTGAGGAAGGCAGAAAATGTCCAAAATCATTTGTTGTTCTTCAGTTGCTAAGTTGTGTCTCTTTGCGACCCCATGGACTGCAGCACACCAGGCTTCTCTGTCCTTTACTACCTCCCAGAGTTTGCTCAAATTCATGTCCATTGAGTTGGTGATGGTGTCTAACCATCTAATCTTCTGTTGCCCTCTTCTGAAATGATTATCTCAGGGCTCAGAAGAGAATTGACTAGAAATGCATCTGAATTTCATGTTTCTGTTTGGTGTTTGTTATGTAGAATTTAAATTCAATTTTTATTTTTTATTTTTTAAGATATAACATTTATTGCTTTTAGATCATTTGATACAGAACAGCGTTTCTTCTCATTTTGAATTTGGAAGTACTATACAACTGGATACAAAGAGGAACGAGGAGTACCAAGACCTTAAATCATCCATTGTGTCTAACATAATGATTTATTAAATGTTTCTTTTATTCACTGATTTAAAATAAACTCAATCATACACTAAATATGATAGGTTATATTTCTAGAATGTGTTCTAGAATATATATTTCTGGAATTCTGTTCTATTATTTGATTTTTTGAATGATAAGAGCAGTACCGTTTAGCCTAAATTATTAGTATTTTGTAATTTATTTTAATACCTGGTAGTCAAAATTCTCTTATACCTCAGCAGTTACTGTTATTGTTTTTTGCTGTTCTTGCCTGGATATTTTTCTTGATAAAATTTGGATCATTTTCTTAGAGTCTAAAAAAAGGTATATGTGCATTTTATTCAGTTAACTTCACAATTGTAAAGTGATTCTGGGAGAATATAAAAATAAAAATTTGAAGGTGAATAAAAGGTATTTTGAGAAAATGATAGTATACCAAAAAATGTAGTTATTTTTATACAAATCGTTTAAAAAAAAACATTGCTGTTTCCAGAAAACAACACAAATGATCAAAATTAATCTGAGAATTACTATTTGAATTGGTATTTTGAAGTGAATCATTAAATAATTCAGAAGAATTATTAATGAAATAAAAGGACTGGCTCAATATCCTGGTGGCTCAGATGGTAAAAGATCTGCCTGCAATGCGGGAGACCAGTGTTCAGTCTCTGGGTTGGGAAGATCCCTGGAGAAAGGAATGGCAACCCACTCCAGTATTCTTGCCTGGAGAATCCCATGGACAGAGGAGCCTGATGGACTACACTCCATGGATGGGATCACAAAGAGTCAGACACAACTGAACAACTACCACTTTCACGCTTTGAATCAGATGTCAGGAAATAAATTACCTACCTTGGGGTCATACATGAAACATTTTAGGCTATTAACGTCTTTAAAGTATGTCTCATTATTTTAAAACATTTATTGAACCCATATCATATACCGGATATTTTGCAATTCTGTCCTCGTTCTTAGGTAAGGAAAGAAAAAATTGAAAAGTATAAGTTATTTTCCTATAGTGAGTGACAGCGTTAGGAGTAAGACCAGGTCTTGGATCTGTATGAATAAAAGCCTATGCTCTTTGTAATTTCTTGATGTCTTATTTTTAGTAATGCAATGTTATTAAATGTTTAAACTGAAGTTTACCTTATTCATTTTTTTTCTGTGAAGGTATATTTTCTCCTAGCAGAGTACATATCTAGTTGTTTTAGTTAAAATATTAAATAATCAAGCATTATTTATTATTTTTTAGTAAGAAATTTAAAACTATGCAAGAGAATTGTTATCTTGTTTTAACTCAATCCATTTTATTGACTTTTAAATTAAATATATATACAAAGTCATTTACAGAGTTTATAATTTGCTGAACTCTCATATTATTCTATATTTAATAAACATTTAAGGTGCCAGTAAAGCCTTGGATAAAGTAGAAAACTGAGGGAGAGAGAGAATTTAAATTTATCAGTGGCAGGAGAATTCTTAAATAAATTGATCACAGTTTGATTACCAAGGCACCTCCTTCTCTTGAAAATGATAAATCAGTTTTAAGTGTTATCAATAGTCTTTAGGATCTAGTGTATCTTACTATTTCATAACTGAGTAATAACCTGAAATTACTTATATAACCCTAAATTAATTATATATGGCAAATTTTCAGAAAGTTATATGTGTGTTAGTACTTTATTTTTTAAAATTTTTTATCAAAATCCATTTATTCATGTGGTAAGAATTGTTCCTTAGAGCACTGTGTTAAAAAAGAAAGAAAAGGAAACCAAATGAAATGTCCAAACTAGTGGAGGCATTTACGTGTGTTTGTTGTTGTTGTTATTTTTGGCTATACTGTTTTTAACTTCTCTTTAGCTGACAGGTAATTTAGCTTTATGGTAGAGAACTTGCTATGAAAAGCATATGATATTTTACAATATAGATGTTGGATCTTAGGGGTAGTTTTTATCAGTAGCTCTATGATTGTCCTTCTTTTATGTTGACTTTGCCAATTTTAATATAATTTCTTCAGTTATTCACTTAGAAGACTTTAAAAATATAAAGTTTCCATTTACAGGCAACGTTCTGCATTGGGAGAATGTCTGGCTGCTTTTGCTGGTGCCTTTCCTGTAGCATTTTTGGAAACTCACCTGGACAAGCATAATATTTACTCCATCTACAATACAAAATCTTCAAGAGAAAGAGCAGGTAGCAAAGGAGCATGTGTGGTACTTGATATTTGAAGCTAAAAATGAATGACATTTGTAGTATTTTACAACCATGATTTTTTAATGGGCTATTTTAATTTATTATCTCCAATGCTATTTGTTCTTAAGTCTTATTATTTGGAAGTTTTTGGAGTGTTGTATACTATCTCCATTTTTTTTATGAAAGAAAATTAGTTTCTTTTAAATTAATGAATCACACACAAGTTAACCCTCTTAATAATAAGACAGAATAATCAGCAGTATGGAAAAAATAGGTCAATCTAATTCAGTTATCTCTTATAAGTAGTCGGCACATGTATAATATTCTTATTTGTTATGATTATGGATTCATTGGAGAAGGAAATGGCAACCCACTTCAGCATTCTTGCTTGGAGAATCCTGTGGATGGAGGAGCCTGGTGGGCTGCTGTCCATGGGGTAGTACAGAGTCAGACACGACTGAAGCGGCTTAGCATGCATGCATGCATTGGAGAAGGAAATGGCAACCCACTCCAGTGTTCTTGCCTGGAGAATCCCCAGGATGGAGGAGCCAGGTGGGCTGCCATCAGTGGGGTCGCGCAGAGTTGGACATGACTGAGGTGACTTAGCAGCAGCAGCAGCAGTAGCAGCATGGATTCATACTTTGCTTTTTTCTCAGTTCACTTGATAGATCCATCTTATTGAGACAGTGTTATTCCATGTGATTTTTTCTAGTAGTATTGTCCTCTAAGTCTGTTAAACTATATTGTATATTAGTTGTTTTCCAAAAGCCTTGCAATCAGTCACTTCGGTCACTCAGTCATGTCCGACTCTTTGCAAACCCATGGACTACAGCACGCCAGGCCTCCCTGTCCATCACAATTCCCAGAGCTTACTCAAACTCATGTACATTGAGTCAGTGATGCCATCCAACCATCTCATCCTATGTCATCCCCTTCTCCTCCCGCCTTCAATCTTTCCCAGCACCAGGGTCTTTTCAAATGAGTCAGTTCTTCACATCAGGTGGCCGAAGTATCGGAGTTTCAGCTGCAGTATCAATCCTTCCAATGAATGTTCAGGACTGATTTCCTTTAGGATGGACTGGTTGGATCTCCTTGCAGTCCAAGGGACTCTTAAGAGTCTTCTCCAATACCATGGTTCAAAAGCATCAATTCTTTGGCACTCAGCTTTCTTTATAGTCCACCTCTCACATCCATACATGACTACTGGAAAAACCATTGCTATGAGTGGACAGACTTTTGTTGGTAATGTCTCTGCTTTTTAATAATGCTGTCTAGGTTGGTCATAACTTTTCTTCCAAGGAACAAGCATCTTTTAATTTCATGGCTGCGGTCACCACGAAGTGATGGGACCAGATGCCATGATCTTAGTTTTCTCTTTGTTGAGTTTTAAGCCAACTTTTTCCCTCTCCTCTTTCAATTTCATGAAGAGGCTCTTTAGTTCTTCACTTTCTGCCATAAGGTGTCATCTGCAGATGTGAGTTTATTGATATTTCTCCCAGCAGTCTTGATTCCAACTGTGCCTCATCCAGCCCAACGTTTCTCATGGTGTACTCTGCATGTAAGTTAAATAAGCAGGGTGACAATGTACAGCCTTGATGTATTCCTTTCCCTATGTTGAACCAGTCTGTTGTTCTATGTCCAGTTCTAACTGTTGCTTCCTGACCTGCATACAAATTTCTCAAGAGGCAGGTTAGATGGTGTGGTAGTCCATCTTTCAGAATTTTCCACAGTTTTTTGTGATCCACACAGTCAAAGGCTTTGGCATAGTCAGTTAAACAGAAGTAGATGTTGAGTTCCCCGAACTTGGACAAGAATATTTGCTGTTCACAAATGCANGATGGTGTGGTAGTCCATCTTTCAGAATTTTCCACAGTTTTTTGTGATCCACACAGTCAAAGGCTTTGGCATAGTCAGTTAAACAGAAGTAGATGTTGAGTTCCCCGAACTTGGACAAGAATATTTGCTGTTCACAAATGCATACATCTCTGTTAATGAGACGTATGCATTTAATTAATGAGATCATTTAATTAATGAGATCGTTTTGTGTAATTCATGTTTGTATGGGAGTTACACTAATTTTATAGTGAATTTTTCAAGTAAGACTGCTTTTTAAAAGTTGAATAATTATCCTTTACTTTACCTAGTTTGTAATTCTAATTTCATATCACAGAGAGGAAGCTAAAGGAAAATATGTTGACTATAACTTAGCAATATTTTTCTAGATAGTTGCACAATATATTTGTAAACAGTAAAACACAGTTGAATTTGTATTATCATCTGTGAAAGCATGTCTTGTTAAGTTGTCTTATTAAGGATTTTTGATCCTTTACTATTTTTGTAATGAATCAAGAATGAAGCAGATTGTTTCATTACAGATAAGCAAATACACAGACCCAACAATTTACCTGCTTATTTTTTATAATACATCATTTTCATAACAAAGCAAAGGAATTGCATTTAATGATTCTCCTTCATTCACTTTTTACTCAAGCCATTCAACATATGATTGTTGGTAGGTGGAGGAGACAGAATACAAAGATGACTATGACTTGGTTTTTTTCCTCTGGGAGGTTCTAGATGCATCAAGGGAGAGAAACTGGTGAATATATGTGATAGAATTTCACAATAAAGAACACTGGGGATGCAAAAAAGCAGTTTGAGCTAAGAACACCTGGGAAGACTTAGCAAAGTTGGTACAATATGAGCCTTGAAATTAGGGACACTGCAACACTGGTACTTAGGGGAAACTTTAAGTACTTTGAAGTGGCGATAGCTTTCAGGGAAGAAAGAGAAAAGATGAGGTTAAGTATTGGAAAACCAAGAAGAGGTGAAGTAGGCTTTCCAGGTCAGGTAAGGAATGGGGACTGTACCAGTGCAATAGGGCCCTTTCACTTGCTTTGAAAAGTGGAGTAACATAAGTAGATTTGTACTGTAGAAGTCCATCATGATAGAAATAAGAGAGACGGAGTAGTGGGTGTCACCAATTAGAAAATGATTGTGGTAATTCAGAAGAGATCTGATTGGATAAGTCCCCTTGGATGGAGTTTGTAGTGCAGAGGTAATGAGAAATCCTCGAGATAGAAGTGTCTCCTATAGGAGATGAAGGAGCCTCCCAGCCCAGAATTTCTCCCAGGTTTCTATCCTGGGTGACTCACCAGACAACATTGTCCTCACCGAGATACTATTAGTACAGGCTGAAAAGGCAGATTGGAGAGGAAAGGTCAAGTTTAAATTTAGACCCATTTGCACTTGGCTTTTTGACACATTCCTTATGAAGCACACACTCACACAAAACTTTAGGAAACAGGGGATTTAGACTTAATTTGCCTGAACAGAATCTCATAGGAATGGCCAGAATTGCCTAGGCGAACATACAAACTAAGAGAAGTGAGTTCAACACAAATCTCTAAAGAAAACCCACATATAAAAGTTCAACAAGGTGAAAAGATTTAGTAAAAAGAGACTGGCAAAATTTAGAAAAGAGTCCAGAAAGACTGAATGCATTGAAGTTAAGGAAAGGGAGATTTTAGAAAAAGGGAATTTCGGTCAGTGATGTGGAGTTTTACTTTAGATGAGGATTAAAAAAATAAAATTGTTTAGTGGTAGAAAGCAGAGCATTCACATCTGTGGCTAGGAGGGCATCTGAAAAGTGAACAGTCTGGAAGAGACTTAAGCATATGTATAGGCTGCTAGGGAGGAGACAATGGAGAAGGAGCTGAAAATGCAATCCTGAGCAAGGCATCTGCTGGAGTGTAGGCTTGACATTGGGTCACAGGTGGAACAGTGAACCTCAGAACTCCTTCCTCTGAACAGGGAAATAGAGGTGAATGTGAAACCAGATGCATCTGATGCTCATGTTTGCTCTGAAGTATAAGGGATGGTCATTTGCTGATCTTTAGGTGGTGAGTCGGGACTTGGGGGCAAAGAAAGTTTGAAATAGCTACCATGAGAACAGTTTTGAAGCTCAGCATGAAATGGTTGCTCATGTCTGTTATTAACAGTGGCCACGTGGCTGGCAGGTCACTTTGACTGAACATGTGCCATTTGTATGTGTGTTTCTCTAGCTCTTAATTTGCCTACTAACGTGGAAGATGTTTGCCCAAATATACCGTCTTTGGAGAAGCTCATGGAAGAAATTGTGGACTTGGCTGAGTCCGGTATTCGCTACACACAGATGCCACACGTGATGGAAGTTATCCTGCCCATGCTTTGTAGCTACATGTCTCGTTGGTGGGAGCATGGGCCTGAAAATAATCCGGGAAGGGCTGAAATGTGCTGTACAGCTCTGAACTCAGAGCACATGAACACACTGCTGGGCAATATCCTGAAAATCATATACAATAACTTGGGTATTGATGAGGGAGCCTGGATGAAGAGGTTAGCAGGTAAGACTGAGAAGGAATGTGCCATTTACGTTTTGTTTTCAGAAAGGTTCGAAATACAGAAGACTAGAGTCTTCCTCTCTCAGTCTTGATTAATATTTGCTTCTGTACTCAAAAAATATTCTTATTTCTTTCATGCTGTTTGCTGTTCTTAAAAAATTTTTTTGATTTAATCAGACATTGTGTAACTTTCCATATAGTTAGTACATTTAAGTGAGTAAACATTTTCTTAATTTGACCAATCTTGTGAAGATTGATCTTGCTAAGATTAATTATAACACAGCAATCAAAATTAATGATTCTGTAGACAGAGACAAAAATTTTGAACTCACTGGTTTTTGAACTCATCCACTTTTAGTAATCTGTCTTTGCAGGAGTCAGGAAGGATTGCACTATTTATATTGAGTAATTGGAAGCAATCTGAGTGACAAGGAACTAGAGAATGGTTAAATAGGTTGTGTATATCCATATTCCAAAATATTATGCTTTCTTTAAATGTTAAGATTTCAATATTTTATGACTTAGAGAATATTCAGAATATCATGGAGGATTAAAAGAAGAGTTTTAAAAACTTGAATTCGGAAGTATACATATGAAGTTGTTTATTGACAGAATCTCCCCCCCCAATATTAATTTGGATAGGGTGATTTTGGTTCATTTTTAACATTTCTCTTTTATACATTTCCCCAATACATCTATATTACACTTACAGGGAAAAAATTCATTTTAAAAAAGGCATAAAAAACAAACTTATGGTTACCAAATGGGAAAGATTGCTGGGGTTGGGGGGGTAGGAATAAATTAGGAGTTTGGGATTAATGTGTACATACTACTATATATAAAATAGACAGCCAATAAGTACCTACTATATAGCAGAGGGAACTCTACAGTATTCTGTAATAACCTATATAGGAAAGTAGTCTGATAAAGAATGGATATATGTATATGTATAGCTGAATCACTTTGCTGTACACCTGAAACTAATACAACATTGTAAATCAACTATACTCCAATCAAAGATAAAAATTAAATTTAAAAAATGGCCTAATCAAGCTTACAACTGTTGTTAACAGCTTCAACTATCATTAAATAAAAAGGCAATATTATATGTAATCTAACTCTTCCTTTGAAACAAAGATGAAGATAGTTAAAGTGTAACGGCATAGTGATTATGTAGTAGTAGGCATGTGGTCTCATAGGATTATTCAGTGTGTATCTCTTCTTAAAATAAAAAAAAAANTGGAATTTAGAAAGATGGTAATGATGACCCTATATGCGAGACAGCAAAAGAGACACAGATGTAAAGAACAGACTTTTGGACTCTGTGGGAGAAGGTGAGGTTGGAATGATTTGAGAGAATAGCATTGAAACTTGTATATTATCATATGTGAAATAGATTCTCAGGAACTCCTTCTGAACAGAGATTCAGACCAAATACAAATACCAACCAAGAGACAAACTGTCACATATCAAGTCTTCAGCTAGTCCCTCAGGCAGGGATAATCACTATGTATATGGAGTACCATTTCTAAAATTAGAAGAAGACTGGGATAATCACTATGTATATGGAGTACCATTTCTAAAATTAGAAGGAGACTGTAAGTTGGCCAACAGACCAATGTGGATAAGGTAATCTGGGACAGGGAAGCTCAGTTTGATCTAAAGCAAAATATCTGTGGCCTAGACAGAGGCCAGTGTGTAGATAATTGGCCATAATACTTGGGTAGTTCTAGTTTTCTTATTTTTTGAGGAACCTCCATGCAGTCCACAGTGGTTGAACCAATCCCACTAATAGTGCACAAGGGTTCCCTTTCTTCCGCTTTGTCACCAAAACTTGTATCTTTTGTCTTTTTGAGGTTTAGTGTCACTTTTATACTTCATATATCTAAAAATGTTTAAATTATCTATGATTTTATTTGTGTCTACTTTGGGAGGGTTGTAGGCCATTTCATTGGGGGAATATTAGAAAATTCTTTCCTTTTTCTTGGTCCTCTATTAAATTTTAGATCACTTTATGTGAATTTGTTGGAGCTATATTCGTGGTGTGTGTGAGAGAAAGATAGAAATACACACACACACAGATTTACTTAAGATAGAGTTTGTTTGTCCTACTTCCCTCCTTAACTAGGCTGTCAACAGAAATAATCAACAGTCTAGTAATAGGAATGAACAAGAGTTTTATCAGAGCCAAATAGAACTATAACCTTGGAGACACAGATTCAAGAAGTACTCATCAGAAGTGTGTTCTGCCATACTACAAAATGCAGGAGACTAATAAAGGCAAACACCAGAAAATTACTTAAGCTGTTTGTCAAGAATTATGATTGGAACTGGCAAGAAGTAAGTGTGCTTGTTAAGTAAGAATTGATTGGAATCTGAAATAGTTGCATAGTTACTAGCGGAAGTCTTGAGACTATAAGATTATAGCTGGAAGCTGCTAGCAGATCTTGTTTGGAGGGTGGCTGGTGGTGTCCTTGAGTCTGGTACAGTTCAGAAAATTTTAATGCAGGATCGTGTCTCCACCCACATTCACAGTGGCCACTGAGCTCCATTTTGGATGCTTGAATGATTGTTACTCTTATTTTAATTTTTNGCTGGAAGCTGCTAGCAGATCTTGTTTGGAGGGTGGCTGGTGGTGTCCTTGAGTCTGGTACAGTTCAGAAAATTTTAATGCAGGATCGTGTCTCCACCCACATTCACAGTGGCCACTGAGCTCCATTTTGGATGCTTGAATGATTGTTACTCTTATTTTAATTTTTTAATTGTATTATTTTCTTTAATGGTTAAAGCAGATGTGCAATGAGTGTTTGGCGGGTCACAAAACAAGCTGTTCTGGTTAGCGTAAAATTTCAGTTAAATTATGTATGACCTAAGAGTGACTTCCCCAGATCTCAATATCTGAAATTTTCTTCCATCAGTACCTACATATCGACCACGTTATTATGTATTCATGTCTGATTCAAATATGCACGTTCAGTAACTATAGCAGTTCTGTTCAAATTATTGAACAGCTCCTATGAGTCAGGCACAGTGCTTAGTTCTATACACAGAAAGGAACAAAATAGATTTGACCAGTTCCCTAATGGAGCTCCAAAGTCTGGGGAGGAAACAGGCACTGAGCAAGCATAACCAACACATACAGATGTCCATGAGGATATTTGGTTTTGCGTATATTTAATTTCTTCATACCAATAGTGGACTATTATCAGCTATAAATGTCCAAAGATATATTAACTATTCTTTTCAGTTTACAGATTTTCTGTGGTATAGAAAACAAGATTACATAATATTTTGAGCATAAGTGGAATTAATTTTTCTAATATTTCTCAAAATTGAACAATGTAGAGTTGACTTTAGTGTTGATTTAAATTATTTTTATTATAAGGTCACCTAAATATTTATAAATATCAAACTTGGTCCATTTACTTATGCAACCATAAAGCTGAAAGAGCTTTAGAAGTTAAAATCAAAGAAAATTTCAACACCAATACAATGTAGGTTTTAATGTATTAATATTTAGTAATGTTGTTTTTCTAAGACCGAATTACCAGTGTTGGGTTGAAATATGTTTTCATAATTTGTTTACTTTTTAGGATGGTGGTTCCTCATATGGGTTGATTATTTTAATCACTGTGGCTATGTTTCCTTTTAGCAAAGAGTTCATTCAAAACCACTAATTCATTATTTTTATAGATTAATGAATTTAAGAGTACAAATAACTATTCATTGTACTTTTTTTATGAAACTTAATGAGAATAATCTCTTACAAATTGGTAAGATGAAAGTGGGATCTGTGCAATAAGTGGGCTTCCCAAGTGGCGTTAGTGATAAAAAATCTGCCTGCCAATGCAAAAGACGTAAAAGACACAGGTTTGATCCCTGGACCAGAAAGATCCCTGGAGTAGGAAATGACAACCCACTCTAGTATTGTTGCCAGGAGAATCCCCATGGACAGAGGAGCCTGTAGGGTCTGTAGGAGTCTGTAGGGTCACAAAGAGTTGGACATGACTGAAACTATAAGTACATCTCTTTGGAAAGTGAATGTGATTCTTATTACTATGGTTCAGATTTTATAGATTTGATATATATATATCAATAATGCTATATATGTAATGATATAATACATTATGTAATATATATGATATTATTAACATATCAACTACTGTCACTACATTTCAGTTGTTTCAAAAGTTTCACTATGCAAGAAACTTCTTTCAGTATCATGTTGTGATATATTTTGCTTTCTTTTGGGGAAGACAAATCATTTGTATATTAAATTCTCTTCTGTTTTTTCTCAGCTCAAAGCTATTACACCATATTATTATCATAAAATATCTTTAATGTTTGATTTATCGCTACAAAGAAATTTAACATATACAAACAAGGGTATATGGGACAGTTTTAATTTTAGTCTTCGAATTTGCTTTCTAAATAGAAAAAAAGATCCTCACTACCCAGTGAAAATCAGACTCTATAATTTGAGCTAACTCTAGCACAGGCATAGTTTTCAACAGAATTACAAAGGAACTTAAATATCGTGGCTGGGCTCAGTTGTAAGCAGGTCATCCAGAGATAATCCTAAATATTTAAGTAACACTGATTAGTATATTATTAATATGTCTCTTTCTGTTAGATGGGAATTAAGGCCTTGGGGAGACAAGTGTTCAGCCTATGTAAAAGGCAAATAAATGTTTGAGAGTTTTATATATGCTGTGTGTGTGAGAGAGAGAAAGCAAGCATTTGTCAAAGCAAAAACCATTTATTCTTACACTTTTTTCCTCTTAAGCAATGATAATTATATAATACACAGTAACTGAAATTACCATGAATTTTTCATACATCCATATGCCTCTCTAAAATTACAATGTGCAATTTCCTTCTGAAATTATATAGAAGGAATTCTCTGTTGATCCAGTGGTTAGGACTCCACGTGTCCACTGGCAGGGGCTTAGGTTCAATCTCTGTTCAGGGAACTAATATTCTTCAAGCCACGTGGTGTGGCCACACTAAAAAACAAACCAACAAAATAATAACCCTTTTTTTTCCAAAAAAATATAGAAATGCCTATGGGGGAATTACAGTGACTTGGGAATCTGAGAAGTAGGACTTAAAATCAGCAAGAGATGCTGAAAAGAAAGAGAAGAGATATTCTCAGTAGGATTTTCAAAAATAGGGACCAGCAGAAAATGAGGAAGATGAAAACCACAGTCAGTTAGAAAAGGCTCATGAATCCTGAGACAAGAAACTGTTGCAGATTCCAATGTTTATCTTTGTTCCATAGGCAGCTGTTTCTGATCAGGAAAGGAAGAAAATGAAGCGCAAAGGGGACCGATATTCCATGCAGACATCTCTTATTGTGGCCGCTCTGAAGCGGTTACTGCCCATTGGGTTGAACATCTGTGCTCCTGGGGACCAGGAGCTCATTGCTCTGGCCAAAAATCGCTTTAGTCTGGTAAGGCTCCTTTTCCTCCCACTGGGAAGGATCATTTGACCTCCAGCTCCTCGGGTGTTTGGAATCCTTTGTCTCACTGTTCTGTGTCAATATTTCTTTTCATTGAAGGCTTCATTAACCAGTTTTTCTATACAGGCCCTAAGACTTAGACACCGAGATGGCCTAATTTTTTTTTGGAGGCTCTTTTTATTTCTAAATTATGTTAATCACCTCAAGGGTATATTCACACACCAAATGGAAAGATGGCAACAAGTCACTAGTAGTGGGGGAAAAAAATGGATTTCATATGAACTCCTATATCAAATTTGTGATGAAAGATATCTGCAGATTTATGATGGGTATTTTTTCATAAATGCATAATGTGTTAAGTTAGATGCATAATGTATTATGCTGATCGTGGGTGGATAAGATGTTGACTTTTAAATCAGTTTTTCTCCTTTGTGAGCATCAAGATTGAAGTTCTCAAGATTTCTTGATGGCCTTCAACTTTCCTCTATGGCTATACAGAGAGAATGCAGTTTTTTTTTTTAATAGGCATACTATGTTATGTACATGTAAAATAAAAGATATATTCTCCCTCCCACACTGAGGAACTTCTCTGTATATCCACAGTTTGAGGCCCTACTGTGAGCAAGTTGAGGGGAGGTTGGGGCCAAGAGGGCTACAGGGATGCAAGCCCATTGGCCTTTGTTTAATATTTGCTTCTCAGGGTATGCTCCTCATGATTACTGGATATTTGTAGATATTAATGGCTAAAATGACTTCATGGAGATTTTAGAGAATACTGGAGACCTCCTTATGTTTGAACCTAAAGGAATATGTCTCTGTTCTACTTCTTGTGACCTGGAAATTCAGTTGCATTAAATCTAGTGGACTTTCAGTGAAGTTCAGTTAGGTGATTGTCTTGTTTCAGGTCCCAGCAATATCAAAGAATTAACTCAGCGATAATCCCCCAGATTTATGGCATGTATTAAATCCTATAAAGATGTTTGTTCAGACAGACTATTTCAAAAGAAGTTGGAATTATTTCTATTCACTTGTGACCGTGGATGCACTATGAGACTTCTTTTAGGTAACATTTATTTCTTGACAGAAAGACACTGAGGATGAAGTTCGAGATATAATCCGCAGTAATATTCACTTACAAGGCAAGGTAAGCCCAATATTATTCAAAAGGATACTTAGCACCTATAAACTATATAGTTAATCTCTCTTTAGAAGAAATATTACAAATAATGTTACTTTAACAAGTAAGGTAGTGAAAATATATCATTTTAATAATTCATCATTCTGCTTGCAAATCCTTATGAATTAATGACTCTCAAGATAACAAATGACACATTTCTAAAGTAGATCACCAAAGACTGTCAAACTTTGTAAAAAAGAAAAATGTGTGTATATATATATATATATATATATNTTTAATAATTCATCATTCTGCTTGCAAATCCTTATGAATTAATGACTCTCAAGATAACAAATGACACATTTCTAAAGTAGATCACCAAAGACTGTCAAACTTTGTAAAAAAGAAAAATGTGTGTATATATATATATATATATATATATGGTACCAGTTGAAATAAAGGTTGGGAATTTCCTTCATATAGCTGAATTTGAGGACTTTTGTGACATGGAGACAGTTGCCTATGGAAATTTGATATTTTACACCTAGTTCTCAGAAATGAAATAAATTTAAGGATCATTAGCACATAGGAGATAGTAAGGATTACTGTAATAGGAAAGCAAGTGTACATTTAGAAGAGAAACATGAATGAAAACCATTATAACATCTATTTTTTAACTGTGGGTAAAATGTTTGCTGTAAGTAGTTTTTGTAGTCAAAGTATTTACCATTATTTGGAAATGCTTTCATAGTAGTGGATAAACTATTCATTTGTTTACTGGACCAGTTATTTAATATGAAAAGTCTTGCAGTTAATTATTTTGACTCAACTATTTGCTTCTATTCAGATGTCAAAAAGTATTGATTATAGTATAATGTATCCCTTTCTGGGTATTAAAATATTTATTTCCAAAGATCCAAACCATATTCATTTTTTAAACACTTCAGAATATAATGTGATAAAGGTGTGACATGCTTTTGCAATATTTACAATGCACAGAAATTATTTAGGACAGATTTCATGTGCACTTGTTTATGAAGTCCATCATTCATTTAATTTTAACTTTAACAGAGTAGGAGGTTAATTTCCATATGAGCATGATGTCTTTGCAGATAAAATAAAAAAGATTTTGAACATTATTCAAAATATTCATAAAGCCTCCAGCTTAACCTCAAGTTTATACATGGGTGTTTGAGGAGATCATGTGTCCCTGCAAGGATCTCAAGATTTCTAGGAAATTTGGGCCCATGCTTTGGTCCCAAACAGAGACAGGAAATATTCAGTACCTCTTATATAGGTGTTTATACCACTCTCAGGAAACAGCAAATAAAAAGTTATGTCTTGAATAAGCAGGAGGAAATCCTTCCATTGTATTCTAGCAGTTACTTATAGGAATACTTTGGACAATGTATGCTGTATATTTTGGTATCAGGAAGAAAGAGAAGAGCTGAGAAGGATGACTATGTATAATCAGTATCTCATCTCCCAATGAATGAAACCTGAAAGTAAAGATGTAATGAATACTTATTCTTTGTGACATTTCACTATATACTTTTTATACTAAGGGTTCAGTTCAGTTCAGTCGCTCAGTCGTGTCCAACTCTTTGCGACCCCATGAATCGCAGCACGCCAGGCCTCCCTGTCCATCACCATCTCCCAGAGTTCACTCAGACCCACGATCATCGAGTCTGTGATGCCATCCAGCCATCTCATCCTCTGTCGTCCCCTTCTCCTCCTGCCCCCAATCCTTCCCAGCAGCAGAGTCTTTTCCAATGAGTCAACTCTTCACATGAGGTGGCCAAAGTACTGGAGTTTCAGCTTTAGCATCATTCCTGGGTTGGGCCCCCATATATATGGACTTACAAACAATGAGTTCTTTTGTTCTCAGCTCCTTCTTGAACACATTGTCCTAAAATTGTAGGACTGGCAATCCTGGGACAAGAGAGGGTAATTTTATANCAAAGTACTGGAGTTTCAGCTTTAGCATCATTCCTGGGTTGGGCCCCCATATATATGGACTTACAAACAATGAGTTCTTTTGTTCTCAGCTCCTTCTTGAACACATTGTCCTAAAATTGTAGGACTGGCAATCCTGGGACAAGAGAGGGTAATTTTATATTAAAAGAATAAAATCTGTAAGTCCAATAGTCCTCAAATGAAAAGAGTATATGAAGAAAAAGCATTTTGTTTTATCAAAGGACAAATAGGTGTTGACAAGTCATTCAATGTACGAAATTCTGTCTCCAACTAGATAAAAGTTTATTTTTTTTGAAACATTCAGGCTCTCCTTTCTCTGGCTAGGAGTTGTAAAGCTTTGGATGTTGTTGATCTAATTCTGCTTCATTATTCTCCGTCTCCCATGTTGAAAGGAAATATTTGATAGGAGGAGAAACATAAAAGTATTGCTTTGCCTGTTTTTAATGACATAGTTATTCTACATTATTTCTTTGAAGTGATCTATCCCCGGAAAGATGCTTGTATTTGTCCATTTCTATGGTTGAAAATAATCTTTCTTAAAAACCTTCAGAATTTGGTTATGTCTTTAACTCAAGAAATTTGACAGTATTAAAAAGTAGAGTCCATAGATTACTTTATCAGAATATGATTCGATATGCCTTCATTGATTTATATTCATCGGTATCTTAGTTTCAGTGAGTCTAGGCTCTGTTTTGAGTCCTTTTATTTATAGGACTCTTATATTTATATCATTGCCTCTAAAGTAAATCTTTCACTGATGTGAGTAAAAGGAAAAGAAAAAAAAAATAGCTTTTGCCTGTTTTCTTTCCCTGATGATCTTCAGTTCATCCTTAAATCCTAGTTGAAACTTCACTTGTTTAGAGAAATCTTCCCAACCACAACAGATTAGGTTAAGTCCTCTAGGTACCTTATATTTCTTCCTAGCAGCCCTGTACCATTGTAAACATTTATGTGATGTCTGTCTGTCTCTCCAGATGACAAGTTTCATGAGTACAAGGTACTTCTGTCTTGATCTCTGCATCATGTTTTCACCCTGTGCCCGTGCTCTATACGTAGCTATAGGTTGACTCTTCAGAAGTGGGTGTTCCTCTCTTTCCTCTGTATTTTTTGAACGGTTTTCTTTGTTCTACAGTTGGAGGATCCTGCTATTAGATGGCAAATGGCTCTTTACAAAGACTTACCCAATAGGACAGAAGACACTTCAGATCCTGAGAAGACAGTGGAAAGGGTCTTGGATATAGCAAATGTACTTTTTCATCTTGAACAGGTTAGCTTTTGTGTTCATTCAGTCACAGTTGCATTAACCTTGTAAGAATGTTTTTTTAAAGACATGTGCTAACTTGTGAGCCAAAAAGCATATGTGTTCAGCATGTTCGTTAAAAATAATCTGTGACTCGGGAGTGCTTAGTATCTAATCAACATTATTTCCAAGCTTATAATTTTTGTAACCATCGATAGATAATGTATTGAGGGAGATCAAGGCCTCTGTTTCATTGTCTTTTCCAAAATACTTCTAAAATTAAACAGATAATTAGGATTATATACTTAATTTTAAACCATTCTAACAAAAATTTCAGGAGTTACTCCTGACTTCAAATGTTTTTTACCTGTATTTTTCATTACTGCTCAAAGCAACATATTTGAGATATTGTCTTTCCCTGGTCTCATATTTGAATTTAAGGTCACCTGTCTAACCCTTCATTTTAATATTTTTGAGCTGATTTTTCTCAGGATCAGCAATACATTACATTTAGAGAAGAGCAAAAAGGAAAATCCCATGGACGGAGGAGCCTGGTAGGCTGCAGACCATGGGTTGCTAAGAGTCGGACGCGNCTAACCCTTCATTTTAATATTTTTGAGCTGATTTTTCTCAGGATCAGCAATACATTACATTTAGAGAAGAGCAAAAAGGAAAATCCCATGGACGGAGGAGCCTGGTAGGCTGCAGACCATGGGTTGCTAAGAGTCGGACGCGACTGAGTGACTTCACTTTCACTTTCATGCATTGGAGAAGGAAATGGTAACCCACTCCAGTGTTCTTGCCTGGAGAATCCCAGGGACAGCAGAGCCTGGTGAGTTGCTGAATCTGGGGTCGAACAAATTTGGACACGACTGAAGTGACGCAGCAGCAGCAGCAGTAATGCACTGATATTAAAACCAAGTGAGAATAATGTTTATATCATTTTTCAGTTTTTTTCTATTTTAAACTACAAAGCTTACTGTGTGTCTTATTTTCTTATTTATTACCTTCGCTTAAGAATTCGCAAACCAATAATATCTGAAATGTTATCGATTGGTGGATTGTATTTTTGTATAAGGAATCTTCTAGCTTACATAAAGTATCTGCAACACAGAGACTTTCTCTGTTTCTCATGAGACCCATTCAACCGGCTAACATCAACTGAAGGTGCTCAGTGCAAACTCAAAAGTGTACTGTCACTGGGTCTCCATGACAGTACCTGCCTGACATGGAGCGGCAGTTATTTTACATTAAAGATAAAATAATAAAATGCCCTGTATCATCTCAGGATATTGTTATCTGAATGTTTTGTAGAACACACTGCTGCTGCTGCTAAGTCGCTTCAGTCGTGTCCAACTCTGTGCGACCCCATAGACGGCAGCCCANCAGTTATTTTACATTAAAGATAAAATAATAAAATGCCCTGTATCATCTCAGGATATTGTTATCTGAATGTTTTGTAGAACACACTGCTGCTGCTGCTAAGTCGCTTCAGTCGTGTCCAACTCTGTGCGACCCCATAGACGGCAGCCCACCAGGCTCCCCCCATCCCTGCAATAATAAATATATTTCTTTGATTCCTATTTTATCTCATGATCTCCTATCTCTGCCCTAGCCAGTTAAATAACTAAAGATATCATCTGATGCAGTATCTGTTGATTTCCTTCTTATTTACTGAAATGCAAATAACTTCTCAAAAGCCATGCAATTTATCACTATACCTGATGAAATTAAGCTAGGATACTCTTATGCCATATGACTATCAATATGTATTCACACTGTGTAACATTGTAATATTAATAATATAATAGAGTATTATTTAGGCAACTTTATTATTTAGTTATTAATATTAAATATTATTTAATATTATTTAGACAATGTTTTCCTAAATATTGTCATGAAATATTAATAAATATAAATAATCATATATCAGCAGATGACAAGATTTGAGGTTATGAAATGTTAAGTGATATATAAGGTCATAGAGGATTCCCTGGTGCTCCAGTGGTTGAGACACTGTACTTCCATTTGAGGGGGCACAGGTTCTGTTCCTGGTTGGGGAACCAGGATCCCACATACCATGCAGCTTGACCAAAAATTTTTAAAAATAGAAAAGTTAAAAGAAAGTCATAGAATTGTATATCTGAAATGATATACATATTAAAGAAGATAGCGCTGCATATGCTTGTGCATGCTAAGTCGCTTCAGTTGTGTCTGACTCTTTGTGACCCTATGGAGCCTGCCAGGCTTCTCTGTCCTTGGGATTCTCCAGGCAAGAATACTGGAGTGGGTAGCCATTCCCTTCTCCAGGGGATCTTCCTGACCCAGNCTTGTGCATGCTAAGTCGCTTCAGTTGTGTCTGACTCTTTGTGACCCTATGGAGCCTGCCAGGCTTCTCTGTCCTTGGGATTCTCCAGGCAAGAATACTGGAGTGGGTAGCCATTCCCTTCTCCAGGGGATCTTCCTGACCCAGGGATCGAACCTGCATCTCTTATCTCTCCTGCATTGGCAGGCGGATTCTTTACCCCTAGCATCACCAATTAAATGGCATTATTCTCTCATGAGTTTTTAAGTCTTCCTGGTTTTCTTGCACATATCTAAGTTTACTTGAACGACTTTTAGATACATTAAATGAAGTTTATTGAACTCTAACTATGTTTTGTTATAGTCATATGTTACATATTCATAAACACATGTGACATAATGAATGATATCATTTGCACAGCAATGAGATTCACTTTACTGAGCAACTATCTATCCCATGAATATTTATTGTGTGCACCACAGTGTGACAGCATTGTACTCTGCAGGTCCTGGGGGTTGACTTCTGTCTCTCAACTCAAGTGGCTGGTGTTCTAGGAGCGGATACAGACACATAGATAACTAAGTAATGATTTAGATGTGCTAGGATACAGAATGTACTGAAGAGAGAATAAAAGGAACCCCGACTTTCTCTAGCTGTGATGAGGGTGATCCCTGTGTAAATCTTTAAGATGTGTGAATATCTGGGAAAAAGTAAGCAGGTCAGATTTTAATGGCCAGTATTCTTCAAAATGTTAAGAATATGAATAAAAGAACTCATGAATTATCAAAAAACAGAAAAGAGTGGGAAATATCTGTGTGTAGAATTCATTCCTTTCATCTCTCTATTCTTATGTTAATTTGTGAGTCATAGAATAGTTTGCTAAGAATATTTTCGCTTGCTAAACAATATTTTCACTTGCAAAAGGAGTGGATGCACAGGAAAGACTTAATTTATCTCAAATGCCAGTGACCTATGGAAGTGACTTTCTGTGCTGTACGTCTGGTCATCTTTCTCAGAAGAGTGAGCTGTCTCCTTGGGATTTTCTAATACTCAAACACCAGACAAGCTAACACATCAGCACAGCCAGACATTCAAACAGTTGCAAGACACAACTTGATGTTCACTTTTGGATCACAGATCTTACCAACATTTATTTACTTCATTTATAGGAAAATTCACTATTTAAGGTCTTTCCTTTGGGTATTAAAATGCTCTGCCAAGTGGCAGCCTTCATGACAGCGGAGACCTTTTCTAACACATTCATCAGTGCTTAGGTACATAATTGTGTTTGTTGAGTGTTTCCCATGTTGATCACAATGCCTTATTTTTGGTGAATAGCATTATCCTTGATTCTGTTTTCACCTACACTGTCTTAACAATGTTTTGTTTTGCTTAACATAACCGAGAAGAAAACTGAACTAACTGGATAGCTATCAGAAACTGTTTCTTGATCTTATAGAGGAAAGAAGATCACAGAAATAAGTGCTTTCAAATTACACAAATTGCTTTGTTAAAATTTCCAAACACTGTTACCCAAACATTCTAAATGTTTTCTTCAGGCATCAGTATTACATTCATACTTTGACTCTTTACTGCAAAGGATAAAAAAAGTTTTAATTTTTTTTAGCTAACATAACATTTTTATTTCTTCCAGAAATCTACATGTATGCGCCGGAGATATTACAATCTGGGAAGTACAGTGTTCAATTGCCTAGAAATTACTAATGAATGTAGAATTCCATGTTGGGATTTTTTTCTCTCTAATACTTATGATTAATCTCTTCCTTGAAATTCCAAATGCCATTAGCTAAACACATAGCTTGCTTGCATCATCTACTGCAACTTATAAATTCTTATTTGTCCCTATCTAACAAAATAATTATATAGTTTAACATTTTTGTAAAATTAAATTATTTTACTCACTTCTACTAATATGTTCACGAAGACTTGTCATTTTCTCTCCATCTTATTAAATATATTAAGAAACAGTAGACTTCGTTAGAATTTTCTTTAACTGCCTCTATTTATATTTACTGTTGTAGCTCTTAGGATAAAATTAGTGAAAATGCATAAGCCAGGATAGGTTAATTTTTCTTTACTTATGTTTTGGCACCAAAACTTAATTTTAAAAAGGATGCAAAATTATTTCATATAGGTTGGCTTTATATTTCTTTGGTTTTTAAAAATGATATAGCTTCTAAGTACACATTGTTGGGAAAATATGATGTTTTTTCTAAGGAAAATACATGACATCTGAAACTATTTCAAATGTAGCATTGGGTAACTTGAAGATATTTTCATAATAATTGTAAGATACTTTTGGAAAATTGAAAATCTNATATAGCTTCTAAGTACACATTGTTGGGAAAATATGATGTTTTTTCTAAGGAAAATACATGACATCTGAAACTATTTCAAATGTAGCATTGGGTAACTTGAAGATATTTTCATAATAATTGTAAGATACTTTTGGAAAATTGAAAATCTAAAAGTTTTTAGCTAAAAGGTACAACTGTTTAGTTCTATGTTCCTGAAGATGTTTGGGGGTTAAATACGTATGTCTCTGTCTTTCTACCTCAGGTTGAGCATCCTCAGAGATCGAAAAAGGCCGTGTGGCACAAACTGCTCTCTAAGCAGAGGAAACGCGCCGTGGTTGCTTGCTTCCGGATGGCCCCTTTATATAATCTGCCGAGGTCAGAATTTCTTTAATGCTGGTAATAGATTAAAATTACTCTTCCTCTGAGAAGTGATAGGAGGCTAGCATATACCTTGACATGGATATAGTAGTCCAAGGAAGGATGAAGGAGATTCATTGCCTCTTCTGTGTAATGCTTAACTTCATTTTTCCTTGTTGGTTATTCTCATTGGACTGTAATGTCATTATTGAGTAGAGTTTACTTTTTTATTGAAGTATAGTTGTGCTTTAGATAGATGTACAGTAAAATGATTTATACATTTATCTTTTCTTTTTCAGATTTTTTTCCTGTATAGGTTATGAGAGTATTGAGTAGATAGATGCTGTGCTATACAGTAGGTCCTTGCTGGTTATCTGTTTTCTGTATAATAGCATATATATGTCGATTTCAGACTCTTAACTTATCCCTCCCCACCCTTTCCCCTTTGGTAACTATAAGTTTGTTATCTGTTACTTTTACATAATTAGGAGGATCTGCTCACATATTTGAGGCAGGATAGAGAAATCAGCTTCCCTAATAGCTTAGTTGTAAAGAAGCTGCCTGCAATGCAGGAGACTCTGGCTCGATTCCTGGGTTGGGAAGTTCCTCTGGAGAAGGGATAAGCTGTCTGTTCCAGTATTCTTGGGCTTCCCCTTGTGGCTCAGCTGGTAAAGGATCCACCTGCAATGCAGGAGACCTAGGTTCCATCCCTGGGTTGAGAAGATCCTCTGGAGAAGAGAAAGGCTACCCACTCCAGTATTCTGGCTTGGAGAATTCCATGGACTATCTAGTCCATGGGGTCGCAAAGAATTGGACACAACTAAGCGACTTTCACTTTCAGAGTAATCAGGAACCAGTTTTTGGGGTCAGACTGCCTACATCTGAATCCTGACTTCACAGCTTATGAGTGCATGATTTTGGTCAAGGTTCTTTCCTGACTTTGTTGTAATTTTCTCAATTGTACCATAAGGTTTGGCTCATAGAGTTGTTTAGGTTATTTAATGGGTCAAGGTAGACAGAATGCTTAGAACTGAACATAACACAATGTTAATCGTTGTTTGTTACTTTTGTGATTATTTCATCTTCAGGGAAAAGAATTGATAGGGAACTAACTTATGGGAATAATGCAAATGCATTACCCTTCATGGTACCTTTTCAACTCCCTTTATTGACTCAACATCCAGTTCCATCAACTAGCAGATTACAAGTTAGTTTCTACATTACAACAGAGTCCACTTTCTCTGATATTCCACTTTCTCTGATATAACCCTATTCAAAATTATATTCCTTATTCCAGTGGTTCTCAGACCTGGTGCTTTAAGGAAATACACTCAGATTCACTTGAGGAATATCCAAGCCTCAACCTGTTGAATCAGAATATCTGAGGCCTTAGCATGTGTACTGTATAAAAGCTCCCCAGGGGATTCTGATGTACCAGTACAGTTGAGCTTCTCTCTTGTACAAGAATTGATGGTGAGTTCTGGCCATTCCAGGTGCCTGGTCAGTTCTTCTCCCTGGATTTCAAGGCCCTTCATAAACCTAAATTTATGTCTCACGATTCCTTAGTCTACCTTTGATACTGTTAATGTTGTAGCATTCCACTCTATAATGGCACCATCTCATTTTAACACGTCTGGTATGCTCTTATGTTCCCTTATTGATGTGACTTTCTTAGAGTGGAACCTTAGCCATATATCGCATCAATTTCAAGATGAGTTTACTTATTCTTTTAGTCTTTACTGGTCTTCTTTATTTCATAGGAAACTATTTTCATCAGTATTCTAGGATTTAATCTTTGGATATATACTCCCATAAAGTTCCCTTAATGTGTTTAGTTTTGTAATCCTCAGAGGCTGTATCTAATGTTAACAGGAAGAGTGAGTAATTCCTCTCTTGGTGCTCACAACTGTTTATCCAGAGCCACTTTATGTCATAAGAGCTACCATGTAATGAGCATCTATCCAACATGTTTTATGTTCTTTATCTCAGTTTGAGTCTCACAAAACTGAGGCATGTATGGGATTATCCTAGTTTTATAAATGAGAGAAGTTGACAAAGTTGGATAACTTGACCAATGTTACAAAACTTAGAAATAACTGAATCCAGGTCAGTGTGTGATCTGAGAAAGCTTTCTCTATCTGCTGCAATGTCTTGCCTCCTCAGTTGAGATTGGAAAGTTTTATTTCTATTTATTCTTTTAGTGCACAGATAATCCAGTGATTAAATGCTACTAAGTGCCTTTTCAGTTTATTTTTTAAAAAGCTCTTAAAATTGTGCTTACCTTTTAGGCATCGGGCTGTCAATCTCTTTCTTCAGGGATATGAAAAGTCTTGGATTGAGACAGAAGAACATTACTTTGAAGACAAATTGATAGAAGACTTAGCGGTATGTTTTTACTGGGTTAGAAGATGAAAGAAGGTCTGGGCTTGGTGGAATAACATTGGTCTGAGCCACTTATCTTATAACATTGACGAGGAAACATTATTGTAGCTTATGGGGCTTAGGAAACTTTATTCTGGATTGTTACTGCATGCAATGTTTAGGGAAAATTCACTCTTCTTATTTCAAAGAGATCTCATCAACAGCTAGTAATTCAGAATTTAAGTAAATTTTGACTCTATTGTTCTTTTAAATGACTCCTCAAAGGAACTTCAAACACCTCAGAACCAGGATAGAACTATAAAAGCTGAACCATAGAGAATGATTCACCAAAAATAAGTTCAAGCTTAACAAAAGCCAATGAAAAGTGGCTGGTTGATAAACATATGCAGGGCAGAGAATGATAGATTGGATGCAGGAAGAGCAGAAAGTCACAGTAGATATAGAATAAATGGAGAAGTAGAATTTTTCATCCAACCATGCTGATAAGGAGACTTGTGTTACTGAGAATGCTTCAATCAAGGGAGCCATTGTCTCAGTTTTTTATAAGCTGTGGATCTATTTAAAAATTTGATCAAGAACCACCTTCTCAGGAAAATTTACAAGCATGTAGTTCCACTGCATTTTGTAGAGAGGCTCCATAATTCCAAAGTTAAAACTTTGGTCTAAAGTTTTTTTTGAAAAAACACAGATAATCAGGGAATGTAATGGACAAACTAATTCATAAAACCTTAACCCTGATTATTCCCATATATTTTATTTAGTTATTATTTTTATTGGCGTATAGTTGATATATACTATTGTGTTAGTTTTTGCTGTACAATGATCCTATGTATTTTAAGTGAGTTTCATTTTTCTCTAGAATCAAACCATTAGAATATTAGAATATTTTAACCGTGCAGATTTACCATAATAGCTGCAACATTAAGCCTTAAATCCAAGAAACAACATTATTTACATAGAAAGAATATCAGTTTGAGTGCATAAGTCTAATACAGATACAAAATTCATTAGTCATTCAACAAACAGGATTAATAATTTTCTTTATGGTAAATGTTCAATAAATGAAATTACTTTTTTGAGTTTTAAAAGTGAAAATGAGAATAACATGTAAGTGGTTCAAACATTAACTCATTCAGCATTCTTTACCTATCTCTCTCTACGTTTCATTTGATAAAACAGTTTGCCTTGCTAGGTGCAGTAAATTTTTATACATGGAGTGACAGCATTTTATTGCAATTTTTTGTATTTGAGATCTCCCTAGAGCTGTTGAAATCCATGTAACCATTCACTTTTCAGTTAGTTATGATGCTGCTAATGAGAGTAGTATTCAGAATTTTTAAATGATGTATATCATCCTTGCCCAAAGTGTTTTTTTGTCCCATTAATTCAACAACTTTTTAAATCAAAAATTTATTTTATCTTTGTTTTATTTGGCTGTGCTGTGTGGCATGTGAGATCTTAGTTCCCTAAACGGGGATCAAACTCGTGTCCCCTGTATTGGGAGTGCAGAGCCTTAACCACTGGACTACCCTAGAAGTCCCAACTTTCTTCTTTAAAACTGTATACTTTTGCACTGATAATATAATACACACATCCAGGTACAATGCATATAACATAGACACAAACATGCACCACAATAGGAAGAAAAAGCCTTTCTTTTTATTTGCTATTCCAAGCCTTCATAGTGCTCCTGGGTTTGAGTGAACATTTCACCTTAATGTGAATTTTATGAATTTGACTTTTTTATAGAAACCTGGAGCAGAACCTCCAGAAGAAGATGAAGGAACTAAGAGGGTTGATCCTCTTCATCAGCTGATCCTTCTGTTTAGTCGAACAGCTTTAACGGAGAAATGGTATGGTTGGGGAGTTCACAAGAGACATAGGAGGAACAAACAGAAACCCATGTCTGAGTGTCCTGTTCGTCACATGTTTGTGTTTCAATTTCATCTTCTTCTTGAGAGGAGAGAAAATTGTTCAAAGTTAGTTGGGAAGATCCCCTGCAGAAGGAAATGGCTACCTACTCCAGTATTCTGGCCTGCAGAGTTCCGTGGACTACAGTCCATGGGGTTGTAAAGAGTTGGACATGACTGAATGAGTTTCATTTCACTTC
Source organism: Neotragus pygmaeus (assembly GCA_006410875.1). Classification (NCBI taxonomy): domain Eukaryota; kingdom Metazoa; phylum Chordata; class Mammalia; order Artiodactyla; family Bovidae; genus Neotragus; species Neotragus pygmaeus. The sequence continues at coordinate 256,711 of SJYV01046343.1, read as the reverse complement.
ACTTCACAGGACCAGTCTGGTATATATGTATGAACCAACACTCGTTCAACTTCAGACTTTAATATTTACCTATCAATTATTAATATTTACCTAGCTCTAATTCTTTTCACAATATTGTAATTAGCTGGTGGAGTTGATTCTGAATCTTCTTATAATCTTCTCTTTATCACAAATGTCCTTTAGAAATTAAAACAAAAGTACCCAAAGTAAATTTCAATACCAAAAGTGTTGGAGACCACCAGTGACCCCAAATTTCCTGGATAGATTATCTCCATTGTGCAGTGAGTGTTAGGAAACTTGAGGAGATGGTTAAGCCATCCCCTCAATGCAAAGTTTCTTTGAGATCTGTTTTAAAGGCCTTCTCCATTTTTCTTGGTTCTTGTTCTTTTGAATTCATTGAAACCACAGAGGGCAAAACCTCTATGGAATTAAATAAGAAATGCATTCATAAGCTTGATAATTAAAGTGTGCCAGCACCTGCTCATTATAGGGGCACGGCATAGATTCATTCTGTAGATGAGACCTTGAAGAGGTTTCAAAACCTTCATCAGCTTCCCTGTCTTGGGAAAGAAAGCCAGCTTTGCACTAGGCAAAGCAGGAAAAGAATTTAATTATCAATCCCTATTCACATGAGTCTTGATGAGTTCATCTGACCTCTGTGCATGTCATAATAATGTACATTTCTCCCTCTTAGCTAATGTGATCCATCTTTCTCTCACTATTTCTCTCTCTCTCTCTTATTATTTCCTAACTAACAAAATCATCTCATCCCTAAGCATAGAGCAGCTCCCTGTCTGGCATTGTCAGGTAATGAGGTATTTCTCATAAGTGGACTTTTCTGATGGTTGTAAGTTTAAAACTGCTAAGATAATTTTGCAAACATCAGGAATTTTTTGATGGAAGTCTTTCTTCAGTGAATTAGTGATTTTCATGCTTTTTTCAAAAGAAGATAATAAATAGATTTTAACCTGTCTTAATTTTTAAGATTCTTTTATGACCATAATTATGACCATAATATTTTTTCACTATATAGTCATGTAATAATTTGGGGAGTGTTTCCAACAGATGTCAGATATCACTTCTGCTGTCAAGATACCTGACATCATGTAAATTTTCTTGTTTCTATGTTTGTATTTTTGAGAAAATATTAATGTTACTACATTTGTGTGTAAATCAGTAAATTGTTTATTTACACACAAGCATATTTATTATATTAGACTGTAAGATAAGGTGGGGCCAACTCTTGAGGAAGTCTAATATTTTTGCTTTCTGATTCTATAATATTTTTGAATGATTGCTCTAATTTTTGTGTTTGTTTCATTTAAAAAAAGACACACTTGTTGAAATAAAGTTATTTTATATAGTGATGGTAATTTTTTGTGTAACTAACCTACTTAACAACTGTTGTTTTTTTTCTTATTTTTCATAGCAAACTGGAGGAAGATTTTTTATATATGGCTTATGCAGATATTATGGCAAAGGTAAATAAATGTCTTGATTTTAATGGTGAAATATAAAAAATCTACATATTTCTCAATTAAAATAAAATATTGTTAAATTTTAGAAAACTTAAGGGCATTAATCTCAACTTTTCACTTGTTGCTTGAATATCTGTTCTAACTTTTTTGACAGATAATCATTGGTTCTTCATTTAACATTTTATTTGTGGGAATCTCACTAATTTTCCAAACATTTATTCATTCAACAAATATTCACTGGACATCAAGATACTGGAGATAACATGGTGAATCAGAGAGAAATACACACATCCTGTCTTCTTAGAGTTCATCATCTGATGGAAAGGGAAAACTTTGAACAAATGATTAACCAAAAGATGCTGACAAGTTTAATGGTAGAGGGGCAATTAGGAGTATATGGAGTCGGTTGCATAGCACTGAGTTTTAAGGCAGTCCTTGACTGTTGAATGATGAGTTGACCGTGCAAAAATAGTAATAGCTAAGTATTTACTGGGTGCTTATTTCATGTAATTTTAGAACAAGGAGATGAATGAGGCAATGAGTATAAAAAAGGAGTCAGGTTTCTCTGAGGCTTCTGACTTGGGCATCTGAGTTGACAGCAGTACCATATGCTAAGGTGGGGAGCACCAGAGTCAATGCAGGCCTAGAGTGAAGAGGCAAGATGGCAAATTGAATTTTCTACATGTTCGTTAAAGAAGCCTGTGAGACATCTAAGTGGAAATGTCCAGTGTGTGGTAAGATAGTCATTTCTGACATTCTGTATCTCATGGAAAGCTTTTAAATACAGCTTTGTTATTTGTCAGCATTAGAAGGAAACTGAAGCCATAGTAGTAGATAATCTTGCTTAGGCAGAAAAGGAAGCATGAGAAGAACAGAAGGCATAGGACCAAGCCTTTAAAGATATGAATGCTTAAGAGATGGCTAGAACAAAAGGACTTCTCTCCAGAAAAATAGGAGAGAATCTTAAGTGTGAGCATACATAGGAACTGTTGAAATGTGTGGTCAACAAGGTCTTACTCTGCTGAGGGACTGAACATAGGGATTGAAGATTCCCCAGGATTTATTCCATGGACATCATATGACCATGATGAGAATAATTGCAGAGAATTTTGAGGAGCATTGATGGTCCAAGTGTGTATTGTGGGGAAGTAGAGATTTCCATGTGAGTAGATGTGGCATAAGTTTCTTTATTGAGAAGACTGAGAAGGGGGTGAAAGATACAAGGTGATAAACATCTAGATGGAATTATAAGATAGAATTAGAGATTATCACACTAAGGAAGTCAGAAAGAGAAAGGCAAATACTGTATGATATTGCTTATATATGGAATCTAAAATATGACACAAGGAACTTATCTATGACACAGAAACAGATTCACAGACATAGTAAACAGACTTGTGGCTTTCAGGAAAGTAGAAGGATGGACTGGGAGTTTGGGATAGTTGTATTAAGTCACTTGAGTCATGTCCAGCTCTTTGCAACCCTGTGGACTGTAGCATGCCAGGCTCCTCTGTCCATGGGATACTTCAGGCAAGAATACTGGAGTGGGCTGCCATGCCCTTCCCTAGGGGATCTTCCCCACCCAAGGATCAAATCTTTGTCTCTTATGGCTCCTGCATTGGCAGGCAAGTTCTTTACCACTAGCGCCACCTGGGAAGCCATGTATGTATAACTGAATCACTTTGCTATACACCAGAAATAACACAACATTGTAAATCAACAACCCTTCAGTAAGATAAAATTTTTAAAAAAACACTTGATTGAAAGATGAAAGAAGAAAGATAGTTCCTTCTATGGCAATTGGTACTGAGTATTGACTAGAAACTAAAACAAAACCCGCAGACAGTGTGGAAAGCCTCATTGATGTCAGTTTTTATGAACTTGGGCAGTACCAGTCTTCCTGGTTGTGTGGCTTTTCCCTAGCAGTTCCCAGAACCAAATGCAGAGTCAGAGAAGGCAAGAAGTTAGATTCTTCAAGGATGGCAGTTTTTACCAGACTGTTGCTGAAGGACAGAGGATCGTAGGGGTTTTTTTCTGTCATTATGAGAGTGGCTGAGGCATTGGATCTTGGATTCTGAGTAAGACAAATAAGGAAATGAGACAAGAGGGAGCTGATAAGTAAGGGGATTATAAAGTAGTTCGTGGACTGTTTTCCATTCAGCTGAAGAAGCAATGAGCAAGTGGTCTGGAAAGGGAAACACTCCTGTTTTGAGAGTAAGAGATTCCTAGTACTTCAAATTCTTCCTTGTGACGGGAGAAGAGTCAGCCCCCACACTTGTCCTGGTTGCATCCTACAGTTAAATCTAATCTCTTTTGAGAAATGATCAAATATTTGTTGATGCTCACTTTTCTTCAAGATTTTCCCATCAAAATTAACTAGTCTCTTTCCATTTATTGTTTAATGTATCTCAGGAATGCCAGCTTTCATCACTTCTTCATTCTTCTCTCAATCAGTTATCAAGATGTGTGCCCCTAGAAATTATTTGAACACACTCTGCTGCTGGCTATGAGTTTACCTGTGGAGAGCACAGTGGGACTTTATCCTGGCTTATTCTGCCCTGGGATTCTATACATTTACAAGAAATTGTAAGAACTCACTAGTTTTTTGACAGCCAGGTTGCATTTTTTCTCTCATTGTGACCTTGCCTTTTCATCTCAATTCCAGGTCATTTATGAATTCCTTTTGAGGTTTATCATACATATCTCTATTTTGGCAGTTGATGTAGGCTTTAGTTAAGTCATCAGTTCTCTAATTGGAGCTGAACCATTGTCCAAGGCCAAAATAGTTTTAAAGTTCAGTTCTTTCATCCAGTGTTAAGTATCTCTTTACATTTATGTTACCCACAGACTTGGTAAGTGTGCTATCCGTGTCTCCCTAAGTTGCTAGTTTTGGTGGTTCACATCAAACTATTTAGTTAGTAGTTTCATGAGGCTGCCTTTCTTCACTTTGACAGTCAGCATCCCGGGAGTCTGAAAATTTCTCCTGGACTTCATGGTTTCTCAGAATTTGCTAGTGGTCATTTTACATTCATGTATGATGATTTTTGACTTGAATCTTAACACTTGAACTCTATTCAAAAGACTTATGTCATCCTGTCTTTCTTCAGTATTGTAGGACTTTATGATGGCAGTGTTCACATCTTAATTGGTTTTCTAAAATTTCAGTTTTAATTTTTTTTTTAATCATTGAAGCCCAGAATTGGGTCTGGATCCATGATACACTCCCATTATTGACTTTTTTTTTTTTTTTTTTTTTTAATCCTTCTCCACCCGTCAGTACTGCATGGTATGTGAGATCTTAGTTCCCTGAATAGGGGTTGAACCCACGCCCCCTGTATTAGAAACACTAGACTACCCGGGAAGTTCCCATTATTGATATTTACTTAGCAATTTCTAATAATGTAGTAACTACCTATAAACTCCCTACTCACAAGAAAAGCTAAGACCTTGGTAATTACCTACCTTAATTAAAATGGTTCTCTCTTTAACCCATATCCTGCCTCCCCATGGGAGGAAATCATCATCTTGTATCCCTTGTTCGGGATAACCTTGCTTTCCTTTGGGGGCTTCCATGGTGACTCAGACAGTAAAGAATTTACCTGCAATGTGGGAGATCCAGGTTTGATCCTTGGGTTGGGAAGATTCCCTGGAAAGAAAATGACTACCCATTCCAGTATTCTTGCCTAGAGAATTCCATAGACAGAGGAGCTTTACATAGTTTTTATTAGTTATATGAATTTATTACTATATATATATGTGTGTGTGCATTGTCAGTCACTCAGTTGTGTCTGACTCTTTGAGACCCTATGGACTGTAGCCCACTAGGCTGCTCTGTCCAGGGATTCTCCAGGCAAGAATACTGGAGTGAGTAGACATTTCCCCCTCCAGGGGATCTTCCCAACCCAGGGACTGAACACACATCTCCTGTGTCTCTGGCATTGGCAAGTAGATTCTTTATCCTTGAGCCACCTGAGAAGCCCTATTACATGTAAACATGCATTTTATATATGTGTGTGTATATAAATACATATATATATAATTATGTACTTTTAAAGATTTTAGTTGTTTTAACTTTTGAAAGGGCATGATGCTATATGTACCGTTTTGGCACTTAATAGTTTTACTGTTGTTTTCTAAGATCCATCTGTACTTTCGTGTGTGCTGGAGATCATTTGATTTGACTTCCCTTGTACAACTACACCATAGCTTGTCCATTTACATTTTTGTTTGTAACCTTTTGTGTCGAATCTCTGTTTTCGCTGATGTGAAAATGGGCTTGAAATGCCTGTTTTAATTCACATCCAAAAGCCATGAGTCTTAGGGTGTAGGAATGTTAAACTTGAGAAGATGCCCAACCGTTTTCCAAAGTTACTGCCCCAAATTACATTCCTCCTTGCTACATTTAAGAGAGATTCTGGTGATACATATCTTCTCTGACATTTGATATTTTATGTTTTACTAATTTTTGTCAACCAGGTGGATGTGGTATGACATTTCATTGGGGTCTTAGTTTTCATTTCTCTTGGGTAGGTAATTTTCACATTTAAAAATCACTTCTCTTTGGGGCTAAATCTGAAGCAAACTGCTGATGAGTAGTTCTGCACTTTCTCTTATTATTATTACAGTTTCTGCACTGAGTCATAACTTAGTATTCTTTGTTCTCCTTCCTTTGGCTGTATGGTTAAAATTCACTTTAAATCTTTGTATTCTTCAGGCCACACTTCATTTTAAACCTTGGATTAATGTGTTTTGTTTTATTTTAATCTTGCCAACACCCTCCTTCATTCATATATATCTCTTCTTGTGAGCATCTTAGAAAATTTCCAGTTCATCCATGTTGGTTTGCTCTTGCCCTTTTGTTTTCTCCTCATTGTGATCACTCATGCTTCATTCTCAGAATGTCTCTTTCTATCCCAGCGTCCCTTCTAAACTGTGTGAAGCCGTTCTGTCCAAATGGAATGGTTTTACCAACTTAAAAAAGATAGCCATGTAGAAGTATCTAGAATAATACCATCATAAAGTAAACACTTTTGAGTTTCTGGCTAACAAAAACTCTTCCTCTTCTTGCTCTTACTAATTTATTGAAAGATACACATTAAGTTATACCCAGTGTTTCATTCTTCATTGGTTAAAATTATAAAATGCAAGGGTCGCTTTGTTATGAAATTTCTCTCTTCTGCCTCATCCAAATCCATCCAAAATGGATTTCAGTTTGAAGTTCAACCTGAAAATTTCTTTTTGCATCCTCTGTCTTCTGAGGAGTGACATAATCAGCAAGGCAAGTGAAAAAGATATAAAATGTACTTGTTTTGCAGAATGCAATTTCCAGCAGATTGGTGATGGTGAGGAATACCCCATGTAAGCTTTACGCTTATGAATTCTCATTGCTAGTTTTGAGTTTTGCTCTAGATATCTGAATGGTCTGAAGAAGTATCCTCTATTTTGATTCTGATTTTTTTCTTCAAATTCTCTGTGTCATGCTTCTGCCCATTATGTATGGATTTTACTCACTTTTTTTCCTTTCTGGCATACAGTATCACTCTTCGTTGCCTAGAAATGATCAGTTTGATCCAGAAAATTGAGTCCTGTATTTTAGGACCTATTGTTTATCTAGCATTATCATATTACGTGGATGCAATTTGCTGTTGAAAAACTTATCTCCTATGCCTACAAATCTTTCGGTTTCTCTTAAGTACATTAAAAAGTGCTAGACATCTGCTATAGTTTTCTTGTGGCCCCAGCATATCCCATGCCAATCAGTACAAGTTTAGCTTATGGATTTGTTGATTTCTGTAGTTCAAGCTTAATAGATTTTATTTTAATAACAAATTTTAACCTTTTTAGAAGCAAATCTCACTATATTTTCTTAAGAAAAAAAAAAAGATTTAAGATACTCTTTACAAAGGATTGTTTTGAAATACCTGTCAAATAAGAGTCCCAAATTCCTGTGTATAAGAGCAAACACATCTTTTACTAAATGCCAACTTCTCTAAATGTATTCTTCAACTCAAACCTTGTTCATACCCATTATTTCTGAAGGTAATGAAATACATATAGGAGATGACATGTTTGAGAGAAGGTACAACTTTATATACTTAAGAGACATTTTGTATTCATATTCTCATTTGCTTAAATAGTATTCATGTTTGTTCAGTTCAGTTCAGTTGCTCAGTTGTGTCTAACTCTTTGTGACCCCATGGACTGCAGCATGCCGGGCATCACTGTCCATCACCAACTCCCAGAGTTTACTCAAACTCATGTCCATTGAGTCGGTGATGCCATCCAACCATCTCATCCTGTGTCATCCCCATCTCCTCCCACCTTCAATCTTTCCCAGCATCAGGGTTTTTGCCAAAGAGTCAGTTCTTCACATCTGGTGTTCAATACTTCACATCAAAGTATTGGAGTTTCAGCCTCAGCATCAGTCCTTCCAGTGAACACCTAGGACTGGTCTCCTTTAGGATGGACTGGTTGGATTTCCTTGCAGTCCAAGGGACTCTCAAGAGTCTTCTCCAACACCACAGTTCAAAAGCATCAATTCTTCGGTGCTCAGCTTCCTTTATAGTCCGACTGTCACATCCATACATGATCACTGGAAAAACCATAGCTTTGAGTAGACAGACTTTTGTTGGTGAAGTAATGTCTCTGCTTTTTAATATGCTATCTAGGTTGGTCAAAACTTTTCTTCCAAGGAGCAAGTATCTTCTAATTGCATGGCTGCAGTCACTATCTGCAGTAATTTGGGAGCCCAAAAATAGAAAGTCTGTCACTGTTTCCACTGTTTTCNAGTCCTGTGGCCACAGCTGAGTTTTCCAAATTGGCTGGCATATTAAGTGCGCACTTTGACAGCATCATCTTTCAGGATTTGAAATAGTTCAACTGGAATTCCATCACCTCCCCTATCTTTGTTCATAGTGATGCTTCCTAAGGCTTCCTAAGTGATGTCTTCTTTGCATTCCAGGATGTCTGGCTCTAGGTGAGTGATCACACCATCATGATTATCTAGGTCGTGAAGATTTTTTTTTATATAGTTTTTCTGTGTATTCTTGTAACGTCTTCTTAATAGCTTCTGCTTCTATTAGGTCCATACCATTTCTGTCCTTTATTGTGCCCATCTTTGCATGAAAAGTTCCCAAATATCTCTAACTATCTTAAAGAGAACTCTAGTCCTTCCCATTCTGTTGTTTTCCTCTATTTCTTTGCACTGATCACTGAGGAAAGCTTTCTTATCTCTCCTTGCTATTTTTTGGAACTCTGCATTCAAATGCATATATCTGTCCTTTTTTCCTTTGCCTTTCACTTCTCTTCTTTTCACAGCTATTTGTAAGTCCTTCTCAGACAACTATTTTATTTTTGTGCATTTCTTTTTCTTGCATTTATTTTTGTGCATTTCTTGGGTTGGCCTCCTGTACAGGAGGAACTTGTGTCAATATGTTAAATCATGTGATCCTGTTAGGAACCTTGTTACTGTTTTTATTATTTCCACTTTAAATATGAGAAAACAGACTCAGAAAGGTAAAGGACTTTGCCCTAGACTAAGCAGCTCTTAAATGGGAGCATCAACATTTGAATTGGGCACTCTGCATCCTGAGGGCATGTTCCTAACCACCGCACAGCTCTTCTTTCTTAGTAACCAGAACTCTCAGCTCTGGGAATGAATTAAGAATATATGCACAACTCCTTTATTATTTCTAGAAAAATAAAATAATTCACTGGTCAGTTTTATAATTTTTCTATAAAATAAGGATGTTGCTAGCAGTTGGAATTTTACTTTCCTCCTATAGACCAAATTAAAAAAAAATTATCAAAAAGAATAGATTAGAAGATTCACTTTAATTAATAGACACTGCTTTCTGTTAATTTTGATTCATAGCTATTAAATATGTTTGTATTAACACATTGTAATGGAAGCATAAAAGAGGAGAAAACAGTGATCTTGTCTAAGGTTTTAACTTGATTTCAACAAGGAAAATGCCTGAATAAGTAGTATGTACAGTATAATACAGACCTCATAAATATCTCTATGATATATATAAAATTGGTAATTTAGTATTTGCACAGTATAGTTTTCTTTTAGTTCACAAATTCATTGATCATGCCATGTAAGCTTATTATGTATAATGAATATATTCAACTAATATTGATAAAGTAGCCAAGTGATTTATTATTCTGTGCTAATTCATTTATATTTTCTGTCTCAGCATATTCTTATCCTGTTGACCTTTTCTCAATTTTTTTCTTACATGTATCAGAGTTGTCATGATGAGGAAGATGATGATGGGGAAGAGGAAGTGAAGAGTTTTGAAGTAAGATGGATCTTTCCCTATTTGTCTTTTGTCTATGTTGAAACATTGTTTCATAGCTTATAACTGACATTTATGTTTCTTGCTTCATGGCTTATCGCAGCTTATTGTGTCAAGGAACTGCATGTCAGAAGCTGGATGGACAAATCTGAGTCCTAACATTTGCTGAAGTTAAGGCCAAGGAACAGTAGACTAGTTAACCAATTAAATAAAGCCCATATGTTCAGGATGAGTGTTCCTGAGAGCCCTTGGAGATGAGGTTGCTTCACGTTGTTCTCATCTCGGTGAAGGATGGGGTCTGAAATTTCCAGCAGACATGGGAGAAAAATATTTATGGAAGAGCAACCCAACATCAAGTTTCTAAGTAAAGCCTTGGTTTGAATTTTTTTCTGAATCAACGAAGTCCGAAAGATTTGGCCTCTTTTGACTTTTGCCCAATTAGGTCACTCATTCCCTGTACATATGTAAATGGTGGCACACTGTTTGCTTGCATGAGGCAGGATTGCATATATTCCTAGAATTATGTTCTATTATATGATTATTCCCTCAAACCTTCTCAGCTTTTAAATTTCCTTATGATTTGAAATATTGCTCAATATTCTTTAGCCAAAAGAAAGCAAATATTATTTCCCCCCTTGGCTTAGGCTGCACTTTTTTTTAAATATATGTATCTAAGAAAGACTAGCTGTTGCTAACTACCTCTATCCTTATTTATTGTTTTTTTTAATTTTCAAAAAGAAATTAAATGAAATAGATTAGACTTTTTTTTTTTTCCTGCTTTTAATTTACATGTCTGCTTTGAGCTGAAAGTTTGGAAATACATTAGTAGCCAGCTGTAAGTCTTTAATTAAAGTGGACCCACAAAAAACGTGTAGGTGAGGAGTAGATACTGAGTAGGACCCCTTTCTGGAACAACTCGAAGAGAGCGTCCCTGTGGCATTGTGTCCCTGAAGTCATTGTGTAAGAAAAAAATGCCAGGACAGGCTAGTTTGAGAATAACCCATGACTATTGCTGGCTGAGAAAAAAATGCCTTAAGATTCATTTCCTGGATAACACTATAATCTTTTCTAATGTATGTGTGTTCTAGTCTCAATAAGATAAGAAACTGAGCTAAGTTAGAATGAGCTGTGAGCAGCAAGTCATACTATTTTTCTGAAGTGCACACCATATATACTCTATCGGTTGTCTTCCGAGCAATTGTTTATTGCGATTTTGCTTCTTGTCCTCATCCTTCCTTAAGGTCACAGGATCCCAACGCAGCAAGGTAAAACTATATATATGTGTGTATTTGTCTGGGTCTGAGTTTCAGTTTCTTGTGACATTTACCTTTGTTAGACCCAACATCTTGGATTCTTTTGTTTAAAAAAAAAAGATCTTACAATCTTTGTACCAAGTTTATAGCTCCAATGCAATTGGTCTCTTCAGTATCCCTTCCTTGACATGTTTATTCTTCTTGCAATTTAAATGACTCATAATTTGACATTTTATCCTCCATGTTGCATTTGAACTGAGTACTGTGCTGAGATGAAGTCTACCCTTTAGGTGATTAAATTTTAGCTGGTGACTTTTCATTGTAACATTTCATGCCTTATCCCCCTCGAGAGTTTTTATACTGGTCTCATTTCTAGAAAAGAGATATGATATATGGTATTGCTGGTGGAATCAGAAATAATCTTTTCCTTTGTGGTAGAAATACCTTCATCTGGTAATTAGAGAGGATATTCCATGATTTCAATGTTGATTTAGTATTTCCTTATAGGGAATAGCTAGATGACCTTTTCTATCTCTGAATATTCTGAAGAGCTAAGTGTGTGGAAAATTTGCTAAGAGAAAATATTTTAGAATCACACAAATTTGCCTTTCATTTGAACCCTGTTAAGCTTACATTTTATTTTCATGAGATTGTTTAGTCAGAAAATTGATCATGCTGCTGCTGCTGCTGCTGCTAAGTCGCATCAGTCGTGTCCAACTCTGTGCGACCCCATAGATGGCAGCCCAATAGGCTCCTCTGTGCCTGGGATTCTCCAGGCAAGAATACTGGAGTGGGTTGCCATTTCCTTCTCCAATGCATGAAAGTGAAAAGTGAAAGTTAAGTCGCTCAGTCTTGTCCGACTCTTAGCGACCTCATGGACTGTAGCCTACCAGGCACCTCTGTCCTTGGGATTTTCCAGGCAAGAGTACTGGAGTAGGTTGCCATTGCCTCTCCGAAAATCAGTCATAAACATCCCAAAAGTAAAATACCTATAATGACTTTAGTTAAAGAAAAGAAAAAAAAAAAAAACTTTTCTGAATGTAGAGTATCCTACAAAAAAAAAAAAAACTTTTCTGAATGTAAAGTGAACTATTGCTGTTAAAGTGAATTTAGAATGTCATAAAGAATCTACTTTTAAGAAACAAATTATAATGTTTTTTACTCACATATTTGGAGAAATATATTTTTCTTATATCATTTTAAAATTTGACTTCATGTAGATGCTACTAGATTTAGCTCCAATCAGATGGATATAATTTAATGGCATATAATATGCATAAAATTTATAAATTATAATTATCAGTAGGTATAATGGATATAATCCTGATTTGGTGGATTTTTATAGTTTTATCACTGATGATCTCAGAATTCCTATGACTTTCTGAGGGTTGGAAAATATGAAGGGACCTCCTAACATTCACCAAAGATTGATTTCATCAGACACCATTACAGTTCATGCCACAGAGTATATATTGACATCCATGGAATGGGGGTGGATAAGGAAGGCTGGGATAAGAAAGTTGCTGGTTAAGAAAACCATTTTACTCTGAAGAGGAATGTAGTTTCAGGAAGAACTAAAGGCAAATACAACTTGATAAACAGGATCAAATTTGCTGACATTAGAAAGGTTCCCTATTCAGAAAAAAAAAAAAGCATGGAAATAACTCGTAGTGGAATCTTAGCATTTAGAGTGTAGGATTCAGGTCATACTGAGAACAAGAAATCAGTAGACTGTGGAGCCCCACCTGGGCCATGGATTTAGGATGTTGGGAGAGAAGCTCACGTACTGGTGAAACCTGGTAATTAATCCCCCCAGAGGAGCTAGAGGCCACCAGATACGACTGTCCCAGCAGAAGAGAGGATTTTAAAGCTACTAGTGGTTGCCGTATATTCATACACATAACACAATAGACAAGATTTGGAAATTTTCACTTCTTAACCAGTGCTTTACTCATTCTTCATGTAATTTTGTACTGTAATCATTTATGCCTAATATGTGTAACAATCTATTTGTAATATATATACTATGTAAGTAAACAACCTGAACTCTTCTCAAGTTGAAAAAAGAGAACCATGGTTTTCAGAGAGTTGACAGAGTCAACAACCTATGAAGATAATTTTGTCTGAAATTGAGTCTCTGATACCAATAACACAACTGAAAAAATTTGGCCAGACAACTGAATTACTACTTTCTCTTTATAAATTTAGTAACGTACTAGACTTTTTACATTGAGATGTCTGGTTGGCTAACATCATTTAGCTATAGTCTGATAGTGGAATTTTTCATCTAAGTTATGATAAATTTGAAAGGTCATTTGGTAGTTTCAGTAATTCTTTAAATAAATTATATTAAATAAATTTGGGAATAACATAGTGTGTGTGAATATTGAATTTTATCCCAATAACTGGCTGATTATTAATATATGCTGTACTTTCTACTGAAATTCTCTGTCTATAAAGATACTGAGAAGAAAAAAGAAGTAGATTAAAAAGGTAGCATTATAAGGAAAATTTCCATGAGGAATAAAGTAAACTAAATAAAGCCCAAGAAACATGGAAAACAAGGAGTAGAGGCTAAAGTGCCTGGTATTAGCCAGCCCTTTTCTTCTGCCACATGTGTTTTACTGATGAGATCCTGTTAAAACTTGCCTGATTTAAGTTGATAATTTAATTCCCAGCTTAATCTGTAAAATATGTATATTTACCTATAACTACTTATTAAAAATCATATTGCATAATTAGTAATTATATATTTCTTTGACTTCAGGCTACTTTAATATTAAAACTATAAAAAGGGATAGTTAAATCTTATAAAGAAGCCAATATTAACTCAACGGAAAGAAATGTTTTAGCAATGACCCAGAGTGTTAATTACTACAGTCCAGTGCTTTTCTGGCCTTTGAATTTTTCATAAGCAAAACACATAATAATAAGAAATAAATCATACTGTTTCAAGTCAAGTAACTTTTCTGAGCATGATGGGTGTTTCTCCCCTAGAACAACAAAAGCAGACCACATTTTTAAATTAAGATTTTTCAAAACATACAGAAACATTGTTCTAATGCTTACTTCTCCTAGTACCATTCTTTCAAATCTGAAGGTGCAGCGGTCAGTGATAATTCAATGAAAGCATTTCTGTGGAATGTTAAGTACTATAATATAGATTTATTACTTATGGAAAAACCTAAATTAATGACAGTGAAGCTTAAGTAATCTAGAGGAATGGACCATTAACTCGTTTTCTAGACCATCTTTCTCAAGTACAATATTAAGCAAGTTGCATCATCCTTGGGCAAATGCCCAGTTTCTACTTCACAGATGAATTCTCTGGTGAGTCCCTGAGGTCCTATTATTCTGTACTATTGATTAAGGAGAATTCCTTGTGTCTTCAGTGCCAAATATGGCTGTGGCAGAGTTGATATTCTGTAATAAAAATTTAGATTAATCTGTGTTTTCTCCCTGATAGGCCTCAGACATAAGTAAAGTGACATCATACCTGCCCAATACTTAGAGCAATACCCAGCTCACATTCCAAAGAATGTTTGATTACATGTGGAAGAATCAATTTAGGTCTAAAATGTCTTAAGGACTGATGTTTTATATCTAAATATCATGATAAAAACACTTTTATTTGGCCCCTCCAATGATTCTAGTTTTGAATAGAATTCATTTTTTTGGTAATGAATTGACTATAAGATGTTCCCTTTCCAATAGCTACTGATAATTTGATCTCTGAAGGGCTTATTTACGTCTGTTTATAAGAGCACAGTAATTTAAATTATAATAACTTAATGAATCTTAACCAAAGAGAACCATTAAATATTTAAAAATTGAGATACATCTATGGTTATAAGACATGGAAATAATTATCTCTTTTATTAAGAAAATTTATACTTCTTTAGTTTCTTCCTCAGCAACTCTGTGGTATCAACATATGGACTCTAGAGTGTTGAGTTGCTGTCATACTGTTGAATGATTGAAGGGGAAGGGGGAAGGAACTTTCATGGCCAGTGTTCTCTAATACTCATACTTATTGTTGCAATCTGCCAACTCCATTTTTATATACTGAAATTGTTAATCTCAAGTAATACCCTGCCTTCAGCTCAGGTTCTGTAGAAAACAGAGCAAAGAGTTTATTTGCTAGCACTTTGTTGGAGTTGTTACAGTCTTAGGGGAGTAGAGTGAGGAGAGAACTGATACTTGGAGGCAGAGAGAACACAGTAATGCATTCTTGAGCTGACTAGCTAACCACAGCAAACCAGCAGTATAACTATAACCAATATAAGTATAAGTATAACCAGCAGTATAACCTGGTTGTGTTAGATGGCCCTGAAGAAGCCATGTGCATCATGGAATGGTACTTCCTGGGGAAAAGGGGGCACTTCTGGTCACAGGGTGTTAATTTGTGCATATATCTGCTGATATTAATCAGCTCTTCCAGAAGGCAGACCCCTGGGGAAACCAGAACCAACTTGGGTTCAGCCTCTTGAGTGTCCAGGCACTGCTGTCTCTCCATTTCCATCAGTATGTGGTCGCCTTAGACAGTGGTCATGGTGCTAAGCTTTGGTTAAGCTTCCATAACCAAATAACTGGTACAAACCGTCTCTAGGGCCACTGTACTTCAGAAGCAAGACAAGTTGCTAAGACTTAGAAAGAAGGGGGTTTAGGGTAGGCTACAGTACTGGTCCTGATACAAGGAAAGTTCCCCCCAAAGCACAGTCCTCTATATTGTATATGGTAATTTATATATATGAATGTGTAGCCCTAAATAGCATATGATATGTAGACAACACATATTTAAACATTTAGTTGTGCATCTAATTGTGCATTTGATATGCACAATAATTTGACTTCATGTGCTATTGTTTTTAAAAATAATCCCATTTGAGATTGACATGTGTACACTGCTATATTTAAAATAGATAACCAACAAGGACCTACTACACAGCACAGGGAACTCTGCTCAATATTCTGTAATAACCTAAATGGAAAAAAGAATTTTAATAAAGATAATGTATAACTGAATCACTTTGCTGTATACCTGAAACTAACACAACATCGTTAATCAACTATGCTCTAATATCAAATAAAGATAAAATAATAATAATAGTAATCTCAGTTGAAGCTTATGCTTGACCACATTATGTACAGGAAATGAGATACAGCAGAATCATAAGAACATAGACACTTGAATGGACCACCTGTGTTTGAATCCAAGCTCCACCTTATGGATATATAATCTTAAGTCTCAATTTGCCTATCTATAAAATGGAGCTAATTAAGGTCTCTACTTCATAGGATTGTGATGAGGATTAAATTTGTTTATATACATATATATATATATATANATTACACAATCAATATGCTTGATTATGATATTTACATATATTTTTCCCCCAGGGCCAATAACAGAGCAGGCATAGTAAAGGCTAAAAACCCATGTTTCTCTGAAGTTCAAACCTTTGTAAAGTGCTGGTAAGAAAGAGGCAATCCTGATTCCACGAAATATATGTTCTGGCATTTTTAAAGCAACATTTTAACTGAAAAACAGAACAACTGTTTGAAAAACATGATTGAGCACAATAACACAGGTGGATAGATATGTTCAAACATACAAATGAACATCTTAGACCTTTTCTGAAAGAGCTTACAGTAGTTGGCTTTTGTATATACATGGTATGGATTCTGACTTCAGCTTTACCAAACAGAATGAATGAAATTGCAGCTTTGTCGTTTAGAAAAGATCCAAAAATTCAGAAGAAAACTGCTGACCGTTTCTCCGAGAAGAGTTATCCAGGTAATAAAAAGAGGAACATCAACTTTTCTCAAGACGGAGTTTATGGTTGCTGATTCTGCTACTTGACTTTGCATTACTTACTAAGTGAAGTACTGCAAGCTCTGGTGGTTAAAAAAAAAAAGAAAAAGCTAATCTTGAATTCTTTGATTTTTGTGTAAATTTGCAAACGTTTATCTTTCATTAGATTAGTTAGTACAATACAAATGCATTTTTTACTGGGCTGGTTTCTAGGCAAGTAGGTCTGCGGTTTATCTCTGTTACCTTTTCCTATCTCGCCCTTACTTCCTCTCTCACAGCCGCCCTTGCAGCACCAGCTAGCCCAGCATCCTGTTCTGCTTCCTGGCAGACCAAGACTCCACTGTGATATCCTAAACTTCCTCAAAGACACAGCCTCAGACCCCAGACCAGTAGTCTCTAAATTTTTTGACTGAGCATCCTATCGTAAGAATTTTGAGTACACCCCCAATATCTTTATAAACAACAAGCATCAGTTCAGTTCAGTCGCTCAGTCGTGTCCGACTCTTTGCAACCCCATGAATCGCAGCACGCCAGGCCTCCCTGTCCATCACCAACTCCCGGAGTTCACCCAAACTCACGTGCATCGAGTTGGTGATGCCATCCAGCCATCTCATCCTCTGTCGTCCCCTTCTCCTCCTGCCCCCAATCCCTCCCAGCATCAGACTCTTTTCCAATGAGTCAACTGTTTGCATGAGGTGGCCAAAGTACTGGAGTTTCAGTTTTAGCATATGTTACTGTTAATATATTGTGACCACAGTAAAACACATTGAAATGGAAAGTTTTCAATAGATGAGATAAGGATAAAGTAAATCACGTTAAAAAAAACTTTTTAAAATGTATTACTAATAATACAAAATATACTTTTCTCTAGAATGTTATTGCCAACAAATCTTTTACAGAGAATAACAATTGAACATGCTTCATGAAAAAACTAAGACCATGGCATCTAGTCCCATCACTTGATGGCACGTCAACGGGGCTCCGAAATCACTACGGATAGTGACTGCAGCCATGATATTCAAAGACGCTTGCTCCTTGGAAGGAAAGCTAGAACAAACCTAGACAGCATATTAAAATGCAAAGACATCACTTTACCAACAAAAGGCAAGGCAATCAAAGCTCTGGTTTTTCTAGTGGTCATGTATGGATGTGAGAGTTGGACCATAAAGAAGACTGAGCACTGCAGAATTGATGCTTTTGAACTGTGGTGTTGGAGAAGACTCTTGAGAGTCCAGTGGACTGCAAGGAGATCCAATCAGTCCATCCTAAAGGAGATCAACCCCAAATATTTATTGGAAGGACTGATGCTGAAGCTCCAATACTCTGGCCACCTGATACACAGTGGAAAAGACCCTGATGCTGGGAAAGATTGAAAGCAAAAGGGAAGGGAACCAACAGAGGATGAGGTGATTAGACAGCATCTCTGACTCAACGGACAAGAATATGAGCAAACTCTAGGAGTCAGCGGAAGACAGAGGAGCCTGGCGTGCTATAGTCCATGAGGTCAAAAAGAGTCGGACACAACTTAGTGACATCTAAGCAACTGAGCAACAACAACATTATCTTTTAAATTTTGTGATAGAGCAACACAGATGTCTGCTTTTATGTTCAGCTTATTTAAAGGCTCTCTGAAAAGAGCTCACAAAGATATGGGAATTTAAATGGAAGAATTTAGCTGGGTTGCTAAATCATACTTATATACTCCAGGAGATAGTGAAGGACCGGGAAGACTTGCGTGCTGTAGTTCATGGGGTTCTAAAGAATCGGACATGACTTAGCAATTGAACAACAATACCAATGTATTTTTCAGTCTTATCACTTATTATGCGAAGATTTTGGCTAAATCTGATGGATATATTTCCATCTTACCTAATGTTATTCAAATGGTTTAAAAAAAACCTTTAAGATAACCAGAGTTTTTATAGGTTACATGCATTTTCAATCACAAAACATGTAGTGGGTGAGGGGTTGCTAACTGGAGTTAGTTACCTAAATTTGAATCACAGCTCCCAGAGTCTCACTATTTGTATAGCTGTGGGCAAGTAAATTAGCCTCTCTATGCTATAATTTTCTCTTCTGTAAATTAGGATAGTAATAGAATCTACTTGATAGGGTTATTTAAAAGTCAATATTTATAAAGCACTTACTATATCTGGCATATGACGTGACATGTGTGTGTGCTTGGTCATGTCCAACTCTGCAACCCAATGGACTGCAGCCCACCAGGCTCCTCGGTCCATGGAATTTTTCAGGCAAGAATACTGGAGTGGGTTGCCATTTCCTCCTCCAGGTAATCTTGCCTACCCAGGAATCGAACCCGCATCTCCTGTGTCTTCTGCATTGGCAGGCAAATTCTTTGCCACTGAGCCACCTGGGAAGCCCCCTGTCTGGCATATACTAACTGTTATTTAAGTATATTAAGAAATATAGAAAGAATTCTCATGCCCTGCTAGTGGGAGTGTAATACTTAAAACCACGTTTAAAATCTACCAAAATTAGACATAGACTTACCCTGTGATCTAGCATATCCACCAAGATACTATATTTTAAACAAGAGTAGTCTTTGGTGGCTTTGCTTGACAGTTCAGTTCAGTTCAGTTGCTTAGTTGTGTCTGACTCTTTGCAGCCCCAAGGACTGCAGCATGCCAGGCTTCTCTATCCATCACCAACTTCTGGAGCTTGCTCAAACTCATGGCCGTAAGTTGGTGATGCCATCCAGCCATCTCATCCTCTGTCGTCCCCGTCTCCTCCTGCCTTCAATCTTTCCCAGCACCAGGGTCTTTTCCAAGGAGTCAGCTCTTCACATCAGGCTTTGCTTGGAATAGGCCAAAACTAGAAATAACCCACACGTGCATCTAAAATGGAATGGATAGGTAAATAGTAATTTATATATCCACTGGATGCTATTCAGCAATAAAAAGGAATAATAGGGACAAACCACAGCTTCAACATCAGTGCTTCTAGTGAACATTCAGGACTGATTTCCTTTAGGATGGACTGGTTGGATCTCCTTGCAGTCCAAGGGACTCTCAAGATTCTTCTCCAACACCACAGTTCAAAAGCATTAATTCTTCAGCGCTCAGCTTTCTTCACAGTCCAACTCTCACATCCATACATGACTATTGGAAAAACCATCGCTTTGGGTAGACAGACCTTTGTTGGTGAAGTAATGTCTCTGCTTTTTAACATGCTGTCTAGGTTGGTCATAACTTTTCTTCCAAGAAGCAAGCGTCTTTTTATTTCATGGCTGCAGCCACCATCTGCAGTGATTGTGGAGCCCAAAAAAGATAAAGTCTGCCACTGTTTCCCCTGTTTCTCTATTTCCCATGAAGTGATGGGACCAGATGCCATGACCTTCGTTTTCTGAATGTTGAACTTGAAGCCAACTTCTTCACTCTCCTCTTTCACTTTCATCAAGAGGCTCTTTCGTTCTTCACTTTCTGCCATAAGGGTGGTGTCATCTGCATATCTGAGGTTATTGATATTTCTCCTGGCAATCTTGATTCCAGCTTGTGCTTCATCCAGCCCAGCGTTTCTCATGATGTACTCTGCATATAAATTAAATAAGCAGGGTGACAATATACAGCCTTGACATACTCCTTTTCCTATTTGGAACCAGTCTGTTGTTCCATGTCCAGTTCTAACTGTTGCTTCCTGACCTGCACACAGATTTCTCAAGAGTCAGGTCCGGTGGTCTGGTATTCCCATCTCTTTCAGAATTTTCCACAGTTTTTTGTGATTCACACAGCAAGAGGTTTTGGCATAGTCAATAAAGCAGCAGTAGATGTTTTTCTGGAACTCTCTTGCTTTTTCAACAATCTAGCAGATGTTGGCAATTTGATCTCTGGTTCCTCTGCCTTTTCTAAAACCAGCTTGAACATCTGGAAGTTCACAGTTGTATTAATTAGTTTTAAATATGCCAAATCTAGTGAAAATGATGTTCTAACAAATGCAAGTATATCTGATACAGGAAGAAGTAAAGTCTGACTTTCAGAGCCTCCAACACATTATCTGAACTAAATTTTTCTGGTTTAGTGATTTTGTTGTCTCTGATCATATATTAGTAAATTTTTGGCTTTTAAACAAAGTTTATTTTGGATAAAGACACTTTTAAATTAAAGAGAACATTACAAACTTTTACCATCCTATTGAGAACAACTCTGGAAGATTATTGTACCATTCGATAGTTCAGCAACAAAGAGGATGTGTAGTACAGGGAAAAAATTAAGCTGCCTAATGAATTAAAAACTACAATTTGAGAATTATTCTTTTGTGTGTGTGTGTATAATTCAACTTCATAGACCATGTACTGAAAGGAAACTAAACTTTTCACATGTTACTAACTTAGTAGCTCTTCAGATGAAAGAAAATATTTGTTAACTTTCAGATTAATTTTGCATACTAAATGATATCACATTATTCAGTTCCATCATTCATTTATGCATTCTTGAACATCTTTAATGTGCAGGGAGCTACTGGCTATACAGTGTATGTGTACTGGTTTGTGTTTAATATAAAGAAACAAGCAGTGATCCTTTTCCTCATGAAGCTTTACTTCTAGAAACCTCCATGTACATTTGGTTTTTTAAAAAGTTAAAATTTAAAAATTTGAGGAACCATCCATTGTTGAGTAAAATTATAATCCTATAAGTGTTTCCCTAGCACTGGGAGTCATCCATATATGAATATGGCTAATCCATAGTTTTGGAAGCTGGAATAGAGAATAGAATTAGGTGAATCTCTGGAAATGTGACTGTTATCTATCACTTTCATTTTTTCGTTAGTCTGAGTTGGCCTGTTTATGTTGTAAACCAAACTATTAGTACTATTTCACTGCCTTTCAATTTTGTCCTCTTAGTTATTTAATTAAATCTTCTGTATTTTGATGTTTTCTTCTTGAAATACTAAGTCTCAACATCACCTTGTAGATTATGACTACATTTAAGATGCCAAATAAAATGATTTAGTACTGACATGTAACATTACTACATTATGACTTTTTTAGAGAGGGTTCATCTCCTGGAAAGTTCTCTTCACTTATAATCAGCTTTCACATTCAGTTTAAGAGGAAAACATATGAAAACCTTTTCACCAGTTGCTGAAGACTTGAAAATGCAACAAAATGCAAGCCAGTAGCATGCATAGGCTATAGAATTGTTGTCCCAAGCTGTGATGTCCCAAATGACCATGAAATCAGGAGGGTCCTTCAGAAACAGTGTGAATTTCTTTGCTGTCGTCATATTTTCATCTCTGTTGTAGGGATAAACTTTTCTCCATCAAGAAGCAAGGGATGTTTTTTCTCATATAATGCAAATTACTGAAGAATCAAATGGCTTTTTTTTCTTCAGATCTTTCTCCTTCCTTCCTTCCTCCCTCCCTCCCCTCCATCAAGTGCTAAAGACTTGAGCCACTCTTAGACAAGAAGGATTATTAGCAATTTTATTATAGACTTCAGTTATACTAGAAGCAAATCATGATGGTGAATACTTCCATTCAATAACTGTGATTTTATCATAGGTCTGAGATATGATCATCCTTGACCTTGAAAGACTCATAACCATCTTATTTCGAAAACAGCTGATAATGCTGGTTGCTTTTGGTGATCAGAAATTTTTGCCTAAGGGAAAATTCAAATTGTGGAGCTGTTCCTGTTTATTTATTTTTTTCCCCTTAACCTTCCTTTGTGACCTTGGAATAATTTAAAGACTGAAACTACAGGTTGAAAGTATAGTGCATGTATAACACTATTACGCAGTTCAAATGGAATTTACAGTGGAAAGGGACAAGGAACCCTATAAAACTATTTTTCAAAAGTAGGGTTCCTTGGAGATAGACCTTTTAAAAGTATCTTACTTGGGGAAATGCTATAGTAAATACTTGCTGTTTTCCTCAAATAAGATACTTTTAAAAGATCTGTCTCCAGTATGCTTAGAAAAGCTAATCTGCAGTAGATATAAAATGGAAGATCTTTTCCACATAGTCCATTATTTTATTGCATGAAAACTTTCTATTTTCCCTTTTAAAGGTTTTTTTTTTTATATTGTGATCAAATTTCTAATGAGGAGATTAAGTTATACATCCAGAGTTCAGTCACTCTGTCATGTCCAACTCTTTGCGACCCCATGAGCTGCAGCACTCCAGGCTTCCCTGTCCATCACCAACTCCTGGAGCTTTATATACCCAGAAGCAATCTTCAAAGGACAACAAAGTACAAAAATAAATAATATTAAAGATGTTCTGAAGAGAGAGCTTCCAATTCAATCTAACAGTTCAGTTTAGTTCAGTTCAGTTCAGTCGCATAGTCGTATCCGACTCTTTGCGACCCTGTGAATCGCAGCATGCCTTCAAATGGTGATCAATTCCTCTTTATGAAATAGTTTTCCCACTTCTAGATCAGCATATCTTTTTTGCTCAACATTTTTTTTTTCAAATGAGTCTCATCGTCTTCCCCAAAGCATTATTATTGGATTTTATATATTATGTGAGAAAAATGAGTAATCTTTGCTCAGGGAGTTAAGTTTGTAAAGAAGGCCATTTGATACCTTGTCTTTCTTGGTGCTTGTAAGGTCTATCCATCATGAGTGATTTCAGTTACTGAAGAGGATGTTGTGACTTTGGAATCTATTGTGCGAGTGGCCCTGGCAGATCTTTGAGTCGGTCTAGCAACTTTTGGAGCACCAGTGGCCATTGTTTTTTGTTACTGTTTTTCCTCAAGAATATACAGCATGCTGGCATCTTCCATCTTCTTGGATGTCTTGATGACTATCTTTGTATGTTCTACTGAGTCAAAAGAAGAATCACTCTTTCTAGCTCCCTTGCTTCTTTAGTTGATAAAAATTATAGTGCAGTTCCTTAAGCCAATAATTTCTTATCATTGTTTTATGGGCAAAGTCTTTCACAAAGGGAAAACTGGGAAGTAAAAAGTTCCGTAAATAGCTTTGGCAATGGGAGGAAGGTCAAAGATTGTTGGGTCTAAAAGGAAGAATCAAATGTTGCTCACTAATTTTATAAAACACCTGAAGAGCAGACAAAAGGGTCTTCTTTCAGTTTTTCTCAAACTGTGTTGTAATGACAGTATGATTTTGTGTGTCTGTGTGGTTTTGTTTTCGTTTTGTTTTTGACTTCACAGGAAGAGGTTTAAACATGAAGGCAAACCTTTTAGATGTTAGCATGGCTACATATAAAGCAAAGCTGCCTTTTTTTTTTCTTTTCTCTGCTTCCATTTAGTCCTATCACATAATTTAAGAAAAAATAAAATTTAATCACAGGAGCTCTTATATAGTGTGAAAAAAACCCTGATCAATTTTGTTTTCGCAGCACGATATTATCAAAGATTTAAGAGACAAATTTGCCAGCCTCGGCGAGAACTCTCTGGTAACAGCATAAATGTCTGTGTTGGTTGCTTTTGATTTAAAGGTTTCTTTTTTCATTTGTTTGAGCCCATTTCTTCCCCCCTTCCTTTTAGTTTACTTTCTTTTTCATATTCTGTAACTAGCAAGCCTTCATTTTTTAAACCTCTTCCATCTTCCAGTGTCTATTTTCCGTACTTTGGATGGAAAGTTTATGGCAGCAAAGCTGTCACCTCTGGCTACTTCTGCTGCAGCTCTTCCTGCTCTTAGGTCATATATGTTTTGGCCGTTGTGTTTATGGACATGATACTAATTGACTGTTTCATGTCCCATTGACTAAGCTTCTCTACCACGCCATTTGATGGACGCGCTGTCATAGGGCTCTATGCAACTTTCATTCTGCAACTTATACTGCTTGGTTCCGTCTCAATTCTCCAGCGAACTGAATAGCTCAAGTGAATGATCCTACCAGTCTTGAACTTGCTGTGCCTTTATATTTTATTTTGATTTCCTTCTGTATATTTTCAGTGGTAGTTTAAGTAGAAAAGAATAATCTCCAGCCATTGCTCTAGCAGTACCATGCAGCATCGTTTGTTACCACCTGAGAATACAAAATATAAAGGCACATTGCTTCTTTTATTCTTTGGGGGGAACTGGGGAGATCTGTTATCATAAGTTCACTACTTAGTTGAAGCCTACCTTTTTATCCATATCAGCTTTCAATTTTGCTTAAACTCCAACACGTCCTCAGTTGATGTTTCTCTGTCACTCAGTGATAACTTGCAACTCAAGCCATTTGCTGAGCAGTATCAAGTTATGGCCATGACTTGGGAGATGATTAAAAACGTGACAAACTGATGCACAAATGTATCATTCAGAAAGTGCAAGTTTCAATGATGAAGTATAGTACTTCAAAAGTATGATACAGGCTTTGGACTAATCCAGTCATTAAAATTAAGAAAATTCTTCCTGATAAACAAGAACCAAAAGTCTATCACAAGAAATATAAAGGGAAAAATCAAGAGCTGACTATGTTAACATCTGTTGAATAACATTGTTGGTGTTGAAATGGTCCATAATGTTGTCATAGAGCCCATACATGAAGAGATGATGAAAATATGGTTTATAGAAAGCTACTCTGCTTAATGATAGTTGCAACATAAATGGTTGGGATTTGTGTTCAGGAAAAAGAAATGGAAAAGCAAAAGCTTCTATACCAACAAGCCAGGCTCCATGACCGCGGTGCTGCTGAGATGGTGCTGCAGACCATCAGTGCCAGCAAAGGTGAGGCTCATTACCCTTCCTTGGAAGGGTTGATTCTTCAGATTTTCCTGGGAGCTCCCTTATTTGTATTATACTGATTTATTTAGTCCCTGAATTTCATGTTATGATGTAGTCAGGTGAATTCATAAAGGCCAACTCTCTTTGCCAGATCCAATGGTAATTATTTTCAATCAGAGTCTTACTGAAAGATCTATTTTGTTTCTGTTCATTACGTTTTGGAAATTATTTGGGACACAATGCTAGCAAACTGATCAGGTAAATCAGGGGTGGGCACACACTTTCTGTGAGAGGCCAGGTAGTAAATATTTTCAGTTTTTCAAGCCATTGGGGCTTCAGGGGCAACTCTTCAACTCTGCCATAGTGTCTGCCATCTAGAGACAATACATAAACAGTGTGGCCTTGTTTCAATAAAACTTTATTTAGAAAAATAGGTGCCAAGCTGGATGTGACCCTCAGGACCCTTGATATAAATGTTTATATTTTTAAAGTGACTCATTTTTAGCAGTTCAAGTGCTATTGCATTTTTCAATAACCAGCCAATTCAAGCTGCTTTGTCTTCCATTAGTAACATCTTCTTTATGAAAACTTTTTATTCTAATTTGAATGGAATGGAAAAGTAATAGTGGATATTAAACACTCCTCTCCAAATATAAGGATTGTTTCATTTCTAAGATAAGTGGAGGTGAATTACATTAAAAATAAAACATAATATGCTAAATTATAGACAAGTTGGATTTTAAATTTTGTCATTATTGCTTGAATAACTTAAAATTGTGACTAGTCATCTTAATAAAGCAATACTACAAACACATGAAGATAAAAGTGATGAATTGGAAATCATAAAAGTTGTTCAAACATACTTGAGGGAGGAAGGAGAAAATTTTAAGTGGCTTATGTTCATTTCAATATTATTTTATTACACATGAATAGTTTTAAATTTTAATAATTTTAAGTATCAGTATTTCAAAATCATTTGTTTCTGCCTGTTATTTTTTTCTGTTTTCTCATGTAATTTCAATTTGTGGACATATTACACAGAATTTAGTAACAACATTGATGGCAAAATATGCATTATGACTCTTAATTTTTTTTTTGGTATATAAGTCATTCTGTCCTCCTCCACCATGACACACATTTGTAGGAAGCAGATAAGGACCTTACCAATGCACATTTTGAGATATAATTGGTTAATGTAGCAAGTGAAGAGATACAAGGAGTGCTATATTTTGTATTTTCAAGGTGAAACTGGACCCATGGTGGCTGCTACTTTGAAACTTGGAATTGCTATCTTAAATGGAGGAAACTCTACAGTACAGCAGGTATGTCATTAATCCTTTCACATAATATGCTTTTCAAACAGATGGACTACATAGTCATCCTGTTGAACAGTCATCCTAAAAGAACAATTGGTTGTACATTTGTTTCACTTTCTATGTAAAATATGTCTTTATTTTATGGTCTTCTCCTAGTATCCAGATATCTTCTAGTTAGCACAATAAACACAGCTTCTAGGTACAACAATAGATAATATTTCTCTTTAGAAGTCTGAAGTCATGTCATGTGGTGTTGTCATTTGCAATGCTGCATTTCATGTGATTAAGTCAGCATAAGGCAGCTGTTTTGTTTTAATAGTGAAATATAAATATCCTTACCTAGGCAGCCTAGTTTGGGAACATGTTTTATAGTGTTACACCTCCTATAAATTGACTCTTGAGATTTTGTTAATAGTTAGTATGAAGCTGGGTCCTGGGTTAACATGTAAATAGGATGCACTGTTCAGAATTTTTTCTAGTTATATTTCTGTTCTCCTAAAATAAGATAAAAATCACTTCCTAACCAAGTTTTATAACTATATTCAGTTTGAAAGTTTGACATTATCAGGACTGGGGATTTGATGATGCAATGTCTCTATACAACTGAATGCAAAGATCTGTAAGTTTGTTAGAATAAGAGTATCTGAGTGACTTACTGTAAATAATAAACGCTAGAGAGTGTGTGGAAAGAAAGGAACCCTCCTACACTCTTGGTGGGAATGTAAATTGGTACAGCCACAATGAAAAGTATGTACAGTATGGAGGTTCTTTAGAGAACTAAAAATAGGATTAAGGTGTAATCCAGCAATCCTCCTGGACATATATTCAGAAAAAACTATAATTGAAAAAGAAACATGTATTACTATGTTCACAGCAGCTAAAACATGGAAACAACTTACATGCCCATTGACATATGAATGGATAAATAAGAAGTGGTACATATACACAATGGCCGAATAATACTCGGCCATTAAAAAGAATGAAATAATGCCGTGACACTCACATCAGCATGGATACAGCTAGAGGCTTTCATAAGAAGTGAAGTACCTCAGAAAGAGAAACACCATGTTTCAAACACCGTGTTTGAACAAACACACACCATGTTTTACTTATATATGAAATCTAAAATATTCCACAATTGAACCTATCTACAGAATGAAAACAGACTCACAGATGTAGAGACTTGTAGTTACCAAGGGGGAGGAGAGTAGGGGAGGGAATAGAAACTAGGATTAGAGGATGCAGTCTACCATATGCAGAGTGTGTAACCAACAACATCCTACTGTATAGCACAGGGAACTGTATTCACTATCCTGCAATAAACCATGATGGAAAAGAATATAAAACAAAGGTATGTGTATGTATAACTGAGTCTCTTTGCTATATAGAAAAAATTAATACAGCACTGTAAATCAAGTTTACTTCACTAAAATATATATATTTTTGAATGACTTAGGAAAGAAAACAAACCAGGAACAGACTGACAAGCATGTACTGCATGACTCTGGGGACACATCTGACTGTGTGGCTCTGAGCACAGAAAAGATTCTTATGCTCATTGAAAACCAGTAAAATATAAACTTCAGTTGTGTTATTCTAAAACTAAGATCTCCTATTTTTATATCTTGGCTTCTATATGAGAAAGGACAGTTGATGAACAGGGAACTAATAACTATTCTTCCTTGGCAAAATATTAGTGAGGCAGGTAAAGGGCTTCTCTCATTGAAGGAAAGGAAGGCTAGTGAGAACCTTAGAATGTCTGACTTCAAGTTGTTGTGAACCTCAGAATCACTCAGGTGGGAATCACTGCAGTGGGACAAAGCCATGAATATACTCTGAGAAGACCTTGGAGTCTAAGAAAACAAAAACAGAAAATTTTGACGGCCTCTTTTGAATTGGCTAAGTTTTGAACTAGGTGAAGTATTGAGTTGGCCAAAAAGTTCATTTGGGATTTTCTGTAATATCTTATAGGAAAATAAGAACAATATTTTTGGCCAAACTAGTAGTAAAAGAACTGAAAAATTCATCTGTACCTTGTTCTCAAATTGTGTGCTTTTTCACTGTAAATATAATCATTACATGTTATAATTGGATTGAAATCTCTGCCCTCTTCTTGGTGTAATGTTTATAAGTGCATGGAGTAAAATTACACAGGTTGACAAAAGAAACAAAGTGTATTGAAATGTGGTTATCAAAATGTTATATAACAGGGTTTTTTTTAAGTTGTGTATTTCCTTATGAATTCATTAAGTAAAAGATCTAGTGCTTAGTCTAATAATTATTGAGAAGAAAAGATTAAATACTTTTAAGTAGCTATAACAACTGTAATGTGATAGGAAAATATCCAAAAACTTTATTGGTAACAAAATCATAGCCATTATTAATCCTACTTGTATTTGTTGCTTAGATGACTTGTTGAAAGGAATGCTAAATTTCAGTTAGAATTTAATAAAAATAAAAGTGACATTTTTTCCTATCCAATTTACAGATTTTCTTTTTTGATTTCCATAGTAAAAGACTATATGACTTCTTTTAAATGTAAGGAAAAATAAAGAAAACTTACCTAATATCTCTACAATACTGATCAAGAAATAGTTTCCCTTAGCTTATGTATTACTTCTAAAGATCTTAATTATATATATATATATATATATATACACACACACACACACACATATATATATATATATGTGTGTGTGTGTATATATATCTCCAGAATCCTTTGAGTCAAAAGGAAACTTGAGAGATCATGTAATAAATATACTCACTGTATGTATAGATCTTTTCATTTTCTCTCTAAACCTTCAGATATACCTTCCTTTGTCATATAAGCGATGTTCATTTTGTTTTAAAAGACCAATAATTAATAATTGCTTCAAGTTTATTATACCAGTAAGTTATCACACATACATACACCCCCAAAACAGTTATGTTGTTATGTGTCTGTGTTTGTATGTATCTGCTCATGTGTAGGTGTATCCATATGTGTGCAAACACACACACACTGCACTTTGTGTGTGTGTATGCAGCCTTCACATATTTAGTTTTATATTACCTTTAACTCAAATTTCTGGAAAAAGATTACTTACCACCATTTTGACTGCTTAGCTGAGCCCTGTCTAAATAGCACTGATAGTAGGAATTTTTCCCTGCTATTTAAGATTCAGAGAAGAGCAGTGTCTTAATTTTCTTAGTGTTTCTCTTATCATCTTGAATGTACTTCTTATTTGGAACCTCCAGCACATCCTATTCACATTCGAAGTAGCTGTTTACCTGTGGCATGTAACAATATACTCACAGCAATGCATTGCATTAGTATTTTTTACATTTATGTTCAACCAATATGTTAACCACAGAATCTGGATATCATTCTGAGAACAGAGGAGAAAAATTAATAGTCAAATGATTCCCACGATTCCTTGAGTTTAGAGACCATGGTAATGGAAACTGAATTTCTGTCTTAGCAGCATATGGTAGTCAGAGCTCTTGGATGACTGCTTTTTAAGGAGCTCACTTTTTTTTTTATTAATCTGTTTATTTTATTGGAGGCTAATTACTTTACAATATTGTGGTGATATTTGCCATACATCGTCATGAATCAGCCATAGGTATACATGTGTCCCACCATCCTGAACCTCCCTCCCACCTTCCTCCCCACCCNTTTCTGTCTTAGCAGCATATGGTAGTCAGAGCTCTTGGATGACTGCTTTTTAAGGAGCTCACTTTTTTTTTATTAATCTGTTTATTTTATTGGAGGCTAATTACTTTACAATATTGTGGTGATCTTTGCCATACATCATCATGAATCAGCCATGGGTATACATGTGTCCCACCATCCTGAACCTCCCTCCCACCTTCCTCCCCACCTCATCCCTCTGGGTTGTCCCAGAGCACCAGCTTTGAGTTCTCTGCGTCATGCATCAAACTTGCATTGGAGCTCACTTTTGTAGTGAAATCTGTGAGTAGCATTCAGGTGGGCCTTCTTCCCAGAAAACTTGAACTCAAGTATCTAAATCTCCAAATACTTACAGAGTGACTTGAGGGGAACTAAGAGTACTATTTTCCCCGATATTTATGCTGCTCCTGGTGTTTTGTAAAGCAGCTCCCTTGTTCCAAGCCATGGGCATGTCCTGCTGCACATGCACAGAAATGTGCAAGTCTCTTGATGTGAACATGCGTGTCACTATTTCATGGTCATGTTTGTATGCACTGATATTTTTTATCTTTATTTTAGCATAGAAAGAATGTTTTGTTGTTTCTTATTTAACGAAGGAATAAGATTTATGTTCAGTGACCATATGGTTTATCTATTTTCTGCAGAAAATGCTTGACTACCTCAAGGAGAAAAAGGACGTGGGCTTCTTTCAGAGCCTGGCTGGCCTGATGCAGTCATGCAGGTAAGCACCTGCTCTCCTTGCTTTAGTTCCACTCAGTGGTTGTATCTTCAAAAGTACTTGTTTTACATTACTGACAGTACTTATACACAGAAAATTTTTTTTTGAAACGATTTTTTTAAATTTAATTTTTATTGGAGTATATTGTTGTTTTAGAATGTTGTGTTCACAGAAGATTTTTTAATGGTTAAGCACACTTTTTAAAAATATATAAATTTATTTATTTTAATGGAGGTTAATTGCTTTACAATATTGTATTGGTTTTGCCATATATCAACATGTATCCACCACAGATATACACATGTTCCCCATCCTGAACCCCCCTCTCTCCTCCCACCACGTACCATCCCTCTGGGTCGTCCCAGTGCACCAGCCCCAAGCATCCAGTATCCTGCATTGAACCTGGACTGGCGATTCGTTTCATATATATTATACATGTTTCAATGCCATTTTCCCAAATCATCCCACCCTTTCAAGTGGGGCAAAAATGTGCAAGTGTCTTATATTCTATTTTGCTGTTAAATGTTAGTAATGTCTTCATTACTAACTTGTTCCATGTTAATAATGTCTTAAAATAGTCTTCCTTGTGCTTAAATAGAGACCTTGGAGAATTAATGTATATTCTCCATATTTGAAAATGAATACTATATGGTTTTTGTAAACCATGAAATTCCANATTTTGTTGTTAAATGTTAGTAATGTCTTCATTACTAACTTGTTCCATGTTAATAATGTCTTAAAATAGTCTTCCTTGTGCTTAAATAGAGACCTTGGAGAATTAATGTATATTCTCCATATTTGAAAATGAATACTATATGGTTTTTAAAAACCATGAAATTCCATTTCATTTTATCTGTGAGCTTTGAGATCATGCCTTATCTTCCCTACAGTGATCCTTAACCAACTAATTTATGATCATTTTGTAGATTTTTACAGTATTTAAAATCATTCAGATAGCATTTGACTAAAGAACCTGACACATACTTAACGTGAAAAGCTATTCCAACTGGAAAAACATGATTATTATAATTATATTTCAGTATGCCTGCTGACTCTGTAATGTTCTCCCAAGTTGAAACCCATTTATGCCATATACTTGACTTTCACATGGATCATTTCAGTGTGGTCCCTGGAGAGGTAGTCTGTTACGAAAAAACACTATTGATAGACATTGAGTCAGGGTATGTTTTCAATGCATAATAACATTCAGTTCACACTTCATGATATACATCTGCCCTTCTGAAGAAAGGAAAGGTTTCTGTTAGTCCTCTAAATGTTTTTCTCCCTGTTATTGCAGTGTCCTCGACCTAAATGCGTTTGAGCGACAAAACAAAGCTGAAGGACTTGGGATGGTGACTGAGGAAGGATCAGGTACTGCTCACTTAAATTAAAAAGATCACCTGTCCCCACTTCGACCCTGAAATTACCTTTCTAGTACAGAGAGATGCGAGGTTATCTAAATGGACACCGTCCTTATGTGACTCATTTAAAAGTCCATAGTTAGACACCCACATAGGTCACATCCAAGACCCCAGACCTAACCTTCCATGTTGGTAATTGACTCCTTTTTATTCCAGACCCACTGTCTGTGACTTTTCCTCTAGCTGGGTAGTAAAGAACCCTTATCAGAGAATTATATCTAAAATTATAAAGTGCATGGATGAGCCAAATTAGAAAATGTTTGACTTCCTTTGGCCATTTTAGCAAACTGTCAGGTTTCCAGATTCTATCTCCTTAGGATAGTAATGCTTTCAGAGCCTTGAGGCCATCAGTATTCTTACTACTTTTCCCTTTTAGCTCAGTTATTCTTCTATTGGATAAATCCGTATGTCTTTGCAAGTACAAATTAAGAAAATAAATTTAAAAGTAACTTTTGTGTTTAAATAACTTTGATCATTTAATATACATGTGCATAAAAATAACCCACATAATGGAGTTTTTCTCTCTTAAACTAGAAAATTTAGCACACTGTGCATTTAAAGCAGAAATAATTGTTGCTTCACATTCATTTTGGTATCTATTAAGAAAAAAATATCTTCTCTATTTTTGGTTTTGATTTGTTTTTATTATTTTGTGTTTTATTTTTAAATTATTTTAGTTTGAGTAAGGCTCCATGTGTTTATCTGTTTTTGTTTGTTTTGTCTGATTTGGAGTTGTCATCTTATCAATGTATTATTAGTTTTAGAACATTGGGTCTTCTAAAAAACTACACTTACTGCAAAAAAAAAAAAAATTTCTCCCCTCTGCCATTGGTAGTCTGCTTGCCTTTCTGAAATATTTTAGAATTAACAAATCTTTCTAATTATCTCTGTATATTTTTGTTCTCACAATAGGAAAAATAATTTAGTTGCATTTTTCTTCCTGTATTTCAAAGATGATCATTTATACATATTCTAATGCTGCTGCTTCTATATCACCTGTATAATTTTATTTTCTGCTTGGCATTTGAATGTAGAAGTTCAGACATCAAGTTAATACTTGAATATTATTGGTTATTTAATTGGGTTAGCTACCTTCAAGAAAAATCACCAGCAGAATTCTGAACTTACTTAGATATTCTGAAAAGGAACATCAAGCTAAATATCTTCATTACTAACATTTGTGTCACCAGTTACAACTCCTGGCCTATTGGACCTGCCTGGAGAATTCAGAACCACTACAAAGCCCACATCCCATTAACTGCATTGCCTTTAAGGTCTCACAGAAGTCCTAGGGTTTTTCCAGCTGTAAAGTCCCTAAAAATGATTCAGTTCTCTAAGTAAAGTCTGACTTCCCTGTTTTGGAATTAGAAATCAATTTTATTTTCCCCTGCAGTTTTTACCTAATGTACCAGAGGCTCTGAACATAATTCCATTCATCGTTCTGTGTCACTCTTTACATCAGCTCCCACAAAGAAATAGTGACCACACAGGTTTATTTTCCTGGCCTCCTAGACTTTTATCAACCAGATATGGATTGGAATAACACTTGTGAGTCCCAATTCAGAAATAACTTGATAAGAACAGCCACTCTGATGTAAGAATTAGTTCTGTCTCTCAATATGAGATTAGTTTGCTTAGTTTATTCTTTTTAAAGATGCACACAGAAGTTATTGCCCAAATTGATTAACACGTTTATATTTTATTTCCTTACAAACAGCAAAACAAAAACAATGTCTCAACTTCTTTTCTTTTTCCCCATTTCCTTTCCTTTCAACAACTGTCCATGTATATTCTCCTTTCCTCAGTCATCACTCATGAGCGTGGTAATTATTAAAAATCAACTGCCTTTTCTTTATTTGCTCCTTTATTTGTTGTTAGCTTGATGTACAGTCTTGATAGTGACAGTTTTTGTGCATTTTTCCTTTTCTAGACCATTTTAGCAAGTAGATTATTTACTTTTCATCATTATGCATCCTTTTACTTTTAAAACTTATGTATCAAGCTTTCCTTTTTTTTTTTTCTTCCTATGAGGATGTGTAGTTATTAACATAGTAGACATGAAGGGGAACAAGCATTTAAATAATGGTCTTGGATTTGTTTGATTCTGTTCTTTCATTTAAAAGAAGTTCTGGTGGACCCAGTGTTTGCAACTGTTGTGTAAATGAGTGAATGTGTGCAATAGTTTCCCTGTGGCGTTTCTGTTTTGGACATACTGTGGCTTTATGGCTGCACCAAGTGGTGCATGGGAAAATCAAAGCTGATCCAGGGTGGGTGGTGAATGGTAGAGTCTCCTTTTAGCCACTGGACTCTACCAGTTCACTTCCAAGTATTAAGAGATTTAGAGTTTTTCTCTATGCCTTTGAAAATATGATATATTAAAAACCTTCTAACATGAAATGAACTTTCCATTCTTGAGATCAAATTTAAAGAACAGTAGTAACATTAGCAAGTTTTTACTCTTCAGGCTAGCATAATAACAAAGATGGCATTGATATTGCAAGATAGACTCTAAAAGGCATGACATTATGATGGTGATAAAGAAGGGATGAGATTTTTCTTGAACAGCATTTGTGTGTCAACACGGCTTCAGAGCTTAAGTTGTGCTTTCTCAATACACACTGCTGCCTGCTTCAAGAGGCCTCTTAGGAGACTGCAATAACAACTCATTGACTCTAATGATTACTATACTATTTCCCAGATTGAGAACACCTATACTGACTCTATCTTTGGCATATTTAAAATATTTTTGCTACATGGCCATTCTTTTAAAGATTCTGCAACTGTTAAGAAAAGTATGTACCCTTATAGGAGAAAGAACCTAGGTCATCCCTCTTGGAAAATATAGAAAATACTGAAAAATGTGAATCCATTAGTGATATCATTGCTTCAGAGCCTGAGGCTTACACAGTATAAGATCAGGACTGATAACATAATCTGATAGATACAAATCTCCATCCTAACCAATTGTCGTTATTAAGCTAAATCTGTTCCTGATGATGAAATGACCATAAATTATATCGCTGTGGAAAATGTGTTGAATACATGAACTTTTTATACCCATGACTTTCCCATGGTGTTTTCGCTGTTTTATAAACAGAGTGAGGCAAAGTGAGATTCTATGGCTTCTCCAGGGTCACACAGCAATGTGGCAGGATCAAGGCTAAAATGAAGGCATTCTCTCTTTAATTTGCCAATTCCACAAGCCAATTCCCTTTCCTTCCAGTCTGTAGTAGTCTTTGGGGGACTTATTTTGTGCCCAGCACATTGGCTTAGGTTAGGATTATTGGCCCCCTAATGTCTCCCTTCAAAGGCACCCATCTGTTGCCAATTTCTGAATCCACTGTGAAAGTTTTAATACCACTTTTAAGCTTTTTATGATTACACATGATATTCCCCATCTGGATTCAGATAACATTAGGAAATACATGCTCCTTTAAGGTTTGTATACAGCTGTCTCTTGATATCCATGAGGGACTGGTTCCAGGACCCTCTTCCTGCCCACAGATGCTCAAGTCCCTTATATAAAATGGCATAGCATGGTCATACCCCTATATCCACAAATACAGAAGGACAGCTGTATAAGGCTATCGGACTAATTGTTGATATTCCTTTTTCTATACTATCATTGTCATGTAAGTTTGCCATGTATCCTTATCCCACCTTATTAAATTTCCCTCATTTCTCTTGGGTTGGCAAAAAGTCCTACCTGGTTTTTCCATAATATCTTACAGAAAAACCTGAAGGAACTTTTTGGCCCACTCAGTACAAAAGTCTGGACTTCCCCCTTGTTAAAAAAAAAATAAAATTCTTCAGATGTGTTTAGATTTTGTGATTGTGCTCAGTGTTGTCCTCTCTGTATATTTTTTAGTCCTATGTGTTTTATTTTACTATATGAAATGAAGTTCAAAACCAAAAACTTCTATGAATTTTTGAAATTTCATTCCATCCTTGGATTTTTGATTTGTTTCTCCTCAGTAACATTTATCCTCATTACAAATTCATGATGAGCTTGAAAGTGCAATTTTTCTTCTTTCAAACGTTTTCTTGGAATACAGTTGAAGACACTGCATTATATTTTTAATCATTTTGCAGGGATCCTTGACTTCATAAACAAGTTAACATTTGGAAGCTGATCTGATTCCTCAGAAATTGTTTGATTTTCTAAAATGTTATATAAAACATTAATACAAGTTAAGCTTCTTCTGTTTCCACCTGTATTTGGTAATGTGTTGCATGGAGGTTCTTGCCTATAAATTTATAGTGACCTCATGAAGTCTATGTGAAGTTGAGTGAAAAGGTTTCCTTTTAATTAATTAATCAAAAGGATAATTGTAGCAATCTTTAAATATTGACCACCCTAATTTTTTTTTAGTGTTTTTAGTGCTTACTTATTTATTGGCTATCTTCCACCCCAGATTGTCCCAAGGGTACTTTCCTACATGGAATCCAGTAGATCCTGGTATCCATCTGGATCCTAACTATATTACTCTCACATTCCTGTGTAAATACTCTCTTCAAGGAAAGCCTATGGTTCATGGCACTAAATAGATTTTTTAAAACATCCTTGCACAGTTTTTAAAACTTTGAAGCACTCATTTAAATTTGAGTGGCTATTACGTGCTAGATACTGTCCTAGACATGCATTTATATAGGAAATCCAGAGTATTGTGTAGAGAGACTTGTAAATAAGCAACTTCAGAGCAATGCCCTGTGTTTAAAAGAAAACTGAGCTGATACTTAGCTGCCAGAGCTGGGGGAAGTATATCATCATAGATGTAACACACAGCCTGAAGTAGAAGTTTATCTGGTAGATAAGAAGGCAAAGAAAAGCATCCCAGTGAAAGAGATCCCCATATGCCAAGTTTAAGGTACAAAACACATGGGAGAACAGTAACTAACCTGGTGTGATTGGAAAGAAATGAACTCACTAGAAGATGGAAAGATAGTTTGTGGGAGACCCTAAAGGACCTTCTTCACTCTGACAGGGAACTTGTACTTTCTCCCACAAAGGTAGTTTGTGGGAGGCCTTGGAGAGCCATTATATAAGTAACACTTCTGTGATATTATGTTTTGTGTGTTTATTCACTTGGAATCTAAATTCCCACATTCACTCTTCAAAATGCTTCCAGTAGAATCTACTAACTAAAATTCACAGATTTCTCATTCTCAGTAGTGCTAGCATACCAAATAGACTATATATATATATATATATATTTATTTATTTATTTATTTATTTATTTCAGTTTAAAAAAAGGAAAAAATGAAAAGAGAAGGCTATAAGGAAAACAATCTGAAGTCATGTTTGAAAGCAAAAGATTTTTTTCTCCACTGCTAGCCTTTAATTCTATTATCCATATTATCTATTATCTAATTTATTTCATACAGTGGTCCTTTTTATTATCTAGGAATGCATTTTATACATGGTATTAGGTTGTTACCTTAGTTTAAATAAATGCATTTAATCAAATTGTAACTGATTTATTATATTCACAACCCAGTGGAATTACTTCATGCCATTAAAACTTCGTATTGATTCCTATTGTGCTTTGCATATTTTAAAGCATTTGTCCTTGTTTGAACCAGTTTGATTCTCGCAGCAGCCCTATGAATTATGGAAGTCAGGAGATTGTTAAGTCCCGTATCAAAATGATGAAAAAAGAGTCAGAAAGGTGAATTGATTTTTCCAAAGCCACATGTCTAAAATATGGTTTTCCCTGGGTTCTAAAATCGAAAACAAGTTAGGAGTCCACAATTTGAGATAAACAATAACCAAAATGATTGTTAGTCAAAGATTGATTACTGCTGTGAACTTTATGAAGTGGAGGAACTATGGCACCCTGCATTTAGAGAGACCATACAGTATAGAAACCACTTGTTTGTTGCCTGACTGGGACCTTCTTGAGGTTATGAATTGTGTCCATTAGTCTTTTTCATCCCCAGCATCTCACAAAGTGCCTAGCACACAGGGGACACGTAATGAGTGTTTCTTGACGTTTACTGAATTCAAGTCTTTTACCTGTTAATAGCTCTACAACAGTAGTCAAGTTATTTAATTTCTCAGTTGTTTCCCAAACCACAAAATGGGGTCATGTCACCTCATTTAAGGATTATTGCAAACATGAAATGAAATGATGAGAAAACATGTCTAGCACAATGCCTAGCACACTATAGTCGCTAACTAAATGCTAGCTATAAATCCATTTTCAGGTTTTTTATTCTTGGGGAATTCCCTGGTGACCCAGTAGTTAGGACTCTGTGCTCCCACTACAGGGGGCAGGAGTTTGATCCCTGGTCGGGGAATTAAGATCCCAAAGCCACAAAACATGACCAAATGAATAAATCATAAATTTTTTATTATTATTTGAGTTGTAATATTATTTAAGCAGCCATATTTAGATCATTTAAGCAGTGATACTAAAACTACGCACATGGAATTAAATACCTAACTTTTCACTATTTAAAAGTATTTTTAGCCTTTATCCTTCAGTTTTTCCATATACAAAGTAAGTATTTAAGTTCTTTAAAGATCTGTGATCAGAATTATTTCCTCCACGACAGTGGGGGCTTTTGAGATCCACTTAACAGTAGATTTTAGGGAATTGTTCAGTGCAGCCAGTCTTGTGTTTCATACGACTCACTTTTTTATCTCCACATTATAGAGATATTGCCATAGCAAGACCCTACAACACTG
Source organism: Neotragus pygmaeus (assembly GCA_006410875.1). Classification (NCBI taxonomy): domain Eukaryota; kingdom Metazoa; phylum Chordata; class Mammalia; order Artiodactyla; family Bovidae; genus Neotragus; species Neotragus pygmaeus. The sequence continues at coordinate 217,410 of SJYV01046343.1, read as the reverse complement.
GAGATCTTAGTCTTCTGGAGTCTATTGATGCTTATGCAATTGTTTATATATTTAGTAGTCTTTTTATTTGTTTCACTAATTTTAGTAACAGTTATTGATAATTAATTATTAACAATTAAATCTTTTCTGGAGCTAGGTCTATAAATTTTTAGCTATAACTATGGACAGTCTAAGTAAAAACAACTTTGTTTTAATTGAATTTAAGCAAAACTTTGTGTACTTTTTTATTTATTAGCTAAACCATTTGGGAGTAGAAAAGCCTTTTAAGGTATTTTAATTTTATTAAATCTCTAAAAGAGGAATTACTTTTTATTGGTAGCTTGAATAAATAAGGTCTACCTAATATTATTTTCAGGTAAAAAATTATATTATTTATAATATTTGGTTCATTAAAATTAAGGCAACTTTTTGAAAATATAAACATTCTTAACACCTAAGTTCACATAACTGTATTTATCACATAGGCATGTTGTTCCCATCTTTATTTAGTGTCATTGCCACTGCTCCTAATAATATTAACCGTTCCACAATTGATTAAAAAAAAAGGGTCAGATAGATTATGTAGAGCCAGTGAGGTATACAGTATACATTTTCCATTCATTTTATAGATGAGAAACCTAAACCACAAGGAAAAAACTCATCATCACAACAGTATTGAAATAACTTTCCCCTTTATTACAGTGTTAGACATGATAAGCCCTTTATAATTGAAAACAAAACCAAAGGAGTGCCCTTCACAATAGCTACATTTGGCCATGATGCAGCTATTGCAAACAAGATATTTAAAATGTAAGAGCACTTTCAACTACATTTTACTCCATTTCGTTATTTCTTATTAACCTTAGTTTCCATCTTACAATGGAATTTCTTTTGCACACATCCCAAAATAGACTGGTGCTCCTGTACCTTCTGCAGACATAAAGCCATCCTCCATCTTTGTTCCTGCACCACCTACAGGCAGCATGGGCAATGGCAGCATTTTAATCAGATAGGAATGTGTTCATTAAGCAGCAGCACCCTAGTCAGTAACCTGGTACGCCTGATGGCAAATGAAGGCTTGACCTGCCCCCTTTCCCCTCCCTTCTCTCTCTTGTTCTGCTGTGTGCAGCGTGTCCACTGTAAGTGAAGTCACTTGTGTGTTTCGGTGTACAGTCTAAAAGATACTGTGCATGCCAACAAAAAATAAAATGTTACATTATAAATTAATGTGCATTGTACAGAGCATTTCTAGGTACACTGGTAGACTACATGTTAATTTATTTCAGTGTTAACTTTTCTGTATACTTTCTACCAGGGGTGATTTATTCCACATTGAAGTTATGAAGATTGATAGTATGTCCTTGGTTTTATTGATTCAATTTTCTGAAAATCGAAAAAACATTTTAGATGGGTTCAACAAGGAAAAGTCAATAAGTCTATGTAACTAACTCATAATATTTTGATTTAAATATCATTTTAAAGTATCTTCATGAAATGATACAAAGTGTCATCAGTGAAGAGTTTAGTTTGTTTATTAGTCTAGACTGTTCCTTTGTTCCTATCCTGTCATGAATGTAAACACTGAGAAATGGGCTTATCAGCCATGTATTGAGATTCAAAACAACATACATTTAAACATTTAGATTTGCCATGTCACATTTATAGACATGGTGATCTTAGTTTGGTCACCAAATATCATATCTTGCAGGCTCATAGGGAAACCAGTACAGTGATTTTATGTACTTTTTTTAATGTTTATATTAGTTTTCAAAATGGTTTTGCTTCCTAACCCTCCCATTATATGAAGCCTCTCACTTTGAAAGTCACAGACTGCAGACTGGTAAGTCCATCACCTCTCTATCATTATGATCATTCATAATTTCAGTTCCAGTAAACACATGATCATTGCATAGTTTTCTTTCCTAGCCCAAAGTATTTCCAGTCTGAAAAGTTATTATTTTTTTAAATACATGAGTATATTCATTCACTTGCCAAACAACATTTGTATGTTTTTTGTCATTTTGCTTTCTAAACAAATTGAGTTTCCAGAGCATACACTCATAATGTTGACAGTGTTTCTTTCATGGACACTCTCTGGTTTTAAACTCAACTTTCATTTGTGTGGTGCTGGTTTTTTGTTTCCTTCTCTGTAGAGTGTTTTAGCTTTCAGAGTAACTTGTGATCAAGGTACATTTAAATTGAAATAGAGGTGAAATATCTGAGCCCTTTCCTAAGGCTTCATCCTGCCTCCTCACACATATAGGTAGTGTTGAATGATGCAGAACACCTCCAATGGCTGAGCTGTCCTCCTTTGCACATTGCTTTGTTAGGGTTAGCTCTCTTAGCCAGAGTCAGCCAAGTCTTTCTTTTGGTGTGATATTTGGAGTTAGATCTGCTTGCCAGTTCCTCCTCCTCTGGAAGGAATGCTACAACCAGTGAGCACTCTATTTGGACAAGCTCATAAGAGAATTCATTGATATGAGTTAAGAAACATTTTATCCTCATTTAGAATTTTCACAGAAATCCTTTAATTAATAAGTGAATACAAGGAAATTCTTAGCCCTGTTTTTTATATGTACCGAACGCTTTGTATTAAACATTTGGTCAGACTCTAGGAATAAAGCAGATTTAACTTCCACATTTGTAAGAGATGCAGAGATCCTACACAAAAAGAAAGATAGAAAGGGGGGAAAAGTTCAAATCTCTAAACCTTTTCAGGTTGTTTCTAAAATGTTGCCAAACCCATGCTGCTACTTTTAAGAGAGAGAAATCTGAGTTTTTAAGTCAAATGTTCTTTTCTTACCAAGAAAAAGTGCATCTATCTGTCAAGCGCATGATCTTAAGAGCTTCAGATAGAAAAGTGGCTATGATTTGTTACTGTTTTTGGTTCAGACGATGCTAGATGAACATGCAAGTTTGATGGAGGTGGGGTTACAAAGGGAGGTTGAGGTTAAAGTGGTTGATAACGTTGGGTCCCTCTGGACTTCCTGCAGGAGAAAAGGTTCTGCAGGATGACGAATTCACCTGTGACCTCTTCCGCTTCTTGCAACTGCTTTGTGAGGGACATAACTCAGGTTTGTGAGACTCCAGACTGTTCATGGTACCCAGCAATAAGCATTTTGAAACCAGTAATAACCGGATCCTCTTAGTTCTAATTATTCTGCTTCTCTTAGGTCGAGAAACAGTTCTTGAAACTTCAGCATTGGCCCTGGGCTATTTTCTATGTCACTTTGAGTCTTTCAAATTCCTTTGCTAGTGATTTCACTTAATTCTTTTTTTCCCCTCTAAATAAATCCTTTTAAGATCAATACCTTAATATTCTAAAGAGAGATTTTTTTAGTGATAAAATTACAGTAATGCTGAATTTTCTAAAGGAACAATTAATACACTATTGCTTGAATGGCATTGTAGGCAGATTCTTTACCATCTGAGTCACCAGGGGAGCCCATTTGAATGGCATGTGGGTACAATCAATAATTTGAAAAGCAAAGCTCTATAGAATAGCATTGGTTTATACATTTTACACATATGTGCTATTTTTTAATTAAAATTGACTTGTTTGAAGACAATTTTTAGTTTTTTTAAAATGTAGGTAGTGTGCATATTTGATATAAAGAAAATCTCAGGAAATTTTGTTCACAGTTTAGACTTTCAAAACATGAATTTCATAATTCTTATTAGTTGTTCTCATGCTNGAGATGCAGGTTTGATTCCTGGGCTGGGAAGATCCCCTGGAGAAGGAAATGGCAACCCACTCCAGGATTCTTGCCTGGAGAATTCCATGGACAGAGGAGCCTGGTGGGCTACAGTCCATGGGGTTGCAGGGTCAGACACAACTGAGTGACTGAGCACACACACATCCACAGAAAATAAAACTCACTGAACAGTAAATAGTGTGCAATTCTGTGACTGTCTCTTATACACATCTCCTACACCACCTACAGGCAGCATGGGCAATGGCAGCATTTTAATCAGATAGGAATGTGTTCATTAAGCAGCAGCACCCTAGTCAGTAACCTGGTACGCCTGATGGCAAATGAAGGCTTGACCTGCCCCCTTTCCCCTCCCTTCTCTCTCTTGTTCTGCTGTGTGCAGCGTGTCCACTGTAAGTGAAGTCACTTGTGTGTTTCGGTGTACAGTCTAAAAGATACTGTGCATGCCAACAAAAAATAAAATGTTACATTATAAATTAATGTGTATTGTACAGAGCATTTCTAGGTACACTGGTAGACTACATGTTAATTTATTTCAGTGTTAACTTTTCTGTATACTTTCTACCAGGGGTGATTTATTCCACATTGAAGTTATGAAGATTGATAGTATGTCCTTGGTTTTATTGATTCAATTTTCTGAAAATCGAAAAAACATTTTAGATGGGTTCAACAAGGAAAAGTCAATAAGTCTATGTAACTAACTCATAATATTTTGATTTAAATATCATTTTAAAGTATCTTCATGAAATGATACAAAGTGTCATCAGTGAAGAGTTTAGTTTGTTTATTAGTCTAGACTGTTCCTTTGTTCCTATCCTGTCATGAATGTAAACACTGAGAAATGGGCTTATCAGCCATGTATTGAGATTCAAAACAACATACATTTAAACATTTAGATTTGCCATGTCACATTTATAGACATGGTGATCTTAGTTTGGTCACCAAATATCATATCTTGCAGGCTCATAGGGAAACCAGTACAGTGATTTTATGTACTTTTTTTAATGTTTATATTAGTTTTCAAAATGGTTTTGCTTCCTAACCCTCCCATTATATGAAGCCTCTCACTTTGAAAGTCACAGACTGCAGACTGGTAAGTCCATCACCTCTCTATCATTATGATCATTCATAATTTCAGTTCCAGTAAACACATGATCATTGCATAGTTTTCTTTCCTAGCCCAAAGTATTTCCAGTCTGAAAAGTTATTATTTTTTTAAATACATGAGTATATTCATTCACTTGCCAAACAACATTTGTATGTTTTTTGTCATTTTGCTTTCTAAACAAATTGAGTTTCCAGAGCATACACTCATAATGTTGACAGTGTTTCTTTCATGGACACTCTCTGGTTTTAAACTCAACTTTCATTTGTGTGGTGCTGGTTTTTTGTTTCCTTCTCTGTGTTTTTGCTTTCAGAGTAACTTGTGATCAAGGTACATTTAAATTGAAATAGAGGTGAAATATCTGAGCCCTTTCCTAAGGCTTCATCCTGCCTCCTCACACATATAGGTAGTGTTGAATGATGCAGAACACCTCCAATGGCTGAGCTGTCCTCCTTTGCACATTGCTTTGTTAGGGTTAGCTCTCTTAGCCAGAGTCAGCCAAGTCTTTCTTTTGGTGTGATATTTGGAGTTAGATCTGCTTGCCAGTTCCTCCTCCTCTGGAAGGAATGCTACAACCAGTGAGCACTCTATTTGGACAAGCTCATAAGAGAATTCATTGATATGAGTTAAGAAACATTTTATCCTCATTTAGAATTTTCACAGAAATCCTTTAATTAATAAGTGAATACAAGGAAATTCTTAGCCCTGTTTTTTATATGTACCGAACGCTTTGTATTAAACATTTGGTCAGACTCTAGGAATAAAGCAGATTTAACTTCCACATTTGTAAGAGATGCAGAGATCCTACACAAAAAGAAAGATAGAAAGGGGGGAAAAGTTCAAATCTCTAAACCTTTTCAGGTTGTTTCTAAAATGTTGCCAAACCCATGCTGCTACTTTTAAGAGAGAGAAATCTGAGTTTTTAAGTCAAATGTTCTTTTCTTACCAAGAAAAAGTGCATCTATCTGTCAAGCGCATGATCTTAAGAGCTTCAGATAGAAAAGTGGCTATGATTTGTTACTGTTTTTGGTTCAGACGATGCTAGATGAACATGCAAGTTTGATGGAGGTGGGGTTACAAAGGGAGGTTGAGGTTAAAGTGGTTGATAACATTGGGTCCCTCTGGACTTCCTGCAGGAGAAAAGGTTCTGCAGGATGACGAATTCACCTGTGACCTCTTCCGCTTCTTGCAACTGCTTTGTGAGGGACATAACTCAGGTTTGTGAGACTCCAGACTGTTCATGGTACCCAGCAATAAGCATTTTGAAACCAATAATAACCGGATCCTCTTAGTTCTAATTATTCTGCTTCTCTTAGGTTGAGAAACAGTTCTTGAAACTTCAGCATTGGCCCTGGGCTATTTTCTATGTCACTTTGAGTCTTTCAAATTCCTTTGCTAGTGATTTCACTTAATTCTTTTTTTCCCCTCTAAATAAATCCTTTTAAGATCAATACCTTAATATTCTAAAGAGAGATTTTTTTAGTGATAAAATTACAGTAATGCTGAATTTTCTAAAGGAACAATTAATACACTATTGCTTGAATGGCATTGTAGGCAGATTCTTTACCATCTGAGTCACCAGGGGAGCCCATTTGAATGGCATGTGGGTACAATCAATAATTTGAAAAGCAAAGCTCTATAGAATAGCATTGGTTTATACATTTTACACATATGTGCTATTTTTTAATTAAAATTGACTTGTTTGAAGACAATTTTTAGTTTTTTTAAAATGTAGGTAGTGTGCATATTTGATATAAAGAAAATCTCAGGAAATTTTGTTCACAGTGTAGACTTTCAAAACATGAATTTCATAATTCTTATTATTTGTTCTCATGCTGGAGAAGACAGCTGATAGATTCAGACTGTGAAGAAAGATGTAGATTAAATACAATAAATAGCTGTGGAGGCACATATAGGTTTATTTCTTTTTTACCTCTTGTCTTTAACTGAGGGAAGCTACTTCACTATGTAACTTGCCATGATGTATTTCCATTCGTTGTTTATGTATCGTATGTATCGAGCTTTCCATCAGGCTTGTGCATCTGTGAAGGCAGCAGCTTTATTTTGATTTTTTTTCTTTCTCCAACATTTAACACAGTATTGAAGAACAAGAGATTATGGAATAAATCATTTAATTACTCCATCCTACAGGATGGAAGTCTTTTTCAGTCATTCACATGCCCAGAGCTCTAGAGCAAGGAATCAGGAAACAGGTGTTAACAAACCTCTTAGATGAAATTTAAATATTGATATTCTGTGAAGCATCTGGGTTTGTTTTTGAGGTGCTCACTTTTTATGGCATATATAAATAATTCAAACTATCAGATATAACACTACAGAAGCTGCAGTGATTTTGGTGTAGACATCATTTGCTCTTAGAATTATTCAAATAATTCATTTTAAATTTTTGAATGCACTTTCATAACATCTTTTGATCTTCTGTAGATTTTCAAAATTATCTGAGAACTCAGACTGGCAATAATACAACTGTCAACATAATCATCTCTACTGTAGACTACCTTCTGAGAGTTCAGGTATGTTGCTTTATATTAGTAGCAAATTAAAACGTTGGCTAGTTAGCATGATATGGCACTTGTGAAACTGACATGGTATAATGTGCTTTGACTTATGAGGTCAAAACTTATTGAGGTATTTTTGTCTTTGATCACAGTCTTTCCCCAAATATTAGACTGAAACCGCCATTATTGTCTTTGCTTCAGATTCTGGCTCTTACTTTATTTTCCTTTCTATAAGTGGGAATATTTTTTTCTCTGCAGTTTTTAGCTGGATGGCATTTTAAATTCCTTTTCAATTTGTAAAGCATGAACATGCTCTCTTCCTTTCTCTGTGGTTGATAAATAAATGAGAGAAGAATATTTGAAACATTACTAAAAATGGGAAAGAAAAGCTTTCAAACTACCTAACATACACTTAAATATAAGAGCCTAAGGTCAATTCTTTTCAGGTCTCCAGATATCTGATGAAAAAATTCAACCTAACACTCCATCACGTAAAAATATCTGCAATACTGTAGTAATGTTCTGCGTGTTACTAGAACTGAATCTGAAGGTGTAGGTCTCTTAATGAAATTTTATACTTTTATTTTTCATTTCATTTAGAAGGAAATTAGGTATAGTACTTTTAAAATCACAAACTCTCTTGTTTCTTGCTTAATCTTTGAATATGTAAAAGCAGAACACTCTTACCTAAAACTAATGAAGAAAAAGGCTAGTTCTGAAGCAAATATATCAAGAAGCTTTGCTGAAAATGTATCTGTAACTTTCAAAATCATATCTCAAGACCTGAATATGGTTTACATGGTAGCCCAAATTATATTATTCATTTAGGCAACTAAAATTCCTTTAAAATGTGAGCTATTGTTGAAAACATCCTGTTTGGAAAGATTGATTATATTTAGATGTTTATTTACAATTGTTGTCAGTATTTATAAGGAATCCAGCCAGTTTCTTCCAGGGCCTTAATACAAGTCAGGAACATCCTGAAATTCTCATTAAAGAAATGTTACTGGCTTTACTGGAGAAAAAGTAGACTAGATGTTTATATTCTATGATTTGTCTAATTTCTGTGTTCACATAGTAATATTTAATTGCTCTATGGATAAATATGCATTAGTGTTATGAATCCTTATGTTTGTGAATTTCAAGGTCATCAGAGACAAAAAGTCATTTTTAAAGCTAAGTTTTCTGCTTATTCTCTCTCCAGATGTTATTTGCATCTAGGGAGGATTTGCCGTATTTTATGCTTAGGAAAATCATTGAGAATAGTGTTTATTTCATAGATATTTTTGTTTGCTTCCAATCTGTTATTTAAAATGATTTCCTTTAAAGAGTCCAAAACTGGACAGGTCTTTGATAGCTTCAGAATGTGCCTTAATCCTAAATCCTATCATCTCTTTTTGTTCAGGAATCAATTAGTGATTTCTATTGGTATTACTCTGGGAAAGATGTCATTGATGAACAAGGACAAAGGAATTTCTCCAAAGCTATTCAAGTGGCAAAACAAGTCTTTAACACTCTTACAGAGTATATTCAGGTAAACTTTTAAACATTTCTGTTATTTGAAAAAGAATGAGAAAAAAGAGTCAACTGGTTAGCATTAAATTCCTTGGGAAAAAATGCAGCATGCCTATTTTCCTGCTCTCATGCACATTTCCTAATGACCCCTTCTGTAGAATCTTAGCCAATGGGTCATTTAAAATGAGATGTGAAGTTATATGGAATGAACTTGCTTTACCACTTGGAGGACTGAGATATCATGAGATACCAAGGCATGAACCATGAGGTTGAATGCGTCGTATCTCCAAAACCTAGTGTATATAATAAGTACTCAATAAATATTAACGGAGAGAGAAGTGAAGGAAAAAGGGCAGAACTTTAAACCACTTTTTATAGTACTCATGTGAAAATGAGGAGGGAGTGTGTTAGAAACATTATAAAAAGGAAAAGAGCATTTAAAAACTTCACTTTAATGTGTGTGTGTGTGTGTGTGTGTGTGTTGTCAACTGAAAAAAAAAATATTGCACAATCTAAAAGTTGGAAGTTGTATTTTATTTGGTGGACTTACTTAGAACTTAAACCCAGGAGCAGCCTCTCAGTTCTGGGCAACTGTTCTAAAAGGTAAAGGAAGAGCCAGGATGTGTAGTTTTTTGCAATAAATAAAGTAGTCAGAACATCAAAAGATTACAATTAAAGAAAACCAGACATCTGAAGTTAGGGAATTGTGTGCTTTTCTATGGGAAAAGATGGGAAGATGCATGAGTCTGGCCTCCCTGAAAATCATTCCTTTGATACGCACCTTAACACTCAGGGCCTGGATCTTGCTTTTCTCCATCCTGAATCCCCTCAGGTACACCGTTTGGGTGGCTGCAGTGGTTGCTGACTTGATGGCAACAGCATCCTTTGTTTGATTAAATGGCAAGCTGCATTCTTTGTCCATGCAGTATTTGTGTGTGTGTACATATATGTGTGTATATATAAATATATTATATAGTAATATAATATGATAATTAAAATATAGGTAAAATTTCATATACATTATTTACATTGATTTGCTTTATATTCTTCTTGGGGTAGACTTCTAGTTTTGACCTGTAGATTCTTAAAAGAGTTTATAAAATTCTTCTTTCTTCAGCAAGCAAGACTTTGCCATTTTCTAGAAAACTTGTGTCCATGGCTAATATTACTCTGACTCCATCACTGTGATTGAAGTGTCATGTACAAACATAAAATAGGAGGAAGAAACTTACAGTTTATTTTGTCAGACAAAACATAGTCTTAAGGGGGAAAGGGTTAAGTAAAAATAACAGATTGTGTCTCCAAAGCCTGGCATACTTGCAGTATCTGTAGAATGGCTGAATGAGAGAGCTCTTCGTGGCCAAGGGAAGCCACCAGGGCTGAGTGGTGCAGGGGAGAGATGGAAGCTGGCTGCTCCTTACCTCCCCTAGGTTCACTCTCTCATCTGTATTCATACCTTGGAAAGATCTCACCTTTTCTCTTTTCTCCTTGGGCAGGGAAGAGGATTCTTATTTTAGCATTTCAAAATGGGATAGCCACACTTGATAATTCTTATAACTTTTCTTTATTCAAACACAAGTTTTAAATCCAGTCCAGACCATTCACGTTCCTATTTCCTTATCTCCTTGGCTTCCATTATTGCCTTAATATTCTCATCAGTGTCTAGAAGACAGCAATACCACGTTTGGTGTGAACTGTCCTGATTAAATAATAAGATTGATTGATCTTACTGATTGACATTCACAAGCAAGTGAATTCTATAGAAACAGCAAATGGCTTCTTAAAAGAACTAAAACATAAATGCCTTTTGAGCACCATAGCCTTGACTAGATGGATCTTTGTTGGCAAAGTAATGTCTCTGCTTTCGAATATGCTATCTAGGTTGGTCATAACTTTCCTTCCAAGGAGTAAGTGTCTTTTAATTTCATGACTGTAGTCACCATCTGCAGTGATTTTGGAGCCCCCCAAAATAAAGTCTGACACTGTTTCCACTGTTTCCTCATCTATTTGCCATGAAGTAATGGACCAGATGCCATGATCTTTGTTTTCTGAATGTTGAGCTTTATGCCAACTTTTTCACTCTCCTCTTTCACTTTCATCAAGAGGCTTTTTAGTTCCTCTTCACTTTCTGCCATAAGGGTGGTGTCATCTACATATCTGAGGTTCTTGATATTTCTCCCGGCAATCTTGATTCCAGTTGTGTTTCTTCCAGCCCAGCATTTCTCATGATAGACTCTGCATATAAGTTAAATAAGCAGGATGACATACTCCTTTTCCTATTTGGAACAAGTCTGTTGTTCCATGTCCAGCTCTAACTGTTGCTTCTTGACCTGCATATAGGTTTCTCAAGAGGCAGATCAGGTGGTCTGATATTCCCATCTCTTTTAGCATTTTCCACAGTTTATTGTGATCTACACAGTTGAAGGCTTTGACATAGTCAATAAAGCAGAAATATATGTTTTTCTGGAACTCTTTTGCTTTTTCCTCTGCCTTTTTGGAATCCAGCATGAGCATCTGGAAATTCACAGTTCACATACTGTTGAAGCCTGGCTGCTTTGCTAGCATGTGAGATGAGTGCAATTGAGCATTCTTTAGCATTGCCTTTCTTTGGGATTCAAATGAAAACTGGCCTTCTGCAGTCCTGCAGTCACCGCTGAGTTTTCCAAATTTGCTGACATATTGAGTACAGCACTTTCACAGCAGCACTTTTTAGGATTTAGCTCAGCTGGAATTCCATCACCTCCACTAGCTTTGTTCATAGTGATGCTTCCTAAGGCCCACTTGCCTTCATGTTCCAGGATGTCTGGCTCTAGTTGAGTGATCACACCATCATGATAATCTGGGTCATAAAGATCTTATTTTGTATAGTGCTGTGTATTCTTGCCCCCATTCTTAATATTTTCTGTTTCTGTTAGGTCCATACCATTTCTGTAATTTATTGTGCCCATCTTTGCATGAAATCTTTCCTTGGTATGTCTAATTTTCTTGAAGAGATCTCTAGTCTTCCCATTCTATTTTTTTCCTGTTTCTTTGCACTGATCACTGAGGAAGGCTTTCTTATCTCTCCTTACTATTCTTTGGAACTCTGAATTCAAATGGGTATGTCTTTCTTTTTTTCCTTTGCCTTTAGCTTCTCTTCTTTTCTCAGCTATTTGTAAGGCCTTGTCAACAACCATTTTGCCTTTTCGCATTTCTTTTCCTTGGGTATGGTTTTGATCACTACCTCCTAGTACAATGTCATGAAACTCCATCCATAATTTTTCAGACACTCTGTCTATCAGATCTAATCCCTTGAATCTATTTGTCACATCCAATGTATAATCATAAGGGATTTGATTTAGGTCATACCTGAATGATCTAGTGGTTTTCCCTACTTTCTTCAATTTAAGTCTGAATTCGGCAATAAGAAGTTCATGATCTGAGCCACAGTCAGCTCCTGGTCTGGTTTTTGCTGAGTGTATAGAGCTTCTCCATCTCTGGCTGTGAAGAATAAGATCAGTCTGACTTTGGTATTTACCATCTAGTGATGTCCATGTATAGAGTCTTCTCTTGTGTTGTTAGAAGAGGGTATTTGCTATGACAAGTGCGTTCTCTTGGCAAAACTCTGTTATGTTTTGCCCTACTTCATTCTGTACTAAGGAAATGGCAATCCACTCCAGGACTATTGCCTGGAAAATCCCATGGACAGAGGAGCCTGGTAGGCTACAGTCCATGGGGTTGCAAAGAGTCAGACACGACTGAGCAACTTCACTCACTCACTCCAGGTATTTAATGAGTTCCTACTTTTTCATTCTAGTCCCCTATAATGAAAAGGACATCTTTTGGGGGTGTTAGTTCTAGAAAGTTTTGTAGGTCTTCATAGAACCATTCAACTTCAGCTTCTTCAGCATTTTATATATATATATATATATATATAATGTGTGTATATATGTGCATGTGAATATATGCACATATGTTATGTATGTATCACGTGTGTACACATATATGCATGTGTACACATTACGTGTGTAGGTGTGTACATATGTACACGTGCACATATGTATATGTGTACATATGTATTTGTGTATATGTATATATTTACATATATGTATATATGTACATGCATATATATATGCTCTTTCATATTATGTATATACTCTTTTCCATTATGATTTAACATAGTATATTGAATATGGTGCCCTGTGCTATATATACTAGGACCTTGTTGATCCATTCTCTATGTAATAGTAGCAAGGATTTTATGTTACAGGCACTGAATAAATGAGGGGGTCTGGTTTTTCCATTGGTATGTCATTTTCATAGATACTGGGCATATAGTTCAAAGTCCACAGTCCAGCCCAAGATGGAGTCCTGCTTTCAAGATACAGCCTGTTCTGTTTCCTCCTTCAGGAAAGCCAGCTGACTGAGAAGATGTCAGACTAATTTCTCAAAGTAACCATCTTATTGTGGCCAGGATGACAGGTTCTTTTATAGAATGAGAGAGAGAGAAAGAAGCAATGAGGAACTAAAGTCAAAGGGCAGAATAGAGAGGGAGAGGCAGTGAGGAAGTAAAGTCAAAGGGTCTTCAGTCTTGGCCAGCATCTCCAGGAAGGTTCAGCCTTTGAAAGGGATGTGCTGATCTCTTCCATTCAACTCTTCCTGAGTTCAACAAAGGCATTTTACTTTACTGTCAGGCAGAGGGTCAGGGTCCTTTTAGGCAGGCCATTATGCATGATAGTAATAATGAAAGCAACAAAAAGCAAGTCAAAGAACCAGTTCCAGCATGGAGTCAGAATCGGCTTCTTCTCTACAGCAAGCACACAGGGCACATTGCCAACAGTGGACCCAAGTGAAATCCGGAGAATCTGTTGCTTTGACCCAGAAGCCAGACAGGATTGATGTACACTATAACATCAGTTTGGCCAGGTACACTGAACGTGTTAACCTCTAAGTTAACTGATTCCTTCTCCCCATCGTCTCTTCAAACTTGCTCTGTAGCCCATTTCTTTACCCCTCTTTGAATGGATCTTGTGCACCAGCCACTCTCAGATAAATAAAATTCCTTCAGTCACTTTGTCACAAGAATTGTCTCACTTCAGTCATTGAATGGTGACACCATCACTTAACTCTTATCCAATTTAAAACTCCCCCTCAAAGAAACACTTCCCCTCATGCCTGATTTTATGCTGGAAAGGCCTTGTGGGCTGAGGGTGGAGGGCAAGGAGTAGGCTCTGGGCTTCTCTGCCTTCTCTCCAAGGGACGTCTGTTCTTTCTCCTCCCTCCACGAGCCAGCCTAGGCCTCCTCAGGGCCGAAACTGTGAAGAGGAAGAGTAAAGGGAGGGAGGTTTTCCTCCAGGCACGTGGAATTCAGGACTGCACTGTGGCCTGGCCACCCAGGTAGCATATTATATTCTTCCTCTCCTACTGCTTCCAGTGCCTGGTAAGGTGTCTTTTCCCTTCCAGTTTCAAATTATTCCACAATCTTTGTGGCCCCCATCCACCTCTGAAAAACGCATTATCCTTTCAGACAGTTTGCTTAGCAATATTTCAAAGTCCTTTGGACATAATAGCTCCCACTTAAGAAATCAAATTTTTGTTACTTTCCCTCTTTTACAGTTTCTAATAGCAAGTTGTTACCCCAAAACTAGGTTCTTCTCTTGATGGATGTTGAGCCAATAGATACAACCAAAGATTGGGGGATGGAAGGATTTATTATTACTTGCAGCAAGTAAGAACACTAGGGTTCTTTCCCAAAGCAGTGTCTCTCCAAACAGCAAAATTGGGAAAGTTTTAAGCTAAGGGTACATGCATATTCATGAAGAGGCTTCAGCAGTGAAGAATTCAGACAGAGGTTGACAGAGTTGACTGAAGTCAGGAGGGATGTCATCATTCTGTCCCCAACCTGGGTGAGGGCCTTAGTTCTCACCAGCAAAACTCAAGGACTGTATCAGATTATGTACCTCCTTTGAGGAAGAACTGAAACCCTGTTTTCACTGCACTATCATTTGACTGCCCTTTCTCTATTCCTGTTCCTTTGTTTCCCTAAGATCATTGATTACTGAGATCTATCCAAGGGTAAGCATTGTGACCAGACTGAGATCACAAAAACGGCTCAGGCCAAAATGGCTTCTCTTATGTCAAAAAAGATATTCCTAGTTCTCTTTCTCTGGGGACCCCCTAACCTATGTGATTACAAAATCATAATGCTGCCCTATTTCAGAAGACAGAAGTCAAGCATTCCTGATGGCTCTCTTGAGGCCTCCTCTCTCTCTCGGTGGAAAGGAAGGTAAGGGTAGCCCTGTCCCCACCCACTGCTGCAGGGGTGGAAGTTGGAGAGCACTTTGCAAAGTCTGTCCCTTTTCAACTTCAGCACCTGTATGTCTTAAGGCTAGAAAGATCTATTTAGTTTCCTTTCGCAGGTACTGAATCTAGCACCTTACTTTTGGAATATGAAGATACTTGGCACTTACTGTCTTTGTTACTGAACCAAATTAGGGTCTGGTTGTCCGTGTGCAATAAAGCCAATCTGCTGACACCTGGTGCTGGTGAAGGAGAGTGCAGCATTTATTGCAGGCACCAAATAAGGAGTCCACGACAGCTAGAACTTAAAAGGCCTGAAGTCCCTGAAGGCTTTCTGGTAAAGGTTTAGAAAGACAGGATGAGGGAGGGGTCTTGTGGGGTGTGTGATCAGCTCATGGACAGGTTGAGAGAGGGGACTTGTGGGGTGTGTGATCAACTCATGGACAGGTTGTGAGAGGGGGCTTGTGGGGTGTGTGATCATCTGATGGACATTTATCTGATTGGCTAGTGGTGAGGTCATTGGAAGTCAACACTATCAACCTGTCTGGGTCCACATGNGGTCTTGTGGGGTGTGTGATCAGCTCATGGACAGGTTGAGAGAGGGGACTTGTGGGGTGTGTGATCAGCTTGTGGACAGGTTGAGAGAGGGGCTTGAGGGGTGTGTGATCAACTCATGGACAGGTTGTGAGAGCGGGCTTGTGGGGTGTGTGATCATCTGATGGACATTCATCTGATTGGCTAGTGGTGAGGTCATTGGAAGTCAACACTATCAACCTGTCTGGGTCCACATATTGGTGGGCAGTATACAGTTAACTTCACCCACCTGGTAGGAGTTTCAGTCTCTGCCAAACAGCTCAGAGGACATGGCTCAGAATTTATCTGTTGTCCTTGAGAAGGAGCTAAAGGTCTTTGACTTTGTTTAATGGCTGCTGCTGCTGCTGCTAAGTCGCTTCAGTCGTGTCTGACTCTGTGCGACCCCATAGACGGCAGCCCACCAGGCTCCCCAGTCCCTGGGATTCTCCAGGCAAGAACACTGGAGTGGGTTGCCATTTCCTTCTCCAATGCATGAGAGTGAAAAATGAAAGTGAAGTTGCTCTGTCATGTCCGACTCCTAGCGACCCCATGGACTGCAGCCCACCAGGCTCCTCCATCCATGGGATTTTCCAGGCAAGAGTACTGGAGTGGGGTGCCATTGCCTTCTCCCTAAAGTATTATTATTTTGTCTTGCCTGTTTTCCTTTCTTTCTGCATTTTTCCCCTTGTTTGATTAAATTTATTCTTTGACTTAAGTTTTCCTACAGACGAAAGGAAGGCCGAGGACATGAGTGGAGATCTGTTTTGGGAGGGCCTCATAGGGTCCTTGGAGAAGGCAATGGCAACCCACTCCAGTACTCTTGCCTGGAAAATCCCATGGGCAGAGGAGCCTGGAAGGCTATAGTCCTTGGGGTCGCTAAGAGTTGGACACAACTGAGCGACTTCCGTTTCACTTTTCACTTTCATGGATTGGAGAAGGAAATGGCAACCCACTCCAGTGTTCTTGCCTGGAGAATCCAAGGGATGGGGGAGCCTGGTGGGCTGCCATCTATGGGGCTGCACAGAGTCAGTCGGACACGACTGAAGTGACTTAGAAGCAGCAGCAGCAGCATAGGGTCCTGATCAGTTATATCTTTTATCCTCAGCTCTAGGTCCTTAAGTGAAGCTTCCATTTTGACATCTTGTCAGTATCTTCAATGCAGTCCTCTCTTCCAGTCACTTGTTGCTGAAGTAAAATCTATTATTGTAAAATTTAATTTGGCAGTTAATTTATCAGGAATGACTGTTGTTTGTCTGTTTCTGGCCCAGGGTCCTTGCACTGGCAACCAGCAGAGTTTGGCTCACAGCAGACTCTGGGATGCTGTGGTGGGTTTTCTTCATGTATTTGCCCACATGCAGATGAAGCTGTCTCAGGTAAAGTCACTGTCCTCTCTCAGCCTAGGTGAGACACTGTACACTGTGATCATTTGCCAGTTAAACACATTTTCCCGTGTCAGAATATTATCTTTCTTAGATGACTTCCTTATACATCTTTTACATGACATTTTTTTAAAAAATCCTTTTTTTTAATAAAAGAATTTTATATAAACTGACAATAGGTGGGAGCCATTATTCAAATTTGAGAATAAAAGATAAAGGAATTGACTATAATGGTGAAATAAAACAGTATAGTCGCCAAACACTGTACATTTTACAATCCTTCATAGACCCACATCTCAATGATTATTTGCTGGAATTTTCCTCATCCATACATATAATTGGAAGAGGATTTGTAATCTGCTCCAAATCCCTCGTTAAGGAGAGACAGTTTTCTTATAGGGTCACAAACAAGCAGTTGTTCTCAAAAGATGACATTCACCAATTAACTGGACATTTAACTTCATGAAAGTCAAAGAGAAAAAAACAGCAGTACAGTTAGGCAAATGATGAAGAAACAGATTTTTCACCACGCTTAATGTTAATCTGGGAGCACATCTTGGAAACATGAGCATGCTGTTTTCTCACCCCTGAATTGCATGTGGAGTCAGAGATACATGAATAGAAAAACTCTAAATATAAATCTTGAATAAACATGTCCCTTTGATGTAGAGAATTTTACTGGGGTGTCCTGAGATCTGACGTATCTGTTGAGTGTGGATATCTGTCAGGTGTTAAGAGAGGAGAAAATGCTAGATTAAAAGTCAAAGGACCACCACTCCAGCCCCTACAATTTCATTCATGTGTCCATCTCTTCCTTGAGTCTCTTTGCCTCCAGCAAAGTGAGGAAACTTACACCTCCACCCTGCCCTCCAAGCTGGAAAATATTGTCAGATAGAGCCAGGTGCAGGTTAAAGTGGCAAGAACAGATTTAATCAGTGATAACTGTCACTGTAGGGAGAAAAATCTAGTTGAGCTGAACTCAACCTGGACTTGTACAGAGATGATGGGAGGAGGAGGGGATGATCAGGGCTCAGGGAAGAGAAAAATTATAAAAGGTTGGTCAGTGTAAACATGATGGGCCAGCTGTGTCTGCTAGCTGGCAAGTATTGACATTAGGATTCTACCTCCTGCAGAGCCTGGGAGACAGATTCTAGCATCCTCAGGTGTTGGCTGGAACAAATAATAAATTTTTTTGGCAGCCTTGAGTTTTCTCAGGCAAGCACACTTGGGGTCTTCTAGTGAAGTAGCTTTGAGTTGTTAGAAACCATGGTTGTGTTTTGTTCTAGTCTTTTTTTTTTTTTTTAACTGAAGTGTAGTTGATTTGCTGATGAGACAGTTAGATAGCATCAAACCTCGGTGGACTTGAATTTGAACAGACTCCTGGAGATGGTGAAGAATAAGGGAATCCGGCATGATACAGTCCATGGGGTCACAGAGAGTCGGACACAATGTAGCAATTGAGCAACAACAAATAGTTGATTTTCAGTGTTGTGTCAATCTCTGCTATTCAGTAAAATGGCTCAGTTATATACATATGGACATTATTTTTTAATATTCTTTTTCATTATGGTTTATCACAGGATATTGAATATATAGTTCCCTGTGCTACACAGTAGAATCTTGTTTATCCATCCTCTAGTTTGCATCTGCTAATCCCATCTCCCAGTTGTTCAAGGCTTTATAAACCAAGATTAAAGCCTACTTGGGAAGAGGGCCCAGAGGAGTTGGCTAGTTTGATCAAGGAGAGAATCTTTGTCAGAATCTAGTTATTGGTAACTTCTACCAAATAAGGAAATACAATGATTGCTTTCATCTAATTGCTAGTGACATTTTAGTAAGTAAAGACAATCAACATGAACCAAATTTATCACAAGAGAGTTCTTATTTGGATGTATTTCCATCTTTTTATTAACATCTTGCAGTGCTACCTAGCAGTTGTTCATAGTCTGTAGACCTAGTTGAGGTACCAACTGTTTAGAAAGAAAGAAATCTCATCCTTCATACAGTGTTGAAATTTGGCTTCCTGTGTAGAAAAATTCATGTAAATAAAACAATACCTTGTGGGGGTGTGTGTATATATATATATATATATGTATTTTTTGGAAAAAAGTATAGTTTTAAAATAAAAAACTCTGATGATGCATGGGGTTATAATGTAGATATCAATATTCCATGTTTTCAGGCACTGAATCTAACCATAGTGATGTTTGTACATATATCTATATACATTTTTTTTTCATGGTGATAAATCAAAGACAAAAAACCCAGAAACTGTTAAACAGAGAAATATCCAAGAGCTTAATCAAGTTGGTAAATAAGACACTGTGTGTACATTTTTTGGCTAGATTTACGTAGGGTAAGTTTATTGCATCACTGTTATGCCTCTGTTTTCTAGAATAAGTTAATTTTTACGACGTGTATAGCATCTCAGTGTAGTAAGTTAGAAAGAAGAAAAGACAAGTCTAGTGTTTTCAAGGAGAAGAAAGATGCCCAGTGTTCAAAAGTACCTGAGTCTTGCCTACCTGACCCAAGGGTCTCCACCACTGCTTTAGCTCTTCCATGCTCTTGTTAGATTTATTCATTGTCCTTACGAATACTTTAAAAAATATGAGTTGGAATCAATAGTAAATACTCTTTCATTCTGTAGTGCGTATTTTTAATAAGCTGCAGATATTTATTTGGCTTCTTTTTAGCTGTATAATGCTGTAAAGTCTGCTATTGGTAAAAAGATATTCTTTTTGTGAGAATAAGTATNTTCATTCTGTAGTGCGTATTTTTAATAAGCTGCAGATATTTATTTGGCTTCTTTTTAGCTGTATAATGCTGTAAAGTCTGCTATTGGTAAAAAAATATTCTTTTTGTGAGAATAAGTATGACGTTCTTGCTGCGTAATTTTCTCATGTTATCTCAAATGTACTGTGTTAATACTTTCAGGACTCCAGTCAGATTGAGCTACTAAAAGAATTGATGGATCTTCAGAAGGACATGGTGGTCATGTTGCTGTCCATGTTGGAAGGTAGTTTTGATTTATATCTTCGAATCTCTTTTATTCTTTGAAGGATTCCGTATATGCTTGCTCTGGGAGTCAGCCTGCTGCAAAGGATAAACTATCAGTGCCGAAATGGGACAGATACCTCAGGCTTATTGCTGGCTTGATTACTCTTTTCTCAAGTTAGTTTTTTGTTGTTGTTGTTTTGTTCTTTTAATTTTAAAAAAAGAAATCCTTTCAGTCTCAGGTCAAGTAAAAAAATAAATAAACAAAATGCAATTACAAAGCTATGGAGCGAAACTAGTAGTACTTCATTTTATAGTGGTATTTTTCATTTCACAGAGATATCTTAAAGGGTATGCTCTTCAGAGAGTATCTTAAAGAGGGTTTTGTTTGTTGTCATTTTGTTTGTTTGTAAGCAGTAAGGATTACAGATGTTTGGGGACACTCCAAATGCATAAATTGCTGCTTTGAGCTGACTGCCTTATAGCTCTTGTNAAGGGTATGCTCTTCAGAGAGTATCTTAAAGAGGGTTTTGTTTGTTGTCATTTTGTTTGTTTGTAAGCAGTAAGGATTACAGATGTTTGGGGACACTCCAAATGCATAAATTGCTGCTTTGAGCTGACTGCCTTATAGCTCTTGTGCGTCCTTACATTTCTGCAGGTGGAGAAGGCAGTAGAGAGCACCCCACTCACCAAGGCTGGTGGCAGCCTAAGTTCTCCCCGCAACGTGTCTCTTTGTTGGGTTTTCATTCTCCCTATTTCCACCTTATTTTCCTTTGCTACTGTATTTTCTTTCTATCTCAGACAGTAAATATAGTGGGCAAGAGATTGGGTTCTGAGATTAGCCACTAGCACCCACATCTCACTTTCTGACCCAGGCAGCGTGACCCTGATGTGAGTAACATCTCCGTTTCTCACTTCCCTCCTCTATGAGACAGAGCTCAGAACAGCTTCTGCGAGCACTCTGTGAAATCATGTGAATGCGACCAGAGCCACTACAGAATGTTTCCTATTATGTTCCCTATCCTTTTTTTCTTAAGTGAAGTGAAGTGACGTTGCTTAGTCGTGTCCAACTCTTTGCGACCCCGTGGACTGTAGGCCACCAGGCTCCTGCGTCCATGGAATTTCCCAGGCAAGAACACTGGAGTGGGTTGCCATTTCCTTCTCCAGATCTTCCCGACCCAGGGATCGAACCGGGGTCTCCCGCTTTGCAGGCACAGACTTTAACCTCTGAGCCACCAGGGAAGCCCCAAGTCCTTCCTAATTTCTCTCCCTCACTTAGTCTGCCCTGCATTAACTAATTAACGTAGTAGACGTACCTTGCGCTAGGACTTTAAAGATGCAGTGTTTGCTTGAAACCCATAGTTGGCAGCCACTCTATATCCTCCAAGCACAGATCCTTTTCCCAGGACCTCAATTCAAGTTTTAGTCTAAATAGTAGCAAGACAGACATAATAACTGAAGGAATAAAGAGTTAACATTAACCTCGTTTAAGTACTTTTTCATCTGAATGCCAGGTTTGTGAATTGGATAGTATCTTTATCACTCTTTTGCTAATAGTGCAGAGAGGCAAAGAAATCTGCCCAGGTTGCTGTGCCAGCAGATGGTGGGATCTGGATTCAACCCCCAGCAGCATGGCTCCTGAGCCAATGCCTTGTTTGTTTGTTTGTTTGGCTATGCTAGGTCTTCCTTGCTGTGTGTGAGCTCTCTCTACTCGGGGTGAGTGGGGGCTACTCTCGAGTTGAAGTGCTCAGGCTTCCCATTGTGGGGGCTTCTCTGGTTGCCGAGTGCGGGCTCTAGGTGTACCACTTCAGTAGTTGTGGCCTGTGGGCTTAGCTGCCCTGAGGCAGGTGGGATCTTCCTGGGCCGGGGATCAAACCCGTGTCCCCTTCATCAGCAGGCAGAATCTTAACCACTGGACTGCCAGGAAAGCCCGTGGGCCCATGCTCTTAACTCTGGTGTTTACTGCCTCACAGATGGACTCCAGAAGCCCATCATCATGTATCTTTCTTCTGATGCCTGTCTTTGTGTTACATATCACACTCTGTTCAAGGAATGATGACTTCTATAATTTATGGTAACATCTCATTTTCTCAGGCTTATTCGTAATATGCCATTTTCTAGCTATAAACATTCTGAACCATGAAGAAATGTAAGGAGGTCTTTTACATTTTACATCAGAAAGAACATCTAATTTTCCCTCAGTGGTTCCGTTTGAAGTCCTGGCCCTAGCTCTCAGTAATCATGTTACAGCATGCAGTTTAATTTAACCTTGCTCAACACAGTTTCTTCAATAGTAAAATCATAATTAATAATAAAAAGTACCTGTCTCACAGGTATTTTCAGGTATGAACTTGAAATTAGGTGTAATGTCTGTGAGCAGTGATTTTTCATCCCTGAAGAGCTATGCAAACACTCATTTTTATTATTAATATGAGACTGGATTTCTGTTTCAGGCTTTAGGATAATATAAATATCTGCCTTTTTTTATTAAAAAAAAATCCTAAAGCATGTTGCTTCTAGGATCATTTAAAGGGAAAAAATGTCAGCCTTTCATCACATATTGTTTTACATGCATTAGTCTAATTACTTTGTAAATATGCTTTTGCATGTGTTCGTGTAATGACTGTCTAAAATTACAGTTTACAAGTAATTATCCATCTTTTCCTTCACACATTGGAAAAGAGCTATCTTTGATTCATATAAGATTTATATTGTTATTTTCTCTATAGACACTTTTAAAAAAGACATTTTAAGATGTTTACTATTTACCTGCACAAGTTAGCAGCAACTTACACAGCTGGACCAGGGTACGACAACTAAGCACACACACTCAACGTACATTGGCTTCTATCTGCCTTCGACACTGGTTTTATTGGGAATGTGCATTTTGAGCCAATGCAATTCTTTATCCCCAGGCAATGTTGTTAATGGCACCATTGGCAAACAGATGGTTGATATGCTCGTGGAATCTTCCAACAACGTGGAGATGATTCTCAAGTTTTTTGACATGTTCTTAAAGCTCAAGGACTTGACGTCTTCTGATACTTTCAAAGAGTATGACCCCGATGGTAAGGGAGTTATTTCCAAGAGGGACTTTCACAAAGCCATGGAGAGCCATAAACACTATACCCAGTCCGAGACTGAGTTTCTCCTGTCCTGTGCAGAGACAGATGAAAATGAGACCCTGGACTATGAAGAATTTGTCAAACGGTTCCACGAGCCTGCCAAGGACATTGGCTTCAATGTGGCAGTGCTTCTGACAAACCTCTCCGAACACATGCCCAACGACACCCGGCTGCAGACTTTTCTGGAATTGGCCGAGAGCGTGCTCAATTACTTCCAACCCTTCCTAGGCCGCATCGAGATCATGGGCAGTGCCAAGCGCATCGAGAGGGTGTATTTTGAAATCAGTGAGTCTAGCCGAACCCAGTGGGAGAAGCCCCAGGTCAAGGAATCCAAAAGGCAATTTATATTTGACGTGGTCAATGAAGGGGGAGAAAAAGAGAAGATGGAGCTCTTCGTGAACTTCTGCGAGGATACCATCTTTGAGATGCAGCTGGCAGCTCAGATATCAGAGTCAGATCTGAATGAGAGGTCAGCGAATAAAGAGGAGGGTGAGAAGGAGAAGCCGGAGGAGCAGGGTCCAAGGATGGGTTTCTTTTCCATCATGACGGTCAAGTCCGCCCTGTTTGCCCTCAGGTACAATATCTTGACCCTTATGCGCATGCTCAGCCTGAAAAGCTTGAAGAAGCAGATGAAGAAGGTGAAGAAGATGACTGTGAAGGACATGATCACAGCCTTCTTTACATCCTACTGGAGTATTTTGATGAGCCTCCTGCACTTTGTAGCCAGTGTGTTCAGAGGCTTCTCTCGCATCATCGGCAGCCTCCTGCTGGGAGGAAGCCTGGTCGAAGGTGCCAAAAAGATCAAAGTGGCGGAGCTCTTGGCCAACATGCCAGACCCCACGCAAGATGAGGTTCGAGGAGATGGGGAGGAGGGGGAGAGGAAAACCCTGGAAGGGGCCCTGCCCTCTGAAGATCTGACGGACTTGAAGGAACTGACGGAGGAGAGTGACCTGCTTTCCGATATCTTTGGCTTGGACCTGAAGCGAGAAGGAGGGCAGTACAAACTGATTCCTCACAATCCCAATGCTGGCCTGAGTGACCTCATGAGCAACCCCGTCCCCATCCCAGAGGTGCAAGAAAAGTTCCAGGTAACTTACCTCCAGTCACAGCAGCTCTCTGGACTTCAGGTGGGCATGATAAGTGAACTTGACATCAGCGGTTTTGCTTGTGCCAGAATGGTGTTCAGTAGATGACTTGACTTGCCAAAGAGTAATGGCTTTTTAGCAGGCAGAGCCAGCCGGCCTTTTGAAGGTCCTTTACAAATTATTTCATTAAACTATGAAGGTACAAACTCTGGTACCCTCTCTCAAGACATTAGGCAGTTGATCAATAATCATTCCATCCACAAGTATTTTATGAGGAGTGGCCATATATCTAGTCCCCCTACGGGTATCATACGGAATTAAAAGAAGCGTAAGATGTAATCATTGCTCTCAAGTTGCCTTAAGAGTTTATTAGAAAGATAAACCACTCATGAAAAAACATTAGAAAATCATTAAGTGGTAAGTAGCATAGGCCACAGACTGTTGATTATGTGAGAAAATGGAAAGCTCAGTATGGCTTGGAGTAGCTGGTTGAGACTGAAGAAGTGGGACTTACGTTGGTTTGGAGGACGAGTAGGATTTGAGTAGGTGAATGAGGGAAGGAAGATGGTTGTGAAATAAATGGGAAGGAGCTGAGAAAGTTGGTGCTCCCTGCTAGCCTGGCAGGGGAGTGTGGGGAAGGGGAAATGCATGAACCAGCAGAAGGAAGGGCTCACGTGGCAGTTTTATCCCCTCGATTGAGGCAGGAGGGTATCATTTATAGGTTACAATTTGACACAGGGTCACAGAGCTTCCTGAACTCATTCAGAGGTGACGTGTTTTCCCGCTTCTCTTTTCCCATGGACTCATCCAAGGAACAGAAGGCAAAGGAAGAAGAAAAGGAAGAAAAAGAAGAAAGCAAATCCGAACCCGAGAAAGCTGAGTATGTGTCATTTCTGTGCCCTTTCCTTTGTTTCACTGTTTTTCACTCATCCTCTCCCTTCGGGGATGCAGTGGGGAGAATCTCGGGTTGCAAGGTGACACCTGTCATCTCAGTGGAAGGCCTCAGGCTCCGTGGGTGGGGATCAGTGTAAACACCTACCTGGGTGGGTGTGAGGGGCACTCCTATCTCTTTCTGGTTCCATGAGGTTTTTGTTTGTGTATTTCTCAGCAGAAATGACTTTATGATTCCATGTGATGTTCTCTGCAAGATGACTTTGTAGTTTGTTTTTTTTTTTTTTTAATTGAGCATCTATTCTGTCCTTGTAAAGAAGGGAGGGGACAGGCATTCTGAATGCCATCACATAGACTCTTAGGGAGTGGTGATCCTCAACGCACAGTCCCAGGGCCACCTGCTGAAAAACCACCTGGAGAGTCTGTTAAAGACACAGTTTCCTGGGCCGCCGCACAGGTTCTGAGTCAGCAGGGCTGGTGTGGGGCCCAGGAAGCTTCATTTTCACCAACAGTCTTGGTGCTATGGAGAGCACAGTTACTAAGACATAAAGAGCTGGATATGAAACACTGAAAATGTGTAATTTCCTATAAAACTGGCTTCCAGTTAACAATGGAAACCTACATTGTTCCCCAAGTTTGCAGTTTTATATGCATATTTTTTAAAATTGGGAAAATCAGATTTTTAACTGCATATAGTGCCACTGTTCTCACATGGCACTTTATTTTTCTCCTCTGTTCTGTTATTTTCTTTGACATGTTTTCATTGTCTGTTTTTTCCCCCTAGATTAAACAATTGTTGGTTTAGAATTGTGTTAATTTGGTTATAAATATAAAATTAAAATAATATTAAAGTGAATAATTCAGAAATAATTCTTATTTCTAATATTTTCATGGGGAAACAGTTTTATTCAACTTTTTCACATGCATGCTTGACATTACTAGAATTACCTTTTGAGTAATTTAACACTTTTGCAGGGAAATCAAATTTTTAACTTCTAAGATATTTGAGAAAATTAAGAAACGTTTTACACCCTAACAGCTAGTCATTGTTAAGGACTGAATATTAAAATCAGAATTTAAAAACAAGGTATGTTGAAAAGTCACAGCCAAAAAAAGGTCATCATTGTTATTCTCTTTTCAGTTAAATATTTTATCATACACTTTGAAAGGAATATGCAATATATAGACACAAAGATACTTGAAGCCTGTGAAATTTTCAAACACACACAAAAGAGAGAAGGTTTTAATGTACACCCATAAACCCATCACCTAGTTTTAATAAGGGCTTCCCTGGTAACTAAGCTGGTAAATAATCTGCCTGCAATGTAGGAGACGCTGGTTCAATTGCTGGGTTGCTAAGATCCTCTGGAAAAGGGAATGGCTACCCACTCAAGTATTTTGGCCTGGAGAATTCCATGGACTATATAATTCCATGGCATCACAAAGTGTCAGACACAGCTGAGCAACTTTCACTTTCACTTTAGTTCTAATAATTATTATCATTTTGCTAACTTTGTTTCATGTAGGTTTTCTTCTGCCAACCATCCCCACCACATACACACACATATTTTGGGGCCTTCTGTGGGACAAGTTGTTTTAAAGAGAATACTAGTCACCATGTCATTTCACCCATTATGTACCTTGTATACATTACGAATTGCCGAAGACTGTTTAAAGAACCATATTTATCATTCTACTATTTACACTAAGCAAAATTTGCAATTCTTTAAATACTGTCTGCTGCTGCTGCTGCTGCTGCTAAGTCACTTCAGTCGTGTCCGACTCTGTGCGACCCCACAGACGACAGCCTACCAGGTTCCCCCGTCCCTGGGATTCTCCAGGCAAGAACACTGGAGTGGGTTGCCATTCCTTCTCCAATGCATGAAAATGAAAAGTAAAAGTGAAGTCGCTCAGTTGTGTCCAACTCTTCACAACCCCATGGACTGCAGCCTTCCAGGCTCCTCCATCCATGGGATTTTCCAGGCAAGAGGACTGGAGTAATAGCTGCTAAATGTTTAAGCTTCAGGCTTCCTTTATTGTCTCAAAGGTGTATTTTTACCATTCGTTCATTTGAATTAGGCCTCATATGAGGGTCACCGGTGTCTATTCTTCACAGACAGAGCCATTCATTGTCACAGATCTTGCACTGTTGGATCAGTTGTAAAAATGGCCATGTAAAGGACTGTAACAATGAAACACAGACAAACATAACAGAGCTTGACAGTCATTTCAGTGGCAACTCTTAAATGTTAAAAATAATGTTGGAAAAGCCTCATATGGGTTAAGTATGAGTTATATTATGTGGTTTACATATATATGATTACATACGTACGTAAATACATCTCCGTGAAGCCTTCGTATTTTGTACCTGGAGAGGTTTAGGTATCAAATTTTAGTGCTCCCAATTCCATTATTGTCTGCAGAATTAACATATCGACATTCTCTATATTTGTCAACAACTAAATGCATATGCCTCTGATTTTAAATCCTAATAGCTAGTCAGTGTTAGGGACTAAACATTAAAATCAGAATTGAAAAATAAGGTATGTTGAAAGTCACAACCAAAAGAAAGTCTCCATTATTCCTTTTTCAGTTAACTATTTCATTGTACCCTTGAAAAGGAATATGCTGGGTAGAGAAACAAAAAAAACTGAAGCCTGTAAGATTTCCTACAGAGCTGAACTTCACAGGATTATCCATATCTAGAAGGCTATGATAAGCCAGAAATTCTACCCCTAATTCTAAAATTAGAAGTGTCAGTTATTAAAACTGATACTATGGTTTAAATACTTGTATGTTTATATATTTTGGAATAAAACTTATTCAGTTCTTTTGTGTCTGGATGGTTTATATTTCCCTCATTTGCGTTCATAGAGGAGAAGACGGAGAAAAAGAAGAAAAAGCCAAAGAAGACAAGGGTAAACAAAAACTGAGGCAGCTCCACACACACAGATATGGAGAGCCAGAAGTTCCTGAGTCAGCATTCTGGAAGAAAATCATAGCCTATCAACAGAAACTTCTAGTAAGATGTTTTACAATGAATATTGTTTTTGATATATTGTAAGACCATAATCATTCGGATGCAGTAAATATCCACTGACCTTCCCTCAAGTGGTAATCGGGGAACCAAGTCAGCCCTGAACGTATATTGTATTTGCCCATCTTAGTGTTTATATGTTAAAATCAATGTCTTGGTCCATGGCTCCCTATTGTCAAACCCATAATCTCTGCACACATTCACGTGACCTGAGACCACGTGATTTAGTGACTGCCAGCATCTTCCCAAAAGGACTTTTTAAGGGTAAGTTAATTAACATACCCCAAGGCTCCCTCTTTGTAAGGCTCTACAATACATGATAGCAAAACAAACCTTCTAGGGGACAAGCAATTCATCTTGATGTTTCAGAGTGGGGTTAGTTAATCTTTCTTGAATTGCCCTTTTATTAAAAATCCTGTTATAAAAATATTAATGCAGTGAGCCAACTCTCCAATGATAATAAGAAGATCTGTTCAAAATTATTCTAAAAATGGAAATAAGTAAAAAAGTGAAAGAAGAGGGAGAAGATAATTCTTTATGTAGTATCCTAAACATTTTTCAGAAATGTTCCTTTAGTTAATAAAATATCTGCTTATATGTACAAAACAAAGAAAGAAGATGTAGTTCTCTATTCCTATTCATACAGGATGGAATTGTTAAAAATTTTGTCTGAAAGACCTTTTATGTGAGTATGTATGTATATGTGTATAAATATTATATATTCGTATCATATAAATAGGAAAAGATTGGGAGATGAATGCCTTAAATAAACCTACATGAGGTACTCACCAAAAATGTCAGACCTAGAAATTAAGAACAACACTCCATAATAAAACCATTTGAAAGGCAAAACCATATTTAACCTTTGAGGGAAAAAAGACCAAAAACTCATATAGTATAGAACCTCACCTATAAGGAAAATGGATTGTTCTCAGTCATGATATATTCTCACTGCTTGTACATAAATGGATATATATGATATATTTTAAATAATTTACAGATATATATTTTATTAATAGAACTATGCTTTCTTAAACTACATGGCGTGTTTCCTGTATTATTTAATGAAGAGTAGACTATGCGGATGCTTTTGAGGCAGCTCTGGATAACCCATGGTTTGGTTTGTTGTTTCAGTGGCTATGGCTGCAGGTGTGGTCTGGCTAGGGTGTAAGGTGGTACAGGCGCTGTGATAAGCTGTAGCAGCCCCTGTGGGTTCCTGAAGAGTTTGTGTAACCACAGTTGAACAAAGCAAGTAATGGAGGTTTTTTCCCCCCCATCCTTCTGTCCCAGAGGTGCCTTATTTCCTGTTTCTCTTTGCACCATCACTTTCTTTGCACACCTGTTTGCATGCACAAGCCTAATCATGGCCACCTCAGGTGCCACGGTGCCTCTCATGATGCCAGTCTTCGTGACCTCCCAGCTCAGATAACCAAAGTCACTAACCCAGCCCCTGTAACCCAGTCCCACCTTCTAAGGAGAACTAGTGTCACTGACCCAGTTTGGATGTGGTGGCCAACTTTGGTTCTATAAATGGTGGCAGAACAGTCAGGATCATATGTGGGAAGATGACACCATCCAAGTTGGGTATGTCCGTGGAGAGGAATAACTAATGAAGTATCATTCTGATTTGGCCTTATAATGCTAAAGCCCCTGATATATCCAGATAGATACTTTCTAGTCATTTCACGAAGAAGGCAATGGCACCCCACTCCAGTACTCTTGCCTGGAAAATCCCATGGATGGAGGAGCCTGGTAGGCTGCAGTCCATGGGATCACGAAGAGTCAGATATGACTGAGCGACTTCACTTTCACTTTTCACTTTCATGCATTGAAGGAAATGGCAACCCACTCCGGTGTTGTTGCCTGGAGAATCCCAGGGACGGGGGAGCCTGGTGGGCTGCCGTCTATGGGGTCGCACAGAGTTGGACACGACTGAAGTGACTTAGCAGCAGCACCAGCAGTCATCTCATATTTAATATTAAAACAAATTCTTGGTATGTCCCAAAATCTTTTCACTTAAACCCACTTCTGCTCCAATACGTATTTTGTACTTTTCCCTCATAGCTCAATAAATGACACCAAGCATTTACTTACTTGCTCAGACCCCAGAATCCAAAAGTTACCATCTCTTGAATCCTTTCCTCTTTCCTACCTCAGATAAATCCAAGAATAATTCTCAGCTCTCTTTCAAATACTTCCAGAATCTTCCCAGTTCTTACCATTTCCACAGTCACCACTGATTCAAACCACCACCATCAACATCCTTTTTCTGCATCCTGCAGTAACTTTCTAACTGGTCCCCTACCTTCCATGCCTCCAGTCTACTTTATACACAGTAGCTGGAATCATCTTTCCAAATCATTATCTGATTGCATCAAGCCCTCTTCAGCTCCTTCAAGAGCTTGCCATCTAATTTACAGTAAAATAGTAATTCCAGTTATAATATTAAGATTAATGATTATCTTCCCCTATAGTTGGAGAGGGCAATGGCACCCCACTCCATTACTCTTGCCTGGAAAATCCCATGGATGGAGGAGCCTGGTGGGCTGTAGTCCATGGGGTCGCTAAGAGTCGGACACGACTGAGCGACTTCACTTTCACTTTTCACTTTCCTGCACTGGAGAAGGCAATGGCAACCCACTCCAGTGTTCTTGTCTGGAGAATCCCAGGGACGGGGGAGCCTGGTGGGCTGCCGTCTATGGGGTCACACACAGTCGGACACGACTGAAGCGACTTAGCAGCAGCAGCAGTAGCAGTCCCCTATAGTAACTTATCTAGTCCTCCTAACAAACTTATGAGACAGATTTTGATGTTATCTCCACTTTACAAATAAGAAAAGTGATGCTTACAAGAGTGATTAAGTCTCTTGTCTACATCCTGCAGTGAGGAAGTAGTGGGGTCAGCTTCATATCCAGGCAGTATGGTCCCAGCAATCAGGCAGTGGTTCAGTGTAAGGGGCAACACTTTTTATTTTTTTTAACATTTCTTTGGTGTTTATGGAGATATACCTTACAAGCAACAGTTAAGTCGATAGACTTCAATTTTACAGCTCAGCTGGATAAATGTTTACACACATAACATCTGTGTAGTGACCATTATCCACAGCACAAAGCACAGACTTTTTATCAAAGGCCTACAGAACAGTGTCCCCCTCTAACCTCTCTGACTTCATTCCTTCCCACTTTCTCCTCCTCTCACTGTGGTACTTCCTCACTATCCATCAAACACACCAGCATCACTCAGAATTCAGGACCTTTGCCCTCCAAGCTCTTTCTATGACGTTCCCTTCCCACATTTGTTCACTTGATTATTGTCCTATGGCATCTAGGCCTCAGCTCAAATGTCACCACCTAAGAACCTTCCCTGACCACCCATCCAGATAGTACCCCCTTCCCTAAGTCCTTAGTCTGATGGATTTTTCTTCATAGCATTTACCATTCCCTGAAATTAGGCTATTTTTTTTATCTGTGAGTGTGCTTCTTTATTATCTGTCTATTCCACGATGGTTTAAGTTTTCTTATTCACTATTATGTTGATAGCACCAATCATGGGACTTAATAAATGGTAGGCCCTCAAGAAACAGTTTTTGGTAAATGTATGAATGCTTTATTTCAATTGCCTGCAAATTTCAAATCTCTTGATTCAATGACCTTTTAATAATTTTTTTCACCTTCAGAACTATTTTGCTCGCAACTTCTACAACATGAGAATGTTAGCCTTATTTGTCGCATTTGCGATCAATTTCATCTTGCTCTTTTATAAGGTATGTACGTCTTTTTCTTTTAATAACCAATATGTAACTACAGATAGACTGAATTGAATGTAATGATTTGACAGATCCACTAGTAAGCACATGAACACCTTTTCTGAAATGTATTTTGATGAAAGAGAAAACCTGAATCTCAGGCACATCGCTGACTGTCTAGGACAGCAAGACTAGATTAGCTCCTTCGCACTGAGAAATGCCCCCACTGAAGAATATGGGATTTTAGAGGGTTTGCCCCCAGTACTTATAGCCTGATTTGGCTGGATATGTCACATGTATGAGTATGTCAGATGTATCTTGGTATGGCATACCTGTATTCCATTAAATTCTTTTGACCATTGAGAAGACAGCTTAGCCATCTAATTTTCCCCTGCATGCATTTTAACCCTGGTAACTGGTTAGACTAGAGGGAATTTTTAAAATATGGTCATTATTTGCCATTTTTTTCTGTTGAATTTTAGTTGATTTACAATGTTTTCTAAGTTTCAGTTGTATGGCAGTGATTCATTTATGTGTGTGTGCATACACATATAATTTCTTTCTTAGATTCTTTTTCATTATAGGTTATTATAAGATATTGAATACAGTTCCCTGTGCTAGGTTTTTGAAAAGCTATCTTTTCAGTCTATGCTTTTAGTCTTTTCATCATGCAGTGGCTTCACATCTAGCTATTTGCTGATAAGGCTGTTTCCATTGTTTCTTGTTTAACCTAATCTCTTAGAGAAAATGAACTGACTGTTCTCTAAATGGTTTGAATCAGGTCTCCACTTCTTCCGTGGTTGAAGGAAAGGAACTACCCACTCGCAGTTCAAGTGAAAATGCCAGAGTTAGCAGCTTGGACAGCAGCTCGCCTAGAATCATCGCAGTGCACTATGTGCTGGAGGAGAGCAGTGGCTACATGGAGCCCACGCTGCGGATATTAGCCATTCTGCACACGGTCATCTCTTTCTTCTGCATCATTGGATACTACTGCTTGAAAGTAAGATAGTAAGCCACTAAGGAACTTGTGCATGTTGTTCTGGGGCAGCAGATTCTGAGATGAAAACTGCAGACACATAGTTTATTAGGGACTGTTCCATCAATACCTGAGGGGCAAAGGGAAGAAGCAGCATGGGGAAGAGAGAAAGTGGGGCTACAGTACAGACCCAACAGGGCATGTCACAGCCTCTGTTCTGAGGTTGAGACACACCTTCAGAGTGGTCCTGAGTTGGGGGCATTGGAGCCTGGCCTTTAGAGCTCTGTGTTGACCAATCACTGGCTACAGGCTGCCCTGGGAATGGATGTGGCTGTCACATTGTAGTTTTTTTTTCCCCCCACAGTAACTATTCACATATGGAAAATTTCACCTATATCTTGACAGCACAGCAGTGACCAACCCACTATGTACTAGCAATGTTCAGTGTAGTAAAAATTCTAGAAATATATCATATTCGACCTCCAAGTCGTTTCAGTTATTCTGCTATTAGGCACTTATTTCTCACCATCCTTGGCAGAAATGCTTCACAGTGTGTCACACATCACCCAGAAAACAGTGAGGGTTCATTCGTAGACCCTTGAAGGGAGTAGTGTAGTTTGGTGAACAGAACTCAAGGTTGTCTCTCCAAGTGCTCAGAGCTTCACACTACCTTTGCAAACCTCCTTTATCTTTTCCTGACATGGCATTGTTACGCCACAGGGCTTTTGTTTCACTGTTCCCTGCTTCTGATTGGGAAGCTTATACAGGACTTTCGGAGAAGGCAATGGCACCCCACTCCAGTACTCTTGCCTGGAAAATCCCATGGATGGAGGAGCCTGGTGGGCTGCAGTCCATGGGGTCGCTAAGAGTCGGACACGATTAGGCGACTTCCCTTTCACTTTTCACTTTCATGCATTGGAGAAGGACATGGAAACCCACTCCAGTGTTCTTGCCTGGAGAATCCCAGGGTTGGGGGTGCCTGGTGGGCTGCCATCTATGAGGTCACACAGAGTCAGACATGACTGAAGCGACTTAGCAGCAGCAGCAGCATACAAGACTTTTGAAAAACTAGGGTCCAGAGTAAATGATTAGAATATAGAGTTTTCTTCAGAAACACTTCTACCTCCCTTTCCTTCCCTTGTTTTATGAGAGGAAAGGTGGGGTATTCTTAAATACTTCCACACTGTGTGCACCTTTTTTGCATCTGTGTCGTATGTAAACTCTGTGCATATGAAAAAAGTGTCAGTAAATTCTGGAGACATTTTGGCAAATTGACAAACATTTTTGCTGATGTTGAAATTAAAATTTATTTCAAAATAGCATATATAGGCATGCTGAGCATGCCGTTATTAAAGAGATTTTTCAAAGCTCTAAAATTTTTTAAAAGTATGCATTTTGGAACATTATAAGTGCTATCTTTTATTGCATCCATATATATGTATATATTATATGCAAAAAAGAAATTTTATATAATATTTTTCTCAATATTTAAAATTTATTTCATTAATGCAAATTATCTATGAACTTCTCTGTGTTGAAAAGCATATGCATATATATGCCTACACTATCTTCTGTTTTTCTAAAACCTCTAGGTGCCTCTTTCTGCCTAAATATAGCTGGTTCATTTTCACTCATTTTTTACTTTCCTGGAAGTAACATGGGAAATATTTCTTTCCAAAAGCTGTTTTGTATAGATAGTGACCACAAGAGATGCCGGTTAATGTAAACTAATTTTAACACGTTTATTTTTCAAATGTAGGTCCCACTGGTTATTTTTAAGCGAGAGAAGGAAGTAGCTCGAAAATTGGAATTTGATGGGCTTTATATTACAGAACAGCCTTCAGAAGATGATATTAAAGGCCAGTGGGATAGACTCGTAATCAACACACAGTGAGTAAAGAATTAGATGAGACATTTCTGTGCTCAGAAAATTTCAGGACATAAAATACGTTGCCAGAGTTCCTGCAGATTTTTCAAAAGTTTAGCAGAAGTGAGTAATAGTTATATATTCAGCCAAGAAAATCAAATGACTGAGCTCCATCATCCTCTTAATGGATGCCATCAATTTTTGCCCTCTGTGTTCTGATTTCCTCCATCAAAAATGGCTTTAGGTCCATTTCCATGGCAGTAATGGAACTTAACATCCATTACTCAGTGTTCAGGGAAGTGTGTACACAACCTGCAATGCAAGGTTATCTCACAGAAAAGCATAGAGGAAGCCAGAATTATTCATTAAGGAAAGGGTTGTAGCATTAAAGGCAAAAATATTGAATTTCACGTGTTTAAGTTGGAAATTTTTAATTGGTATCATCAGCAGTCTGGCATATACCTAGGTAAGCATTATGACATGTAAATAAAATATGACAGAAAAAACAAGTGCTTTTTCTGTGTACTAATTTAACCTTACAAGATCAAAATCCAAGTGACTAGCTGTTGCTTCAGATATAAATCCATCATTGAAGTCTAATTTACACTATTAAAGGTATTAACGATACAATATTTTTAGTAGTTTATACAACTTTAGTGAAATAAATTGTTTTTAATTGTAATTAGTTCTTTTATTCTTAAAAAGTTATGATTTCTAGTAAGTTCAAATGGGGATGATTTATATGTATCTTATTAACATTTGAAGGGCAACCCTGTAGCTCAGATGGTAAAGAATCTGTCTGCAATGCAGGAGACCCGGGTTCGATCCCATGGTTGGGAAGATCCTCTGGAGAAGGAATGGCAACCCACTCCAGTATTCTTGCCTGGAGAATCCCAAGGACAGAGGAGCCTGGCGAGCCACAGTCCACGGGGTCGCAAAGAGTCAGACATGACTGAGTGACCAGCCATAGCACATAGCCATATAAACATTTGCTCTAAATGCTCAATATTTTGTTTGAAAGTGAAGTCACTCAGTTGTATCTGACTCTTTGCGACCCCGTGGACTGTAGCCCACCAGGCTCCTCAGTCCATGGGATTCTCCAGGCAAGAATACTGGAGTGGGTTGCCATTTCCTTCTCCAGGGGATCTTCCCAACCCAGGGATCGAACCCAGGTCTCCCACATGGCAGGCAGACACTTTAACCTCTGAGCTACCACAGAAGCCCAATATTTTGTTTAGCAACTCTATTTAGTAATACTAAATCCAATCCAGTCTCTCCCCTTAGGTGAATTCTTAAGATTCCAGATCATGTGATGATAATATACTCAGTTTCCTTGAGTTTTCTCAAGGTGGGAATGAGGTTTTTTTTTAAACTTCATAGGAGAAACAAGGACAGATTTTTAGATACTTTAATTTTTTTAAAGACAATTGACAAAGAAATGTATATATTGACATATTGTACACAAATAAAAATATAACTCCTTATTAATAAACATGTTCATATTTTATCCATAACAATATTAGTCCCTATGTTTTATGATTTACATGGATATATTAACATTTAAAATAATATTTAATATTCTTATAGAAAAATTATGGAATAAGATGGAGAAAACACATTGTAATTTCTGTGGAAAGAACACGTTTACATATTACCTTTAGGATTTTGTTTATTCCAAGCAATATATTGTTATTTATCATTTTTTTTAATGATACTATATTTTACTTCTATGCTTTTATATCTTTTAGGTCATTTCCCAACAACTACTGGGACAAATTTGTTAAAAGAAAGGTAATACTACTTAGAGCACTTTAAATTTTCTATTTTTTCCTAAAATGCAATTCAGATTTTAATTTGCTATGGCTCATATGTAGAATGAGATATTGAGGTATGCTTTATCTGTCAATGTCATTTCAAAATGGAAATAGGATTGAATATGAGTTTCAAAAATTTCATAAGAAATCCATACTCTGCAGCTAAAAATTAAATAAGCATTGCTCATCTACCCATCTTCTGACTCAGATGATTAAACGTGCTCAGCCTGTACATTAAAAAGAACTGGTAAGAATTTTCTGTGAGATTGGGTAATTGACTGAAGGTTCTTTTCTGATAAGACAGCTAAGTTACCAGGGCTGGGATCCTCCCTTACAATAAAGAAGTAAACTTGTATAACCATAGAGGACTAAATTTTATTTACTTTATATAAACTTAAAAGACCTTTTTATTTTGATAGTTTTTTTCTTCTGATGCACACTGCATCATAGGATGGTAGGAAGAAGGCAGATAGTTAAGACTGTCAGTTCTGATTTTGAGAGTCCAGGATTAGTTATGCTTTTCCTATCACACATTATTTAATGTAGACCACTTTTAAAAGAAAAGATAATAATGCATACACAGTATTTGTATATTGTAAAATACAGTAAACATTATTTCACAGCTCCTTCTTATTCCTTGAACCCGCTCCTTCTTATTCCTTGAACCCTCCAGTTGCCAAGCTGAATCAATTCATGCCATGTACCATAATAAGTTGTAGCTCCCGTGTATATATATAGTCTGAGGTAGAATGGCCACAGATAGCTGCTGAATGAAGTGATCTTTTCCCCCTTTGATTCCACCAGTTTAGTGGGACTCAGAGGGTGTTT
Organism: Neotragus pygmaeus; assembly: GCA_006410875.1. Taxonomy (NCBI): domain Eukaryota; kingdom Metazoa; phylum Chordata; class Mammalia; order Artiodactyla; family Bovidae; genus Neotragus; species Neotragus pygmaeus. The sequence continues at coordinate 179,986 of SJYV01046343.1, read as the reverse complement.
GGTGATGAGCAACTGCAAATTTTTTGTTACCAGTCTGAGGGGAGAAAGAGAGTTTGCCAAGAACAAGTACATCATTTAAAATTAAGCACATTAAACAAAACAGAACTACACAAAAAACCCTCAAGACTTGCTAGTTGGAAGGAGCAGAATGTGTGCTGATTTTCATTTTGGTACAAGTTTTTTGTCTCCTTGTGACCCAAACTAGTAGCATTGCACTAATGCAGATGAGTCATCCAAATTAGGCCAGAGCTTTGAAAGAATAATTTTTAAGTACTTTAAAATAGATGATTTGAATACTTTATTCATATTAATTATTTAACAGTATAAAGAAGCAACTTTAAGTTATCTCCAAAGGAAATGGTATATCTAGAGTCAAATAAGTAGACACGTTGTAATTGCGGCTAAGACTCTTCATGGCGTTCCTGCTCTGGGGTCCAGTTTGTCCTCCTGGGTGATAATATAAGCCCAAATGAACTCACACTCAGATCAGCCCAGCCCCTTTTCAGTACTGTGAGAATAATACAAAACAAATTGTTCTAATGAACCTAAATAGTATACATTCATAGGATTTTAAATTACCATTGCTCTTTTATGTTTTATTCCACTTTACCTGTTTGTACACATTCCAAAAATGCTTATTTTAATTTCTGCTAATCCTTTCTTTCTTTCTATTTATGTATCTTTCCATCACCTACTCTAATCTTTTACTTTAACATTCCTCCTCCTTTCTCTGTGGTTCCCAGTGCCTTTGTTTCTCCTACATCCCTTTTCCTTCCCTTTTCCTTGCTTTCTTATCCCTCTTTTGCTGCCAGTTCTCTCTCCTTCTGGATTCTTTCATTACTTTTGCTGTTGCCTCCATTTTCACTGATGTGCAGGATCCTCAGGGTATATAAACCCTAGGCCAAGAGTTGCTATATAAGAGACAGAGGTACTGAGCTCACAGGTGATCTGTGAGCCCACGTCTAAGCATTGATTGAAAAACCCAGTACTTGGGCAAAGCCAGGCAAACCTGACAGGGCAGAGGGGCAAGGGAATCAAGGGGGGCTGCTAAGAAGTGATTCTAGTGATGGAGAAAACATCTATACTAGAATTAACTGAAGACCTGAGGATGGTGTTAAGGTTTCAGGTTCAGGTGGGAACCAAAGAGGGAATACCAGCGTGTTGGGACTGTCCCAGTGGCGTGCTGTGCTCTATGCAGACCTTGGCTGAGTCAGCCTTGCCTGGATGCTTCCTCATCTGCCCTTTTGCCAAGCCAACCAACCCTGGGCATGTTACATTCTCTAAGATACAATTTCTTTGTCTGCAGAGCAGGATGCTAATAAGAGGAAACTTCCATATTGAAAGAGCCCCATGATGGAAAACAAGCCAAAATTCTTAGCATAATTCCTGGCATAAAGTATGAATTTGGTAGAAGTTACCTTATTCCATTACCTCCCCCCACTCCTTTACCCATTTCCTTCAGCCCATCCTCTTCTATTTGCATGCCTTTCTCTTGCCTTAGAAATCATGTTCCTCAGCTAGGTATTATTTAAAATGCTTTAAGTAGACTTGCCTGGCAGTCCAGTGCTTAGACCTCACGTTTCCAATGCAGGGGGTGCAAGTTCGATCCCTGGTCGAGGAACTAAGATCCCACATGCTGTGCAGCATGCCCTAAATAAATAAATGCTGCTAAATTCACTTAGACCTTAATAGTATGATCATAGAACATGAGCTGTAAGTTAGATTTTTAAGTGAACTTGAAAGTAATACATATATATTAAAATACTCTGATGTTTGTATGTGCGTACATAGATGAGACTACTTAATGGTGGAGGTCTGTAAAATGCTTTTATTCTTGCCCCAGGTTATGGATAAATATGGAGAGTTCTATGGCCGAGACAGAATCAGCGAGTTACTTGGCATGGACAAAGCTGCCTTGGACTTCAGTGATGCCCGGGAAAAGAAGAAGCCAAAGAAAGACAGCTCCTTGTCAGCTGTGTGAGTGTTAATTCTGCTCTATTCAAGATGCAGGTAGAAAGGAGGAGAAATGAATACACTTCTAAATTTGCTAGTGCATTGATTTCCTTTCCTTCAGTGTCAGAAGAACAGAGAGATGAGCAAAACAGTATATATACAAAATCTTATTTTGTACTTCTGAGCTCTGGAATCATTAGATTTAATCTATAACTTTTGAACATGTCTTTTTTGGTTATTCATATAAAGCAAGAAAAATAGATTTCTGTTCTTAATTTGATTTGCCTTTTTATCCCTAAATGCCACTTAAGTCAAAGTCAGAGGTACAAAAACATAATATTTGACTATGTTTTCTTAAAGCTTCCTACTTGAAAAGAAGTTAATTTTCTTATTTTGGAAAAGGGAGTCATGTAAGCCTTTTGTTAGAAATGTTCAAAGTTCGTATCCTTTTATTATATTTGTTATATTTTATTTAAATAGCAAAGACTTGGTACTGTGTTATCATACTATTACTTAGAAAGTTTACATTAAAATGAGGCACCCTTATATAGTATTTGCATGGAATGTTATAACTAGGAGAATGTAAACTGGTTGACTTCACAAGAGACTGACTTTCACACACACGTGTAGTGTGAGTATATGTATATATACATCTTTCTATTTTATGAATTTAATCAACTATAATCTGAAAATAAATGTAAAGCCCACATGCTTTTAAAAAGTAATTTCTTATTGTAGTCACAACAATTTTAGAAAAAACAGTGGTTACCATCCCTTATTTAGGTGCATTTAAGGTGTCAGTCAACTAGGTATGTGATGATTTCTTTGAAAACATAAATATTTAAGGTTCTGTAGAGCAGTGTTAGGTTGTCTTAGATAAATATTTTAGTTAGCATTAAAAAAGACACTTTGGCTGACCTATCTTTTTGGTCATTTTTTTTTTTCTCTCTGAAGCCTTGGTTAGAACTAGTTGAGTCTAAAAATAATGTGAACCCAGTTGAAAAGTAGTTCAATAAGCAAATATGTAACAAATTATGAACTTAAGTTTAAAGTATTATCTGGCACTTTAAGAAAACAAATACATTTCCTAAAGACCAAATCACTATATATAAGAAGAAACACAGTTGATAACCCTTAGGCATTAAGACCTTTATGTTAGAATATCATGTGAAACAAGGACAGTGGTGAAAAGTATTCAGATCCCTGATAAGCAAGGTAGAATTAAATAGTTTCACTTAACTATGCATTTTACATGGGCTTCACTTGTGGCTCAGCTGGTAAAGAATGTGCCTGCAATGCAGGAGACCTGGGTTCAATCCCTGGGTTGGGAAGATGCCCTGGAGAAGGGAAAAGCTACCCATTTCAATATTCTGGCCTAGAGAATTCCATGGACTATACAGTCCTTGGGGTCGCAAAGAGTCGGACACAACTGAGCAACTTACACTTTCACTGAATTATGCATTTTACATGGTCATATTTGTGACTCTGGAAAATAAGTCTGAAAAAACAGAAAAATTTGGACTACTGTTTTACTAAGAACAGTTATAAATTAGTGGAATTTTCCACTGTTTTACATAGTAAATATTTGCAGGTTTGACCACTAGAAAAGTACCAAGAAATTAATGTGGATTTTATTAATACCATTAAATAGAGATAATAAAATTACAGTTTGCTAGTGAATAACACACATCACTAGGAAAAATTTTACATGTAGTGTTCCTTTATTAAAGTGTTTAAAAAGATGGAGTTTTAAAAGATTATCTGGTTACTATAGGAATATTATCTTAATGTGAACATTTATTTGCATTCAAGGATAATTCATGTATCTATGTGTGCATGTATTTATCAATCAAATATATAGGGCTTGGGATGTGCACATTTGGGCTTCCCTGCTGGCTCAGTGGTAAAGAATCCACCTGCTAATGCAGGAGACATGGGTCTAATACCTGGGTCAGGAAGATCCCCTGAAGAAGGAAATGGCAACCTGCTCTGGAATTCTTGCCTGGGAAATTCCATGGACAGAGGAGCCTGGCGGGCTAGTCCATGAGGTAGCAAAAGAGTTGGAAATGACTTAGCGACTAAACAACAGCAGCGAGAAACGTGCACATTTAAATAGGTGGCCAACTACCTCCTGGGGTAGAATGGCCTCCAACAGCCAGAAAGCCTGCATACTTCTTCACAATGTGTCTTTATGGAGTGAGAGGGGAGCTTATATCTCAGAGCTCTCAGGCTTCTAGTTTACCTCAGAACCAAGCCCTGTGGCTGGGGAGGCTGTGACTGGTCTAGATCAGCTTTGCTCCATCCCTGAGGGTGGAGTCAGCTCTGCCCAAAGAGCATTACTGCCACCATTGGTGAGAAGAGAGTACTGTGTACTACAAAATGCTTTTCATGCAGTTGGTAGCAACTTGCTACCCTAACGAATGATAGGGATAGAAAAGAACTAGTCATGTGAATGGGACTTCCCTGGTGGCTCAGAGGTCAAAGCGTCTCCCTGGAATGCAGGAGACCTGGGTTCAATCCCTGGGTCGGGAAGATCCCCTGGAGAAGGAAATGGCAACCCACTCTAGTATTCTTGCCTGGAGAATCCCATGGAGGGAGGAGCCTGGTAGGCTACAGTCCATGGGGTTGCAAAGAGTTGGACATGACTGAGCAACTTACCTTAATCATAAGAATAAATTTTTTAATCATGAGCTACCATGGGAAATTCAGACATCCTGATAAAACCCTTATTTTATTTTGGATTGCTTTCATGGAATACAATTATGTTCTCATGCAAACTATCCCACTTTGTTTATCTTGTCAAGAAAAAAATATTGTTATATTGAAACCTATTGTAAATATTCATGAAACTTTAAAAATGATTATTTAAAATAACAAAACTACAACTCAAAGACAGTTTTATTTCCTTAAAAGTAAAAGANTTGCTCCATCCCTGAGGGTGGAGTCAGCTCTGCCCAAAGAGCATTACTGCCACCATTGGTGAGAAGAGAGTACTGTGTACTACAAAATGCTTTTCATGCAGTTGGTAGCAACTTGCTACCCTAACGAATGATAGGGATAGAAAAGAACTAGTCATGTGAATGGGACTTCCCTGGTGGCTCAGAGGTCAAAGCGTCTCCCTGGAATGCAGGAGACCTGGGTTCAATCCCTGGGTCGGGAAGATCCCCTGGAGAAGGAAATGGCAACCCACTCTAGTATTCTTGCCTGGAGAATCCCATGGAGGGAGGAGCCTGGTAGGCTACAGTCCATGGGGTTGCAAAGAGTTGGACATGACTGAGCAACTTACCTTAATCATAAGAATAAATTTTTTAATCATGAGACTACCATGGGAAATTCAGACATCCTGATAAAACCCTTATTTTATTTTGGATTGCTTTCATGGAATACAATTATGTTCTCATGCAAACTATCCCACTTTGTTTGTTTATCTTGTCAAGAAAAAAATATTGTTATATTGAAACCTATTGTAAATATTCATGAAACTTTAAAAATGATTATTTAAAATAACAAAACTACAACTCAAAGACAGTTTTATTTCCTTAAAAGTAAAAGATTCTAGGCTAAAGTAAATTAAATCTTAACTCTAAGGGGAAAAACCTCCTATGAAATCAACTTTAGATGATAAACTATTTATCACTGCACTTATAACTTAAGATTGGCCTACTTAAAGAAATGATTAAAAAAGTAATTAAAGACTACAACAAACAAACAAAAAAGACCAAAACAGTATCTCTAGAGAAGCCCTTTTGAAAATAGCAATAAAAATTACATCTTATTATTATATCAATTCCTAGAATTAAGGGAAGGCTAACAAAATTATAATTTCTAGCCCTATAAACCAATGCAAGTTCTGAAAAAAGAAAGCTGAAAAGTATATTTTAATACATGTCTATTTTATTCTGCAAAGATCAAAAATATTTATGTTGCAATTCATTCATTCAACATTATTCAATATTATATGATACACTGACTGTATCATATAATGTGCTTGGTGATGGGGATTTTAGAGGTTAGTGAGAGAGGTGTAAATACATGTACATACATATACACCTACAGCTACAAAACTTTGGGAAATGATTATAAAGGGAGGTAACTACAAAGTGCCGTGGGAATCAAGGGGAAGGGTTAAATTCCTTTTTGGATAGAGAAGGATGTGAGAAGGGGCATGTCTGAAGTCAAAAACAAAAACAGAACCAATAAGCCCTTTCACTGGCAAAATCAGTACAGTTATAAAGTAAATGTAGATATTTATGCAGGTTTTTATTAGTTAAACTAAAAATAATTCTGTTGGTATGCAATTACAAATATATAGCTAAAAGTTAGGGAGGAAAGTCTTGATATACCTATGTTGACTAATTTGTACAATTTTCAGGAATAATTGTTAGATGTAAAGTGTTTATCTTAACATTTAATGTAGAGAAAAGAAAAGGTCAAAACAACCTATTTTTAAATAATATAAGATATAACGATGCTTTGTTTTGTTTTCTAAGATTCCTCTAAAAAAAATCACAAAACTCTGGAATACATTGTCCAACGGAGCTCTCAGCCTCTTCCCTGGGCACCTGAACTAGAACTCATCTTCTGAGATGTTTGCCAGCCCTACCCCATCCCATGGGGAGTGAATGCCAGCAGGCTCTTGCAAGCCTGTGAGCCTTTGCTTCATGTACATATCTACAAATTCTTTTGTTTTTCCAGACTGAACTCTATTGATGTGAAGTATCAGATGTGGAAACTAGGAGTCGTTTTCACTGACAACGTAAGCTACCTTCAATATCACAAAGTAAAACGCACTCTGATTAGATGAGTTTGCTGGGCTTCAGCAGGTGGAAAGATGGCTACTTAAGAAAGTTATTCAAATATCGGTTCATTTAATACTGACCACATCTGAGAAAAACCCACAGAAACACATGATTCATCAGCCCATCTCTCATTGCATTTCTTTCAATAGCTGAAAGATTAAAATGAAAATATATTTACACAAGAAAATGAAGCAGATGAAAATTCATGTGTATTTTCATTGAGGTTTTAGTTGAACAATGGCATTCTTCAAAATTTTTACAGATGTTAGAAACTTCTAAATAAGTTGTTTAAACTTTTTCTTAATATTGATTGCAATCCATTTGTTTCTGCCAAGTTAAGTACATTATTGTGTTCTTTTTCTTGATGGATCTTCCTTTTATCAAACAGCCTATGAGTTAAACCATAGGACCCACATATATGTACCAATATTATGAAAAAAATCACCCTTGACTAAAAGCCACAAGCTGTGAAGGCAGAGAATCACATTATAGTACCTCACTGATTCAATAGCTTGACATTTATGAATCTTAGAATTTTCAGTTTAAATAACTGTTACTGTCAATTGTTTTTAATGCTACTATTTGCTGCTGGGGAGTCGTGAGAGAGAATCTTGAAACGTGGCTGAACACATTGACTACAGTTTTTGCTGTAGATCTCAGCTCATCCCCTCATTCTTGCTTCTTAATTTTTTTGCCATCTTCTCACATCCACTCAGAAAGGAACGTAAGAACATCCCTTAAGGCCTTCTGCTGTTCTCTCTTCTGTGCTTTCTTCCTTGAACATCTCATTTAGTCTCAAAAAATCTCTCCAGTCTTAGCACTGACTTTTATAGTGAACCTTACTTTAAAGACCTCTGACACCCCTCTCCCACGTACTCTTAATGTCTGTCTCCACCCCTGCCTCATCCAGTCATGGGCCAGAATCCTGGGTATCTTAGGGAACCCTCCAAAGAGCTCAAACTTGTCCTGAAATATCTTTTGGCAACTGCTAGTAAGGTGTCTTTCAGCTAGCTTCTCATCTAACAGTGGAAGCAGCTTCCCTGAATAAAAAGAAGGTCACTCAACTCAGCCACACATGGCAACGTATAAAGATATTTTGGGTTGTCATGACTGGGAAAAGGGAATGCTAGTGGCAGCTGGTGAGCAGAGACCAGGAATGCTGCTTGCAAACCAGCCTACAATGCGCACGATGGCACCCATGACGATTAACTGGCCCAAACTATCAATAGCGCTGAGGCTGCTATCAGCTGCTCTTGAATAATAAGTCAATTCATTTTTCTCTGCGGGAGGATAAATAAAAACAACTACTCTGGTATAAAGGAGAGAATGAATGGCATTAAACTCTGCAAAATGAACTAAATAAAAATAAAATACACAAACTCATATAACTAATTGGAATTATATGAATATATAATCAAAAGATAAAGTCAATGGAGCATTTAGAATGAGATCAGAGTAGCTTTTGACAATAATATATATTCTATTTTCTGACATTCTTTTCTCTCATTTCATCTTAATAGTCCTTCCTCTACCTTGCCTGGTATATGACCATGTCCATTCTTGGACACTACAACAACTTTTTTTTTGCTGCTCATCTTCTGGACATTGCTATGGGATTCAAGACGTTAAGAACCATCTTGTCGTCAGTAACTCACAATGGCAAACAGGTAAACATTTATCTTTTCTTTCCCATGCAAAGACTGAAAAAAAATTAACAAATATTCCAACCGAAGTAAAACCAAACCTCAAGTGACAGTGTACAGTTTTAAAGCTTTTGTGGATAGAGGAGCCATACTTTTTCTCCTGGAAACCATAAGGATTTGTAGTCTGAGAGTCCCCTAGACCTACGTTCAAGTCTTGGTTTGACTGATTTAGCTTTGTGACCCTGGATAAATTATTTACCATTCCTAAATCTCAACTCCCTCATTTTGAATGAAAACAACAAAAGTACCTACCTTACCAAGGTTTTTTAAAATAAAAACATAAACATGGAGGTCTTAGCACAGGCCCTGGCACAGTAAATTCTCAGGAAAATAGTTATTGTTTTATTCCTAATATGATATTTGCTTTTTATGGTACTGTGGGGAAACCAAAGTATGCTGCAACATCCTAACACACTAGTTGCATTAGTAATAAAACAGATGCTGCATCTGTAATTTAATACAGTATTTTAAACCAAATATTCTTGGGCTCTTTTCTCCACTTTTAGGCAAAAAGAATAATAATGTTTCACACTTGACAAGGTCATGCTTGCTTAGAGGAAAGTTGGCTTAATTTCAGATAATCAGCTTATGTTCTAATGCAACACACTTGTAATGTTAAAACTTTCATTATTAATAAACTTATCAATCATTCTCTATTCATCAAGTGTCCACAGAGAGAGGTAACATGTTCTATGTTATTTACTTGGAATAAAAGAGTCCTTCTTTTTCCAGAATTTTATAATCCAGCATATTTTAAAATTGGTGCCCTTCCTAAAACCTTGAACTATGTCCACAGTTAAATTCACATTATCATGACCTTCAGTTTTCTAAATTTCAGCATACTGTTCTTATATATGTCACTCTAGTTTCTGAATATGAGTATGGTATGCATGGCATGGCATAAATCCAGTGATAAAAACTATACTGTGCTTATTCATTGATCAGTTAGTAGATTAATTTTGAGCTCCAAGCATATTCAAAGAATTGGAGATGCTGAATCTGTGGAGTATTTTCACACAAAAAATATAGCACTATTCTCAATTGCTAAACTTTTGCTTGTTTTTAAATTCTATTCCCTCTCTTTTTGAGGTATCAGATTTCCATTTGCAGAGATATAGAGAGCTTAGTCTTATAGTAAACATGTAAAATTTACAGTGGCTTTGTACTTAATTGGTAGGAGTGAATTAAACCCTCTATTAAGACACGGTTTTTTCCAGATAATTATAAAGTGATTTTTAAAAGACTTAATATATGCCACCACAACATAAGGGGTATATTGTAATCAGAAAGTGAAAGTGAAAGTGAAAGTGAAGTCGCTCAGTTGTGTCGACTCTTTGCAACCCCATGGACTTTAACTCACCAGGCTCCTCCATCCATGGGATTCTCCAGGCAAGAGTATTGGAGTGGGTTGCCAATTCCTTCTCCAGGGGATCTTCCCAACCCAGGGATCAAACCCAGGTCTCCCACATTGTAGGCAGACACTTTACCATCTGAGCCACCAGGGAAGTCCATTGTAATCAGAGGAAGTTGATATAAAAAATAATGTATTTTAGTGTGTTTAGAATTTCTGTGATGGAACCAGAAAAGTATTTTCACCAGCTTGGTGGAAAGCACATTTTAAAAATATACATGAAAGTGAAAGTGTTAGTTACTCAGTTGTGTCCGACTCTTTGCAACCCCGCCAGGCTCCTCTCTCTGTGGAATTCTCGAGACAAGAATACTGGAGTGAGTAGCCTTTCCCTTCTCCAGGGGATCTTCCCAAACCAGGGATTGAACCTAGGTCTCCTGTAGTACAGACAGATTCTTCACCATCTGAGCCCCCAGGGTAGCCCCCAAAATATTCATATACAAATTATGTGTGTATTCATATATATACATATTCTATAAAATGTGTTTATATATACATGCATATATATATATAGTATATAGTTTGGAATTAATAATTACATACAGCTGAAAGAAGACCTTTCAAATTGTGAATTTTATTTATACAATGAGAAAATTAGTCTTTAATACCAAATAACTAACACTATTTTGAAGTATTTTTCCCAGTACTTCCTTGGCAGTCCAGTGGTTAAGACTCTGATCTTCCAATGCAGGGTTCAATCCCTGGTGGGGAAACTAAGATCCTGCATGCTATGTGGCACAGCCAAAAAAGTAAATATATAATTAAAGGAGTCTTTCCCTTTGATCACTGCTTTATAGTAACAAAGCCAGACTTCTTAGTTTTATTTTTTTTAATATTTATATTACATACTATTAACAGTCATGCAGTTCCAGATGTTAGAAGAAATTCCTATTTTAATTTAGGATGTTATTGAAGGAAAACATGATTTACAACCTCTCTTACTATCATAACAAAAATGAGATAGTTTTTATTAGGCAAGTAAATTATTTAAAGGGAATCGACCTTATGAAAAGAAAGTATTTAGTATAGTATCTACCACCAAATATTTAGATAATAGAAAAATGAATTTATTAAGCCACTTATTAATATTATTGAATAAAACATTTCAAATAATTAAATTTTATTAAAATAAATATTAATTATCTAAATTGAATTTGGATAGGAAACTAAATCAGCAATTATTCATATTCCAGCAATAGTATGCATTTATTAGTCAATCAAGTAGTCAAGTTTTACATAATCTGACAACTTGATAAAATAAACAGACCATGAAAATAGGTTTCCCCACTGAGGGTATGAGTNAATATTAATTATCTAAATTGAATTTGGATAGGAAACTAAATCAGCAATTATTCATATTCCAGCAATAGTATGCATTTATTAGTCAATCAAGTAGTCAAGTTTTACATAATCTGACAACTTGATAAAATAAACAGACCATGAAAATAGGTTTCCCCACTGAGGGTATGAGTAAAGGATGATTATAAGTTGTGGGTTCCATTAGCTTTTAGTCAGTAAATCCACTGATTTGTATTTCTAATATATGTTCAATGTCACATTGCTTTCCAGCTTGTATTAACTGTTGGCTTATTGGCTGTTGTTGTATACCTATATACTGTCGTGGCATTCAATTTTTTCCGAAAATTCTACAATAAAAGTGAAGATGGCGATACACCAGACATGAAGTGTGATGACATGCTAACAGTAAGTTCACACTCTGATCTCATATGAATGAAAAAAATTCTCCTGCTTATTCAATTCAAAGAATTGAAAAATTATTCTTTAAGAGTGCATAATATAAAGTAGTGTATACATCAAAAAGCTGTGTGGCTTTTTAAAGATTTTCATGTTTTGTGGAATATGAAGCATTTATGTCAGTTTTGCAAATCTGCTCCATCAGCCTGATAATTAATAGAATATCAAGTAAAGTCCTTAGAACTGGAAGAATTAATGTAAACCCTTTAACCTTTTATTCATATATTTTAGGACAGCAGATAAAGTTATTTCCTTGTAGAACATGTTGAAGGCTTAGGTATTTGTTCACCTTAATGATGTTAGCTGAAATTACTGACGTCCAAAAATACTTTTTATATTGAGTATCCTGGGTTAAATTACTCCTACTCTTGATTTTAAAATCAACAGATGTTAAAGCTTTTATATTGTTTTATCAGTCTTTTGTAACCTGCGTCTCGGATACTGGCAAATCAGAAATTACCATACATGAGACCCTAGACTAGGAGGTAAAAATTAGATAAAATATTAATTAACCTTTACCTGGAAATAGATGAATCCTTAAATGAGCTCCAAGTTGAGACACCTATACCACTAAGGTTGGTATAAGTTAAAGAGATAGATATAATGATGCTAAAATTACTCTAGGTAAAAATAAACATATCAAAGGAATAATGAGAAAGAACTACTAACATAAAAGATTAGTTCTGTTCAGTAACTCAGTCATGTCTGACTCTTTGTGACCCATGAACCGCAGCTCGCCAGGCCTCCCTGTCCATCACCAACTCCCAGAGTCCACCCAAATCCATGTCCATTGAGTTGGTGATGCCATCCAACCATCTCATCCTCTGTCTTCCCCTTCTCCTCCCACCTTCAATCTTTCCCAACATCAGGGTCTTTTCAAATGAGTCAGCTCTTCGCATCAGGTGGCCAAAGTATTGGAGTTTCAGCTTCAACATCAGTCCTTCCAATGAACACCCAGGACTGATCTCCTCTAGGATGGACTGGTTGGATCTCCTTGCAGTTCAAGGGACTCTCAAGAGTCTTCTCCAACACCACAGTTCAAAAGCATCAATTCTTTGACGCTCAGCTTTTTTTAGAGTCCAACTCTCACATCCAT
>SJYV01046343.1:135663-163684 GCA_006410875.1 Neotragus pygmaeus | reverse complement strand
AAAAAAAAAAAAAAGAGAGAGAGAGAAAATATATATTTTAAAGTATTCCCTTTTCATTCAGGTTAGCATTATGTATAATCCTTAGCTAAGTATCAGGCAAGGACCTTCAGGACTGGCAAGAGTAGCTTTAGCAAGCTTATGCTTTACTGTAAGGACCCAGTCAAGCAATCAGGCACTCTCTCTCACACACACCCATGGGCATCACATAGTCAAACACGCTCAGTCTTTGCATACCCACCCCAATCTTTCAAGCACTGACATTAATAAATTGTAGTAGGGTCTTTGTGCCAGTCGCCTCTCCCCAGAATTTTCTCTTGTGCATCCTTTCTGGTTCCTTGGATTGGCAGAGTCTCAATCGTCACACAGCTAACTCCAGTCAGCCCTTTACATCTAGATCCAATCTAGAAGCCTCCCCCGACTCCTCCACCTTGAACCAGGTCAATTTTGACCCTCTTTTCTGTTTCTCCAGCATCTTACAACAATTCATTGCATTCGACGTTAACAAAGGGTGGAGCCTCCTGAAAACTCTACGAAAAAAGCAATTCTCTTTTTCTCATCATACTCAGACAATACAAAGCACTTGGAACATGGCAGGTATTCAATAAATGAATGGCAAAATAAATAAAATCTGGAATAAAAAGTGAATTCAGCTTCCTTAATTAATGTAACTGTTTGAATTGAATAACTGAAACACCCAANTATAAGAATCTGTTAACAAGGGTTCTTACAAGAATTAGAGACACAGAAAAAGGAGAGAGAAAACTTAGGTGCTGGCAAACTGCCTAGTCACTAGTAATAACCTTCACCAGAGTCACTAACACCTCCTTCCTGCTTCTCCACATCCCTACCCTGCCATTCCAAGCCCAGGGAGGAAAGTACTTTAGAGATCCTTCAACTCCTCTGCTGTGTGCTGCCTTTAAAACCACATTGTTGTCTGTATCCCATGACCCTGAAGACTTGGGGTAGTGGCTGACCAGAGGCAGGCAGGAGAGTGGAGGACTGATGGAGGCAACAAGACACAGAGGATAAGTATCAAGGGCAGGCATTTGTGCCTACGCTGACTCGGGGGAGATTCATTAATATTCCAAAAGAAACACCACAGTGGTTCTAAATCTCGAAATTCACAAGCCTCGGGTCATAAAGTTTTTCTGGAGTCATTCAGTCCCAGCGGGCGTGATGCTCGGTGAACCCCTCAAGATTGATGGAAAGGAGGAATGGTTTCAGACGGGGATATGCAGTGGCCCGTGTCACAGAGTGGGAACAACATGTGACTTAGATTCCCCTCTCCCACCTCAGCAAGACCACCTCCCACCCCTGCTGCCAAATATCCTGGACTGTCCTTGTCATATCATGAGTCATATTTGACCCTATTCAAGTTGCGCTAATGGTATCCTTGAAGTGAAGTCACTTAGTTGTGTCTGACTCTTTGCAACCCCATGGGCTGTAGCCTACCAAGCTCCTCTGTCCATGGGATTTTCCAGGCCAATAGTACTGGAGTGGATTGCCATTTCCTTCTCCAGGAGATCTCCCCGACCCAGGGATCGAACCTGGGTCTCTCGCATTGTAGACAGAGACTTTACCGTCTGAGCCTCCAGGGAAGTCAATGGTATCCTTAGATGACTACATTTTGAATTTTGCTCTCGGAATGAATTTCCATTGCTTTTGTAAATTTTGTCAATGGACTTATTATGAGAAGAATCCATGCATTATTTGAACAAGAGGTGGGTTAGGAAGACCACTGCCTTTATGTGACTGATTTTACCCAATGGCATGGCATATGTATAAAGAAGGTAGAGGAGTTTGCCTCACCTGCAGATGAGGAAATAGGCTTGGTGATCTTTTCAACTATGGGCTTGGAACTGAGCTACAGCCAGGATTTTGTTCATTTGGAAGAATTTTTGTCCATATAGACTACCTCTGACCAACTCTGTTGGAGGTATTTCTGTCTCTACACATAACAGTAAATGTACCTTGCCTTTGACTGAGGCGAGGTTGGAGGCCTGATCGTTTTCATCATAAGTGTTTCTTTCTTACAGAAGAAAACTCAGTTCCAAGATACAAACCATACCTCAGTTCCTACCTGTCTTGTAACTACGTACTGCTGTCAATCAGTTGAACCAGACAAGAGTCTGAGTAGTTTCGCGTGCATTCAAATCCAGCTGATTGGTCTTAATAGCTGTTGTGTCAGAGGCCAGATTATCTAGAGTAATCTTTCAGTTTTAGATCTGAAAAGTGAAAGTCGCTCAGTTGTGTCTGACTCTTTGCAACGTCATGGACTGTAACCTGCCAGGCTCAGCTGTCCATGGGCTTCTCCAGGCAAGAATACTGGAGTGAGTAGCTGTTCCCTTGTCCAGGCCCATTCCATTTTCCAGGGCCGTTCCCTTCTCTAGGGGATCTTCCCAACCCAGGAATCACACCAGGGTCTCCTGTGTTACAGGTGGATTCTTTACCAGCTGAGCTAAGAGGGAAACTCGTTAGATCTGAAAACCCCTATTAATTTGCCTCTTACAAATGCTTGTGCAGGTAGATTTTGAAGAAGCCAACAGCCGTAGAGTTTATTAAAAGTGGAGGCTTAGTAAAACCAAATATCTAGCAAGACAGAATTACTGAGTAGGAAGTGGTTGGATTTAATTATTGTAATTCCCCTAGAGTATCCTTTCTTTACGCCCGTCTCCTTCGCATTTCTTTTTCAACGGGTAGAATCTAGCATTCCCATCTGAGATAGGTTTTCCTCACTCACATCCTGTTTTGTTGCTCTCACCCTGAGTTTTAATCTCCTTTGTTGTTTCAGGTCCCTTCTTTGGGTCTCAAGGAACACTGCAGGTTTTCCCAAAGATTTAATTCACCAATCAGTGTTTCAAAACTTACAGCAGGTGGCACTGTGGCTGCAGTTTTGCAGAGTTTAGTGATGATTCATACTTAAATTTCTTTCCTTCTTTCTTTCCTTCTTTATTTATTTGTTTAGGATCATGGTGTTTTGAGCCAGGGAATCTAATTAAACCAGGAGTAACCTGATAGAATTTGAACCTCTTTGCCATGAATGCAGGAGGAGAAAGTGAAAAGTAATCTAAAGTTTTAAAGTTCAGAGCAAAAATAGCAGATCATAGCTAGGGAGACTGACATGTCATATACGAGGGCATTCATCACAAAAGGAGTGGTTTTCAGCCTCAAATGCCTAGAGGACTCACCAGGAAAAATCTTTGTAAATCCACAGATCTTCAAGACCAACCCCAGATCCCTTGAGTCAGAAACTGTAGAGAAGATATACACCTGTGGTGGATTCATGTCAATGTATGGCAAAGCCAATAGAGTATTGTAAAGTAAAATTTTAAAAATAAAAAAAAAAAAAGAAAGAAACTGTAGAGAAGATATAAAGACCCATGTATGTTAGAAAAAGCTTTCTAGGTGGTTGAGATAAAAAGTATACTCCTAGGGAAGTAACCTGCTTAGATAATTGTTCTAAATTACTTATTTTACCTTATCTTCTCAAGGAATAATTTGTTTTCCTCTAGAGTCAGTCTGTCTTTTTCTCTCCCTGTGTCTGTTACTCATCCTTAGCCCTGCTTTTTTTCTTTTTCCAAGATAAAGATCTTATACGGATCTTCGTGCATGTGTGTGTGTGGATGTGCTAAGTCGCTTCAGTCATGTCTGACTCTGCAACCCTATGGACTGTAGCCTGCCAGGTTCCTCCTCTCTCCTTGGGATCCTCCAGGCAAGAATACTGGAGTGGGTTGCCATGCCCTCCTCCAGGGCATCTTCCCCATCCAGGGATCAAGCCACCAGTTCACCAGAAACTGCTACTCTTCCAGTGTTCCCTAAAGGCAACATAAACAATGATTAACCCCAGAATGTATCCGTTTAGGAGGTAGATCAAGGGGGAAAGTCACTGAACATTAAATCTTGAGAATTAACAACTGCCCTGGCCTGGTTTGTGTAGCACCAGGCATCTTCCTTCTTCATTACTCAGATTTTCTGAAGTAGTAAATCTTTTTGCTGTCCAGCATTGCCCCTCCAGCTCCTATTATCAGGTTGAAGCTGATTCTCTGAGAAGGAAGGTAGATGAAAGAATTTCCCTTTTCAGGAGCAGAATGATGATCTGAAAGCTGAAAGCCTGTCACCCCATGTGAGTGGGTGATCACATTTCCTTCTATTCTACCACAGCAGCCATCTCTCTGATATTTCTGGTGATAACTTCTGATAATGAAGGGGAATGCTGGGAAAATCTGTATCAAAATCCCATTGGTGAATTGTGCATTTTACTTGCTTTCCTATTAAGAACTTTGATATCTTATTGAGTCTGACTGATCACATCCACAAAACTCTACCTGTCTTTTCACAGAATGGCCCTATTTCATTTTAATGAAATATGGTAGAATCCCCTCCTTAAAATTCTTAGTGCTATTATAGAATGAAGGTGAGCAGTGAGATAAGGATACTGCTGGAGAGGCTGAAGAGAAATCTAAACAGAAGAAGATATTTACCTCAGTAATTTAGCCTCATCCCATGGTCTTGTTTTCAACTTCAATATCTAGAATGTAAAAGTGGATCATTCGCCTGAAGACAGACTCTCATTAACCAGACTCCTGAGTCAGACATATGAGTCAGAGTACTCACATTCCACTCCTTATGAGTTCAAACAACAAGCTGATAGTCTTTTTCCCATAGAAAAACTCTATTTGGGGAGCCAATTGTGATCCAAAGTCTTCATCAGCAGGACTTAGCTGGATGATCTTGAAAGGCTGTTGTTGAAGGAAAAGACAAGAGGATTCTTGGCCTCTGGAGGAGAAGAATTCAATCCGGGGCCAGAGACGAGGCTTGATCGCTCAGAGCTTTTGTATAATAGAGTTTTATTAAAGTATAAAGGAGATAGAGAAAGCTTCTGACATAGGCATTAGAAGGGGGCAGAAAGAGTTACCCCACTGCTAGTCTTCAGCTGGATGTTATATAGTCACTAACCATCTGTTAATGAAAGAAAGGAATGTCTTAAAACTCAGAATGGCACCAGGCCCCTCACCCATAAGGTGTATTTGGGGATAATCTTGGCACCAGACGATTCTTCCTGGGCCATAAAATGATTAACTTGAATCTTGTAGAAGGACAGATTACCATACAAATAGTTTTGTTTACATACTTTAGGGAAACAATATCTGAGTATAACATATTGGTTTGTCAAGTAGGTTCTGAGTGATTAGGTGGAACCAACTTGGAGACAGAGTTTGGCGTAAATGCCTAGCACATTAGCATAGTTTAAGACAAACATTTCCATAAGAAAACTGCATAGGTTATCTCAAGGTTTGAGAATAGTTAACTTCAGGTGAAACCAGGTGTCATTATGGCAACACAGTATTTNGTTGAGCATCTTTTCATCTGTTTGTTAATCATCTGTATGTCTTCTTTGGAGAAATGTCTGTTTAGGTCTTTTTCCCACTTTTTGATTGGGTTGTTTGCTTTTCTGGTATTGAGTTGTATGAGCTGCTTGCATATTTTGGAAATTAATCCTTTGTCAGTTGTTTCATTTGTTACTATTTTCTCCCATTCCGAGGGTTGTCTTTTCACCTTGCTTAGAGTTTCCTTTGCTGTGCAAAAGCTTTTAAATTTAATCATCTCCCACTTGTTTGCTTTTGTTTTTATTTCCATTACTCTAGGAGGTGGGTCACAGAGGATCTCGCTTTGATTTATGTCCTCGAGTGTTCTGCCTATGTTTTCCTCCAAGAGTTTTATAGTTTCTGGTCTTCCATTTAGGTCTTTAGTCCATTTTGAGTTTATCTTTGTGTATGGTGTTAGACAGAGTTCTCATTTCATTCTTTTAGATGTAGCTGTCCAGTTTGCCCAGCACCATTTATTGAAGAAGCTATCTGTGCNTCCTCCAAGAGTTTTATAGTTTCTGGTCTTCCATTTAGGTCTTTAGTCCATTTTGAGTTTATCTTTGTGTATGGTGTTAGACAGAGTTCTCATTTCATTCTTTTAGATGTAGCTGTCCAGTTTGCCCAGCACCATTTATTGAAGAAGCTATCTGTGCCCCATTGTATATTCTTGCCTCCTTTGTCAAAAATAAGGCACCCATAGGTGCATGGGTTTATTTCTGGGCTTTCTATCTTGTTCCATTGGTCTGTATTTCTGTTTTTGTGCCAGTACCATACTGTCTCGATGACTGTAGCTTTGTGGTATGATCTGGAGTCAGGAAGGTTGATTTCTGCAGCTCCATTCTTCTTTCTCGGGGCTGCTTTGGCTGTTCAGGGTCTTTTGTGTTTCCGTATGAATTGTGAAATATTTTGTTCTAGTTCAGTAAAAAATGCCATTGGTAATCTGAAAGGGATTGCATTGAATCTGTAGATTGCATTTGGTAGTATAGTCATTTTCACAATATTGATTCTTCCTACCCAGAAACATGGAATATCTCTCCATCTGTTTATGTCATCTTTGATGTGTACAGTTCTTTGGTCTCCTTAGGTAAATTTATTCTTAAATATTTAACTTTTTTTGTTGCAACGGTGAATGGGATTGATTCCTTAATTTTTCCTTCTGATTTTTCATTGTCAGTATATAGAAATGTAAGTGATTTCTGTGTATTGATTTTGTATCCTGCAACTTTTCTAAATTCACTGATTAGCTCTAGTAATTTGCTGATACTATCTTTAGCGTTTTCTATGTACAGTATTATGTCATCTGCAAATAGTGAGAGCTTTACTTCTTCTTTTCTGATCTGGATTACTTTTATTTCTTTATCTTCTGATAACTGTAGCTAGGATTTCCAGAACTATGTTGAATAATAGCAGTGAAAGTGGACACCCTTGTCTTGTTCCTAATCTTAGGGGGAATGCTTTCAGTTTTTCACCATTGAGTATAATGTTTGCTGTAGGCTCATCATATATGGCCATTACTATGTTGAGGTAGGTTCCTTCTATGCCCATTTTTTGAAGAGTTTTAGTCATAAATGGGTGCTGAANTAGGGGGAATGCTTTCAGTTTTTCACCATTGAGTATAATGTTTGCTGTAGGCTCATCATATATGGCCATTACTATGTTGAGGTAGGTTCCTTCTATGCCCATTTTTTGAAGAGTTTTAGTCATAAATGGGTGCTGAATTTTGTCAAAGGCTTTTTTGGCATCTATTGAGATTATCATATGGTTTTTATCTTTCAGTTTGTCAATATGCTTTATCACATTGATTGATTTGTCTATATTGAAGAATCCTTGCATCCCTGGAATAAACAAAACTTGAACATGGTGTATGAACTTTTTGAAATGTTGCTGAATTCTGTTAGCTAAAATTTTGTTGACGATTTTTGCATCTACGTTCATCAGTGATATTGGCCTGTAGTTTTTGTGTGTGTGTGTTGTCTTTGTGTGGTTTTGGTACCAGGGTGATGGTGGCCTCGTAGAATGAGTTTGGAAGTGTTCCTTTCTCTGCAATTTTTGAAAGAGTTTTAGAAGGATAGGCATTAGCTCTTCTCTAAANGTGTGTGTGTGTTGTCTTTGTGTGGTTTTGGTATCAGGGTGATGGTGGCCTCGTAGAATGAGTTTGGAAGTGTTCCTTTCTCTGCAATTTTTGAAAGAGTTTTAGAAGGATAGGCATTAGCTCTTCTCTAAATGTTTGATAGAATTCTCCTGTGAATCTTTCTGGTCCTGGGCTTTTGTTTTTTAGATTTTTGAGCACACCTTCAATTTCAGTGCTTGTAATTGGGTTGTTCATAATTTCTATTTCTTCCTGATTCAGTCTTGGAAGATTGAACTTTTTAAGAATCTGTCCATTTCTTCCAGGTTATCTATTTTATTGTCATATAGTTGTTCATAATAGTCTCTTATAATCCTTTGTATTTCTGCATTGTCTGTTATAACCTCTCCTTTTTCATTTCTAACTGTTAATTTGATTCTTCTTTTTTTCTTGATGAGTCTGGCTAAAGGTTTGTCAATTTTCTTTATCTTCTCAAAAAATAAGCTTTTAGTTTTATTAGTCTTTATATTGTTTCTTTCATTTCTTTTTCATTTATGTCTGCTCAGACCTTTATGATTTCTTTCCTTCTACTAACTTTTGGGTTTTTCTTCTTCTTTTTCCAGTTGTTTTAGGTGTAAAGTTAGGTTGTCTCTTTGATGTTTTTCTTGTTTCTTGAGGTAGGATTGTATTGCTATAAACTTTCCTCTTAAAACTGCTTTTGCTGCATCCCATAGGTTTTGAGTTGTTATGTTTTCATTGTCACTTGTTTCTAGAAACTTTTTTATTTCCCTTTTGATTTCTTCAGTAACCGCTTGGTTATTTAGAAATGCATTGCTTAATCCCCATGTGTTTGTGTTTCTTACAGTTTTTTCTTGTAATTGATATCTAGTCTCATAGCGTTGTAGTCAGAAAATATGCTTGATTTTCTTAAATTTACTGAGGTTTGATTTGTGACCCAGGATGTGGTCTATCCTAGAGAATGTTCTATGTGCACTTGAGAAGAAGGTATATTCTGCATTTGGATGGAATGTTCTGGAGATATCAATGAGATCCATCTCATCTAGTGTATCATTTAAGACTTGTGCTTCCTTATTAACTTTGCTTTGATGATCTGTCCACTGGTGTGAGTGGGGTGTTAATGTCTCCTCCTGTTNCCCATGTGTTTGTGTTTCTTACAGTTTTTTCTTGTAATTGATATCTAGTCTCATAGCGTTGTAGTCAGAAAATATGCTTGATTTTCTTAAATTTACTGAGGTTTGATTTGTGACCCAGGATGTGGTCTATCCTAGAGAATGTTCTATGTGCACTTGAGAAGAAGGTATATTCTGCATTTGGATGGAATGTTCTGGAGATATCAATGAGATCCATCTCATCTAGTGTATCATTTAAGACTTGTGCTTCCTTATTAACTTTGCTTTGATGATCTGTCCACTGGTGTGAGTGGGGTGTTAATGTCTCCTCCTGTTTTTGTGTTACTGTCAGTTTCTCCTTTTATGTCTGTTAATGTTTGTCTTATGTATTGAGGTGCTCCTATTATGTATTGAGGTGCATAGATATTTACAATTGGTATGTCTTCCTCTCGGATTGATCCCTTGACCATTATGTAGTGTCCTTCCTTATCTCTTGTAATCTTCTTTAAAGTCTATTTTGTCTGATATGAGGAATGCTACTCCAGCTTTCTTTTGCTTCCCATTTGCAGGGAATATGTTTTTCTATCTTCCATCTTTCAGTCTATATGTGTGTTTAGGTCTGAAGTAGACTTCTTGTAAACAGCGTATGTGTGGGCTTTGTTTTTGTATCCATTCAGCCAGTCTGTGTCTTTTGGTTGGAGCATTTAGTCCATTTACATTTAAAGTAATTATTGATATACTTGTTCCTATTGCCATTTTCTTAATTGTTTGGGGTTGATTTTGTAGATCTTTTTTTCTTCTCTTGTGTTTCTTGACATTTGTTGTAAATCTGGTTTGGTGGTACTGAATTCTCTTAACTTTTGCTTGTCTAAAAAGGTTTTTATTTCTGCATGCATCAATTTTGAATGAGATCCTTGCCAGGGACAGTAATCTTGGCTGTAGATTTTTCCCTCTCTATACTTTAAATATATCTTGCCATTCCCTTCTGGCCTGCAGAGTTTCTGCTGAAAGATCAGCTGTTAAGCATATGGGGTTTCCCTTGTATGTTACTTGTTGCTTCTCCCTTGCCGCTTTTAATATTCCTTCTTTGTGTTTAGTATATGTTAGTTTGATTTGTATGTGTCTTGGTGTGTTTCTCCTTGGGTTTATCCTGTATGGGACTCTTTGTGCCTCTTGGACTTGATTGACTATTTCGTTTTCCATGTTGGGAAAATTTTCGACTATAATCTCTTCAAAAATTTTCTCATACCCTTTCTTTTTCTTTTCTTCTTCTTCTTCTGCTGCTGCTGCTAAGTCGCTTCAGGCATGTCCGACTCTGTGCGACCCCATAGACAGCAGCCCACTAGGCTCCCCTGTCCCTGGGATTCTCCAGGCAAGAACACTGGAGTGGGTTGCCATGTCCTTCTCCAATGCATGAAAGTGAAAAGTGAAAGTAAAGTCGTGTTCAACTTCTAGCGACCCCATGGACTGCAGCCAACCTGGCTCCTTTGTCCATGGGATTTTCCAGGCAAGAGTACTAGAGTGGGTTGCCATTGCTCTTCTTCTGGGACCCCTATAATTTGAATTTTGGTACATTTAATATGGTCCCAGAAGTCTCTGGGAGAAGGCAATGCAGACCCACTCCAGTACACTTGCCTGGAAAATCCCACAGACAGAGGAACCTGGTAGGCTACAGTCCATGGGGTCGCAAAGAGTCGGACACAACTGAGTGACTTCACATTCACTTTTCAGTTTCATGCATTAGAGAAGGAAATGGCAACCCACTCTAGTGTTCTTGCCTGGGGAATTCCAGGATGGTGCAGCCTGGTAGGCTGCTGTCTATGCGGTTGCACAGAGTTGGACACAACTGAAGTGACTTAGCAGCAGCAGCAGCAGAGGTCTCTGAGACTGTCCTCAGTTCTTTTATTTTTTACTTTATTCTGCTCTTCAGAAGTTATTTCCTCCATGTTATCTTCCAACTAACTGATTCATTCTTCTGCTTCAGATATTCTGCTATTTATTCTTTCTAGAGTATTTTTGAAAGTGAAAGTGAAACTCACTTTTCCCTTTCATGCATTGGAGAAGGTAATGGCAGCAGCAGAGTATTTTTAATTTCAGTAATTGTGTTGTTTTTCTCTTTATGTTTATTCTTTAATTCTTCTAGGTCTTTGTTGATTAAGTCTTGCATTTCTCCATTTTGTTTTCAAGGTTTTTGATCATCTTTACTATCATTATTCTGAATTCTTTTTCAGATAGTTTCCCTATTTCCTCTTCATTTATTTGGACTTCTGTGTTTCTAGTTTGTTCCTTCATTTGTGTAGTATTTCTCTGCCTTTTCTTTCTTTCTTTTTTTTTTTTTTTACTTATTTTGTTTGAGGTCTCCTTTTCCAGACTTCAAGGAAAGTTGAATTGTTTCCTTGAAGAAGGTTGAATTCTTTCTTCTTTTTGGTTTCTGCCCTCCTAAGGTTGATCCACTGGTTTGTGTAAGCTTCATATAGGGTGAGATTTGTAGTGAGTTTTTATTTGTTTGCTTTTCCTCTGATGGGAAAGGGTGAGTGAGGGGGTGATCCTGTCTGCTGATGGTTGGGTTTGTATTTTTGTTTTGTTTGTTGTTTAGATGAGACATTCTGCACAGGGTGCTACTGGTGGTTGGGTGATACCGGGTCTTGTATTCATGTGGTTTCCTTTGTGTGAGTTCTCACTGTTTGATGCTCCCTGGGGTTAGTTCTCTGGCAGTCTAGGGTCTTGGAGTCAGTACTCCCACTGAAAATTCTCAGAGCTTGATCTCTGGTCAGGAACAAGATTCCACAAGTGGTTTGTTATGGCATTTAGTGAGATTAAAACAAATATCCAATTTGAGAAACCAAAGATGAACCCCAGACAAATGGCAGTTACAAAATCAGGCAAATAATAATTAAAATAATGGAATATACACATATATATATACACCCATGAGCAAAGTCAAAATAGTCCAAAAAAATAAAGTACAGTAGATTGACCCAGCAAACAAAGGACATAAAAAATTATATTTACCAGTTAAGAACTAAAGCACAACCTGGAAAACAAAACTAAAGCATGGTGCTAAGTGGGAAATAAAACAATAAAAAGAGAACTAACAAATATGTTAAGAGGATAAGAAAGAATAGATATGCAAAGTTAAACAGAGGTAGATAAAGAAGATTTATATATGTTAAAGATGAACGGCAAGGAGAAAAGAACAGTAGGGAAAGCAAACAAAGGAATAAATGTAGAAAAAACATAGGCTTAAAAACTTAAAAAAACAGGAAACCTCCACAGAACTGCAAAAGCCCAACATAGAGGCAGAGGTTTATAACAATAAAAAATGTGACTGAGGAAAAAAATAGCTCAAAAAGCTTAATTGGATTTCTTAGTGCCGATAAAATCAACAACTACAACGTAAGGGGGACAAAAGGAAAATAAAAAATGAAAAAAAATCCAAAAGAATCCACAAAACAAGTCAAAAAATTAGAATAATAAATGTTTTTCTTGAGTCACTGCTGTCAGAGACCTTTCCTTCACTGGGAGTCACAGTCCACCTCACCTCCCTAGGATGCCATCCCACACTGTGCTGGTCTCTGGACCTGCTGTGGGGGCAGCTCAGATTCTAATCTGGTCCTACTCCTGTGTGTTCTTGCCTC
This sequence comes from Neotragus pygmaeus, assembly GCA_006410875.1. Lineage (NCBI taxonomy): Eukaryota > Metazoa > Chordata > Mammalia > Artiodactyla > Bovidae > Neotragus > Neotragus pygmaeus. The sequence goes on along the minus strand of SJYV01046343.1, from coordinate 151,482 downwards.
CAAAGTCCACAGCTATCAGAACTAGTGTGTTTTCTTTTGTGGGAGCTCTCAATGGCCTTTTATATATTCTATGGACACAGAGTCTGCCTAGTTGATCTTGTGGATTTATTCTGCAGCTTGTACAGCTGGTGGGAAAGTTTTGGATCTTCTTCCTTAACCGCACTGCCCCTGGGTTTCAATTGTGGCTTTATTTTTAACTCTACATGTGAGTCATCCACTGGGCTTTGCTCCTGAGGCTGCCCTGGAGGACATGGGTTTGCCCCTGTGAGGGCCAGGTGTGGAGATGGTGCAGCTGCTTGGGTTGCAGGGGTTCTGGCAGCACCAGGTACTCAGGGGGATTGGAAGCTAGGGCAGCAGGAAATGCAGTGCTCTAGAAGGGTATAGCAACCAGTATTGGCCAATACGTGCCAGTATTCTTGCCTGGAGAACCCCCCTCCCTGACAGAGAAGCCTGGCAGGCCACAGTCTACAGGGTCGCAGAGTCAGACATGACCAAAGTGACCCTGCAGGCTTAGAGGCAAGACTTTTTTTGCCTGTGGCAGCTCTGCCCCAGTGAGGGTTGAGCGTGGAGGTGGCGCAGTTGCTTGGCTTGTGGGGACACTGGGGGCACCAAGTGTGCAGGGACATGGACTGCCTCCCCTGCAGGAGTTGTGGCCCTATCAGTCTTTTTTTGAGCCTCCTGTAGCTGGCAATCAGAAGGCCTCTTTGGCCAGTCTCTCTGTAGCTCTGCCCATTCAGGTGCTTAGCAGGCTCCCTTGCCTGGGGTCCTTCTCCACTGTTCAGCACATCGGCATATAGGGGGGCCCCCTCCTGGCTGGGGTCCTGCTCTGTAGAATGGAGCATCAGGTGCTTAAAGGAGCACCCTAGGTGGGGTCTGTAAGGTTTTGAGCCGCGGCAGTGAAGGAAGGAACACGGACCTGGCTGACAGGTTGACAAGCTTTATTGGGCAATCGCTCTCAGGCAGAGCTCCTAGCCACGCAAAGGCGGGAGTCTGCGAGGAGGGATGGGCTGATCGAGGATTTTTATAGTATGGGGCAGCTGTTTTGAGACTTTTTAGAGAGGAAGCTTATCAGAGTAAAGGGGTAGCATGACCCCGGGTGCGGAGCTGCCTGATTGGTCGTGTCCCGGTGGGGTGAACAGTTGGGCCTTTGTGGTTTTTTCTTAGGCAATTGTCTGGGCCAGCGAGGGCTTTTTTCGTCCTCTTGGGCTGAGTCAGCGATTGGGAAACTTTTTGCCCTTTTCCCCCCAGACCCCTGCCCCTAGACCTTTCAGGGTCCTGCTCCGTAGTTCAGTGCATCAGGCAACTGATGGGCCATCCTCTCTATTGTTCAGCTGCTGGCGCTGGCCTGTGGGGAGAGAGGCTATGGTGACGGTTCCACCCCCTATGCATGACTCAGCAGTATCGCCCTGCTCCCATGGCTGCCTGGCTTTCCTCCACCGACATTTCCTACCATGATCTCCTCCCTCATATCCCCTCAGTCCATCTCTCTGCAGTCAATAGCAGCCCTAACACTGGGATTGCTCCACAGTCCCTAAACTCCACCTCCCAACCTCCGCGCCTTCCAGGGGACCAGTGTTCCTGCCCAGGGTATGTGTGGCTGCAGCAAGGGCTGTGTGAGTCTCATTCCATTTAGGCTGCCACAGATTAGCTGTTTCACTCTCAGCCTTAAATGTTACTCCTCTGACTCAGACAGTTGCCCTGATGTGGGGATTGGACCCATGCCTCAGTTCCCCCAGCCACTGAGGGCAGGTCCAATACTACTAACATTCCTGTTTTTCCCCCTAGTTCCTTCATCCTACTGAGTTTTGTGTGGCTCTATATATTCTTTTCCACTGGTCAGGTACTCCTCCTCTGCTCCCAGCTGGTGTTCTGCGTGCACGTCTGTGTCCAAAGGTGTATTCCTGGTGTACCTGTGGAGATAGATGTACTCCACGTCCACCTACTCCTCTGCTGTCTTGTTCTCCCTCCCCCACTTAATTACAGTTCCTTGACAACCATATCAGTGCTCTTGTACTAACTGACAAGGGGTCAGTTATTTTGTGTTCTAAAACCTACAGTCCAGTGAAGACTTTTTTTAATAATATCCCTGTTGGTGGATTTGGCCAGGCAGCAACTTGACTGTGGAAAATACTGCCTCATTCCAAAAAGGCATTGAACATCCTTTTCAAAGGAGGTTAAAATTTGTCATGTAGATTTCAAAAATCATTGAAGAAGCTTCCTTCTTCTCTCTCTGGGTGATCCAGATTTTCAGTTATGTATTCATTATATACAGGACCACTACTATCAAGAATGCAAATTGTGTATGGTCTTCCATCAATATAGATTAATTCTGAGTTTGAGCAAGCTCCAGGAGTTGGTGAACAACAGGGAAGCCTGCTGTGTTGCAGTCCATGGGGTCACAAAGAGTCGGACACAGCTGAGCTACTGAACAACAACAGGAGATCTCTTGACAGTTTAACCAAAATGAACAACTGACAGGACACTCAGAATGTGGAGAACAAATTGTTTTGCAAGCCTTTCCTTTGCTGCACCAAAAACAGTTCTTTCTTTTTATGCATGATTGACAATTACTCAGTGCAGTACATTTCTTTGAGGTACTTGATAGTTCCAAAACAACTTGAATCAACTTAGAAGAAATACATGTACATCTGAACACACAGCCAAGATGCCCTGGGCCTGTTTCTCACATCCAGGGCATATTCACTCACCCACACTGAGGAGCCTCTTGGAGCATCTCCCCAAAGGCTTTTTTAAAATGTCTTCAAATCTTACTTCCAAAGACTAATTCAGTAGGTGATACTAGGAATTTGGAATGTTTAAGCCTCTGAGAGATGTGGATGTGGAATTAAGTTTAGACACCACTGGTCTCACAGGCTGTTTGTATGAGCGTTTTGGTGTTATCTTGTAATCTTTGCTTGAATTTGGTGCCCTGTAAAACTAGTTGAGAATTTGAGGTGTATCTGAGCTCTTCTCCAGGAAACAACTGACTAGTCATAACTTTTTACTCTTCAGGCATCCCAGGTGAGTTTTAAGGGCTTATCATGTGCTGAACATTATTTAGGCGCTGATGATAGAGGGCTTCCCAGGGTGCCGGTGGTAAAGAATCTGCCTGCCAGTGCAGGAAATGCAAGAAACGTGGGTTTGATCCCTGGCTCAGGAAGATCCCCTGGAGAAGGAAATGGCAACCCACTCCAGTATTCTTGCCTGAGAAATCCCATGGACAGAGGAGCCTGGTGGGCTACAGTCCCCAGAGTCACAAAGAGTTGGGCACGACTGAGCACTCAAGCAAGATGCAAAGTTGCAAGATGACAAAGAAGCAACCCAAGAAATTCTTCTTGTAATGGGACTAATTATAATGCAATGAGATCATAAAACATCAAATGAAAAATAAGTTGGAGATACAAGTCTGGGATTCAGGAAAGAGACTTGAGGTATAAACAGAAATATTTTACAATTACCACAGATGATGCTTAAGTGTGAAACTAGAAAAGTTTCCTAAGGGAATGTCCTGAAAGAAAAGAGAAAAAAAAAAGAAGTCAGAGAAGCCAGTCCTGGGGATTAGTTTATGAAGAGAGAGGGAGATGAGGAAGAAGTGGCCGATGGGTCTGAGAAGGAATGACCAGAAATATGGGGGGGAACCCCACAACCAAGAATTATCCGGTCTGAAATGTTGATAGTGATGAGGCTGAGAAAGCCCTCCCCAAAGCATTTTACTGCACACTTTTTTTGGCAGTGGACATTTACAGCAGTACATATTGTTGGTTACTATAAAATTTCAGCATGTTAATGATGAGCTGCTATTTCTTCCCTGCTTCTCTCATTTTGCTTTATTCTAGAAATTAAAGTTAAAACCCTTTTTGCATTATCCACATATGATAGATGAGGGAATGATAAGTGTTTAGTCTGAGTTTTTTCCTTACTTTATTTCTAACATTCTATCCAGTTATACATTGGAATTTTTACTTCTCCATTCCTTTGTCTGTTATGCTCAAAAAAATTGGACAATGCAATTAAATATAGTTTTGTGCCCCCTAGTATGATCTTAATGCCAGATGCATTTCCTGCAAAGTGTGTCAGCAGGTGTTAAGCAGAGTATGCAGTACAGAGTTTTGTTTAAAAGACAGCAGAGTCAAGTGTTTGCATCACAGTTACAAGTATTGAAATAAAAAGAGATGATGTAGAAGGCAAAGATTCTCATCATTTCCAGAGTGAAGATTAGGAGCTAGAGAGTACCTTAGGTGTATTGAGTATAAAAATGAGCAATGATCCTCCAGGAATGATGCCATTCCTTTCTTTTCCAGTGCTATATGTTCCACATGTATGTTGGAGTGCGTGCAGGAGGCGGTATCGGTGATGAAATCGAAGATCCAGCAGGTGATGAATATGAGATATATCGAATCATCTTTGACATCACCTTCTTCTTTTTCGTAATTGTCATTCTCTTGGCCATAATACAAGGTAAGCTACTGAAGGTCAAGAAGATCTAGAATCTGACCTACTTATTGTTGAAGCTGACATGACAGATAGGGTCAGACTGTCAAATGTTTCCTAGAAAAACCAAACAGAACTTTTCCTTTCAGTGTTTCTTCAGTGGAAATCTGTAGAGGGAAAAACAAAGAGTAGTGGACCTTGGTCTAGGGGTGGGGGAAGAGATGGATACAGGTTCCTTTGAACTCCTTTCAAATAACATAATGGAAAGAGCATTTTCCTGGATCTGATTTCCAGCCCTGTCACTGACATCCTTTACAACTAACGGTGGGCGAGCCATTTAACAACTTTGGATCTATCACATGGAAATTATATAAAGCTCTAAGCCATGGATTATAGAAAATATTTCTTTAAAAATGATGTCTGTTCCATGTGCCCCGTGAGCAGAGTATTGTTCTTCACCTTTGAAGAAACTGAGCCATAATAAGTAACTCAGCTGAAGTGCACAGCTGCAAAGTGTCAGGGCTGGAAACCAACCCCTCACATGCCACCACAGCACCATGTTCACCCACTCGTTCCTTCTTTCACCCCAAGGTAACTTGGAGTGGGTGGTTTTTCTCCCCTCCTTTTATTCCAAGGTAACTTTTTTTCCCCTTAGAAAAATCATTCATATTGTCTTTTTCTGCTTATATATTTCCTATGTTGAATTAAATGTGTATAAATGACACATTATCCTCTAAATTCCACAGGCAAAAATGGTGCCTTTTTTTTTTTTCAGTAAAGCACAGGAACACATTTAAAGGATTCATGATCTTCCCCTTTATGTCTTTCTTTCCTTTATGTCTTTCTTGAGTGCAACAATAATGTGTTTTATAAGAAGGCAAAGTCATAAAACACTTGGAAGACAGTGTACAGTCAGGCAAGTCGCAGGAGAAAAGGGGGCAGAGCAGAAGGAAGCCATTAGTTGGCTGATTGCCACAGTTAATAACGTTACGGGAAGTTTATTGATAAGGAACTTGGTGGGGGGGAAGATTTGGGGCAAATTCCTCACAATGAATATAAGCATGTTTGATTTGCAAATTAGCACTTGAAAACTTATTGGTGGCATTATCTATACTTTACAACCATAATTCTCAATTGCTCTTTCTTAGCATGAACATACCATTTAATGATGCCAAGGTAACCAGTTTTCCCTGCTCTGTTGCTTCATTTTTAAACCCCTTTTTGGATAGTGTGTGGCCTGGTAACTGCATGTGTTTCTACCCCCCACCCCAAGGAGATATCGCTACTGCCTTCATAGGAGTATCCAGTGTGTACATTTCCCAGTGTAGCTGTACAGGGTCCTGTCCCTGAGGAGGATTAGCCAATGGGCTGTGAATTTCATTTTCATTTTCTGGTTGCTAAAGATTAAATCCTGTCTTTATTTAACACTAGGTTTAATCATCGATGCTTTTGGGGAACTAAGAGACCAACAGGAACAGGTCAAAGAAGACATGGAGGTAAGTCTGTTTCTCACTCTACATTTTTGTTGTGGACACTCTCTGTCTTCACTGCCTTTATCAAAGAATTATGGCAGTGGGAGGAAGGGGGAAGAACACGAACAATGTGTAACTTCATTGGCCTGTTTTTGGTTCAGGCAATACATATAGTAGAGCAAGGTGGTGGGCTCCAGGTGTGTACAGACAGTAATATGGCACCATCCACCCCTCCAGGAGTGGGAAGACCATCCATTCTAAATGATGGGTTCACTGACAGATTAGTAACCAGGCAATCACCGAGCAGTGTGATGAGCACGTATGAGAGGAAACCCTGAGTACTGGGGTCCTTGAGGCTTGTGTCTCATTTCATCTTGGATGATCAGGGAAGTTCTTCAAAGAAGAGATGCACTAACTGAGGCCTGAAGATTGCACAGGTGTGGATGCGAGAGAGAGAGCGTGCAGAATAGTTTAGGGAACCTTCTCAGCCCCACTATATGCCCCACTATGCCCACTGGATTCTGTGAGAATGTCACTGCCTGAGGTTCTATATACCAAGACTCTGGTTTTCAAGAATTTGATATGCAGATTTTCCCTTGGAAGCATAATTGGTGCAGAATGGAGTATTACATTCTAATAATAGGATTGGCAAGGAAGGCCAACTAATTAAGAGCCTAAAACTGCATTTGAGAAATTTACAGTATAACTTACAAGCTAGGAAACAAGAAAAGAGTTTTAAGCAGGGCAGTGACATGATCAGATTTACAATTAAAAAAAAATATCGATTAAAATGGGAATGAAGGCATGACCAGGAACAGGGAAGCAGCTGTCAGCATTTTCTAGGTAGGAGATGGTGAGGCTCTTGCTAAAGAAGTGCCACTGAGGAGGCAGAAACCGATGGATTCAAGGAGTACTTTGGAGCTGGCATGAAAAGAACTTGGTGATTGGCCATATGCAGAGGATGAAGTTTGGAGCAAGCAGAAATGATACCAAGGTTCCAGCATGAGCCTCTAGAAAGAAGCATGGTGGCTCAGTTAAGCACAGAGTGACCAAGGGAGGTAACAGAGGAAGGGCAGGTTCCTGGAGAAAGCTGTTAAGTGTGAACCCATTTATGTAAGAGACATTGAATTGTGTCCAAGACTGGACTGCTGAATGGAGCCCTTCTGTCATCAGCAGCTGTTGATCAATATGGCAAAGAGAATTATAAAATATCTTAATAATCTTGATTCTAGGCCCTAGCATCTAGGGCATCATAAACATGCCTCTAGTGGTACAAAATAGCTTCTAATTTGCAGGGATGATGAGCATCTGGAGACAATGTTATTGAATTCATTTGAGTTGATACATAGGCAGTGCTAATGGTAAAATGGAAAGCCTGTTTCTTCCTGGGTTTGGGGCCTGCAGATGGCAGACCTAACAAGTGAAGAGAGAGATGGATGGGATGGGAGGGAAGCAGGGAGAGAAGGCATATCCTATTTCTAGAGTAGATTGTCATCCCAAAACATGGCCACTCGTTAATTGTGTACCTGGCACGTGGTCGACCTTCTCTGAATTGTTGATTATTTTTATTATTGTTATTATTTCACTTTATTTTACTTTACAATACTGTATTGGTTTTGCCATACATCAACATGAATCTGCCACTATACCTCATAGTTTGGTATTTGGTTTGGTGTCCCCCGCCCACCCAACTTGGTCATCAGACATGGCTAGGATAGGTACCAAGTTTGTGGTTTCAACTGAGGACACATTTAGTCATGCCTAGCTAGAGCCAGTGTCATAAACAAGATTGATCACCAAGCCTGGGTGTGCTCACTCAGGCTGGAGAAAAGAAGACATTGCTTTTCAGCCATCATCACCCTTACTCTTTCTGCCTCTGTTGCTCCTTGCTGCTGGTTCCTATGTCACTGAAACTCCACAATAAGATATAGTTGTAGCAGCGGTTAAACTGGTATTAAAGTACTTGGTGCAGCCTTCTGCGATGATCTTTTATGTAGACTGAGTAAATCAAGTAATTGCTCCTGAGTGGTGAGTTATGTTTTCCTTTCTCAACTCTGACCTTTGAATATTTGCCTTTGTCTTCTAGACCAAGTGCTTCATCTGTGGGATAGGCAATGATTACTTTGACACCGTGCCACATGGCTTTGAAACCCACACTTTACAGGAACACAACTTGGCCAATTATCTGTGAGTATGCCTGACTCACTCCCCTGCCTCTCCCGATACCCAGGCATCCCTCAACTCAGCATGCTTGAGAAACTGGAGAGAGAACCCCTCATTACCACCAGCCTCAGGCTTCTTATAAGCCTTCCGGAGGGAAACACCCACAGCTAGTGGTTCTTTTTCCTCAAGAGTAGGTTAACTTAGGAAATGAAGTTGCAATGCTCCACGTGAATGATACCTTCTAGAACATGAAATGAAAAGGTGGAAAGGATGAGCAGAGTGTACTAAACCTCTCAGAGAGCTTTGTCTGTGTTTCTTATTTCAAACAGGAATGTTCCATCTGCTCCCTAGAGATATGTGAATCTTCATTTTTCTTTCCTGAAAAAATACAGAGTGTTTTAGGCACTATTGGAAAACACAGATAAAAGTGACATTTTTTTTAATACATAGAAATCTAGCTATTACTCAGGACTAGCCAGGAACTGTACTTTGGTACAATATTCTTAATCTGTTTCTAACCTGATTTTAATATCTAAAAGAAGAGATACAGAATAGCATTGAAGTGGACTTTGGGATTCAAAAGTATGTGATATTAGAAGTTTATTTAACCTTTTTAATCCTTGATTTTCCAAATGAGGATCGCAGTTCTTGCCCCGTAAGTGAATAAATAGGATATAGTTGCAGGCAGAGTCTGGCACTAAACCTGGCATAAAGCAGCTCCCAAGAAGTATAACTTGACCAATGCATACATTTTAGCTCTTTTGAAAAAATATTTTAAAAGAAGATAAGCTTTTGGTCCCCATGGCATTTCTTCTTTTTTTTTGCCCTGCATGTTTGACACATTTCTATGCTCTGCCATAGCCCATAGCAAGATCAGAGGAATCTGTTTATGCTATTTCCATACAATCCATTTCTGATTACTCTCTCTGTAGGTTTTTTCTGATGTATCTCATAAACAAAGATGAAACGGAGCACACAGGACAGGTACGTAAACACTGACCTACATCATCTGAAAACATTGATAAAAGAATCTCTGCTTGCTGGAATAAACATGTACATTAAACATTAATATCAGAATTACTCTCAGATATTGGTCATGGTATCTTAGTATAAAAATTCCTTTTGTTCTGGATGAGTATACAAAGATTGCCATAGTAGAAAAAAGTAAAATTAGAATTGAACATTTATTAGCTGAAAATGCTGAGCTTTGGTTTTGATAATTATAATGTCCTTGATTGCTTAATAAGATAGCAGATTATTTCAAATGAACTTCATGCAACAGTATTACTGTCATTTGAAAATAATTGCATATCCTGGGACAAGATGGCAGAGAAGAAGGACCCTGAGCTCACATCCTCTCAGGAGCACACCAGAATCACAACTAACTGCTAAACAACCACTGATGAAACATCCTGGAACCTACCAAAAAAGATATTCTATATCCAAAGACAAAGANCAAGTGAAGAGAGAGATGGATGGGATGGGAGGGAAGCAGGGAGAGAAGGCATATCCTATTTCTAGAGTAGATTGTCATCCCAAAACATGGCCACTGGTTAATTGTGTACCTGGCACGTGGTCGACCTTCTCTGAATTGTTGATTATTTTTATTATTGTTATTATTTCACTTTATTTTACTTTACAATACTGTATTGGTTTTGCCATACATCAACATGAATCTGCCACTATACCTCATAGTTTGGTATTTGGTTTGGTGTCCCCCGCCCACCCAACTTGGTCATCAGACATGGCTAGGATAGGTACCAAGTTTGTGGTTTCAACTGAGGACACATTTAGTCATGCCTAGCTAGAGCCAGTGTCATAAACAAGAGTGATCACCAAGCCTGGGTGTGCTCACTCAGGCTGGAGAAAAGAAGAAGACATTGTTTTCAGCCATCATCACCCTTACTCTTTCTGCCTCTGTTGCTCCTTGCTGCTGGTTCCTATGTCACTGAAACTCCACAATAAGATATAGTTGTAGCAGCGGTTAAACTGGTATTAAAGTACTTGGTGCAGCCTTCTGCGATGATCTTTTATGTAGACTGAGTAAATCAAGTAATTGCTCCCGAGTGGTGAGTTGTTTTCCTTTCTCAACTCTGACCTTTGAATATTTGCCTTTGTCTTCTAGACCAAGTGCTTCATCTGTGGGATAGGCAATGATTACTTTGACACCGTGCCACATGGCTTTGAAACCCACACTTTACAGGAACACAACTTGGCCAATTATCTGTGAGTATGCCTGACTCACTCCCCTGCCTCTCCCAATACCCAGGCATCCCTCAACTCAGCATGCTTGAGAAACTGGAGAGAGAACCCCTCATTACCACCAGCCTCAGGCTTCTTATAAGCCTTCCGGAGGGAAACACCCACAGCTAGTGGTTCTTTTTCCTCAAGAGTAGGTTAACTTAGGAAATGAAGTTGCAATGCTCCACGTGAATGATACCTTCTAGAACATGAAATGAAAAGGTGGAAAGGATGAGCAGAGTGTACTAAACCTCTCAGAGAGCTTTGTCTGTGTTTCTTATTTCAAACAGGAATGTTCCATCTGCTCCCTAGAGATATGTGAATCTTCATTTTTCTTTCCTGAAAAAATACAGAGTGTTTTAGGCACTATTGGAAAACACAGATAAAAGTGACATTTTTTTTAATACATAGAAATCTAGCTATTACTCAGGACTAGCCAGGAACTGTACTTTGGTACAATATTCTTAATCTGTTTCTAACCTGATTTTAATATCTAAAAGAAGAGATACAGAATAGCATTGAAGTGGACTTTGGGATTCAAAAGTATGTGATATTAGAAGTTATTTAACCTTTTTAATCCTTGATTTTCCAAATGAGGATCGCAGTTCCTGCCCCGTAAGTGAATAAATAGGATATAGTTGCAGGCAGAGTCTGGCACTAAACCTGGCATAAAGCAGCTCCCAAGAAGTATAACTTGACCAATGCATACATTTTAGCTCTTTTGAAAAAATATTTTAAAAGAAGATAAGCTTTTGGTCCCCATGGCATTTCTTCTTTTTTTTTGCCCTGCATGTTTGACACATTTCTATGCTCTGCCATAGCCCATAGCAAGATCAGAGGAATCTGTTTATGCTATTTCCATACAATCCATTTCTGATTACTCTCTCTGTAGGTTTTTTCTGATGTATCTCATAAACAAAGATGAAACGGAGCACACAGGACAGGTACGTAAACACTGACCTACATCATCTGAAAACATTGATAAAAGAATCTCTGCTTGCTGGAATAAACATGTACATTAAACATTAATATCAGAATTACTCTCAGATATTGGTCATGGTATCTTAGTATAAAAATTCCTTTTGTTCTGGATGAGTATACAAAGATTGCCATAGTAGAAAAAAGTAAAATTAGAATTGAACATTTATTAGCTGAAAATGCTGAGCTTTGGTTTTGATAATTATAATGTCCTTGATTGCTTAATAAGATAGCAGATTATTTCAAATGAACTTCATGCAACAGTATTACTGTCATTTGAAAATAATTGCATATCCTGGGACAAGATGGCAGAGAAGAAGGACCCTGAGCTCACATCCTCTCAGGAGCACACCAGAATCACAACTAACTGCTAAACAACCACTGATGAAACATCCTGGAACCTACCAAAAAAGATATTCTATATCCAAAGACAAAGAAGAAACCACAGTGAGATGGTATAAAGGGGCACTTGCAATATAATTAAATACCATAACCCCTAGGTGGGCAACCCACATGTGAACTGGAGAACAATTATATCACAGAAGTTCTCCCATAGGAGTGAGACTTCTGAACTGATGTCAAGTTTCCTAGCTTGAGGGTCTGGCATCAGAAAGAAGAGCCCCCAGAGCATTTGACTTTGAAAGCCAGCAAGGATCGAGTGCAGGAGATCCAAAGAACTGGAATAAACAAAGACACCATTGCTGGTGGGTGCACACAAAGTCTCATGTGCATCAGACCCAAGGCAAAAGCAGTGACTTCTTAGGAGCCGGGGCCAGACCTACCTGCTAGTTTTGGAGGGTCTGCTCAGGAGGCGGGGAAGTATTAAAAGCAACAATGGGAAACCAAGAAGTTACATACAGGGGTTCTATATAATAGTACTAACAGCTGATTTCTCAGCAGAAACTCTGCAGGCCAGAAGGGAGTGGTGTGATATATTTTAAGTGATGAAAAGTTAAACCCTACAATCTAAGAATACTCTACCCAGAAAGGCTCTCATTCAGATTTGATGGAGAAACCAAAGCTTTACAGATAAGCAAAAGCTAAAAGAATTCAGCACCACCAAACCAGCTTTACAATAGATGCTAAAGGATCTTTCCTAGGTGGAAAAGAAAAGGCCAAACCTAGGAACAAAATTACAAAATTGGGAAAGCTCACAAATACGGCAAACATATGATAAAGGTAGGAAATACTTCTCACACATATATGATATCTAAGTCAGTAATTGTGGGAGGAGAGTACAAATGCAGGATATTTGAAATTAAGAGATCACCAATTTAATCAAGTACACACACAGACTGCTATATCAAAATACCACGCCAACCTCAAGTCAAATCTATAATTGATACACACACACACAGAAAATGGAATCCAAACACAACACCAAAGATGATCAAATCAAAGAGAACAGAAGAGGAAAGGAAGAAAAAGATGTATAAAAATAAACTCAAAACAATTAACAAAATGGTAATAAGAATACCTTATTAATGGGGCTTCCCAGGTGGCACTACTGGTAAAGAACCTGCCTGCCAATGCAGGAGACATAAGAGATTCGGTTTCAATCCCTGGGATGGGAAGATCCTTAGAGAAGATGATGGCAACCCACTCCAGTATTCTTGCCAGGAGGATCCCACAAAGAGAGGAGCCTGGCAGGCTACAATCCATAGGGTTGCAAAGAGTCTGACATGACTATTAATGGGTTAAATGCTCCAGCCAAGACAGACTAGCTGAATGGATACAAAAACAAGAGGCCGATATAGGTTGTCTACAAGAGACCCACTTGAGAAATTGGGACACATAGAGACTGAAAATGAGGGGATGGAAGATTCCGTGCAAAAGAAAATCAAAAGAAAGCTGGAGTAGCAATACTTACATCAGACAAAATAGACTTTAAAATAGAGACTATTACAAGAGACCAAGAATGACACTACCTATGATCAATTATAAATATTTATGCACCCAACATGGGAGCACCTCACTATAGAAGATAAATGTTAACAGAAATTGACAGTAACACAATAATTATGATATAAACCCCACTTACATCAATTGATAGATCATCCAGACAAAAAAGAAATAAGAAAACATAGGCCTTAAATGACATATTAGACCAGATGTAGTTCATTGATAATATGTGTATTTCATCCAAAAGCAGCAGAACACGCATTCTTTTTATGTGCACATGGAATATTCTCCAGGATAGATCACATTCTGTGCCACAAAGAAAGCCTTGGTAAATTTAAGAAAATTGAAATCATATCAAGCATCTTTTCTGACAACAAGGTTATGAGATTAAAAATAAATTATATGAATATTACTGTAAAAGAGAAAAACACATGAAAACTAAACAATACCTTACTAAACAAACAATGGATCAATGAGGAAATAAAAAACATATTAGAGACAAATGAAAAGAGACAATCCAAAACCTATGGGATGGAGCAGAAACAATTCTAAGAGGGAGGTTTATAGCAATAAAATTTTACCTCAGGAAACAAAAATTTGAAATAAAGAACCTGACATTACACCGAAAGCAACCCCAGAAAGAAGAACAGACAAACCTAAAGTTAGAGGAAGGAAAGAAGTAATAATGACTAGAGCAGAGTTTAATGAAAAAGAGATGATGAAAACAATAGCAAAAATCAATGAAACGAAAAGCTGCTTCTTTGAGAAAATAAACAAAACTGATAAACCTTTAGGGAGTTTCATAAAGAAAAGAAGGGAGAGAACTCAAATCAATAAAATTAGAAGTGAAAAAAGGAGAACTTATAACTGACACCATAGAAATACAGAGGATCACAAGAGACTACTACAAGCAACTTGACACCAATAAAATGGAAAAGTTAGAAGAAACGGACAAATTCTTAGAAAAGTACAACCTTCCAACCTGGACTAGGAAGACATAGAAAATATGAACAGACAAATCACAAGTACTGAAATTAAAACTGTGATTAAAAAACTTCTAATAAAAGTCCAAGACAAGATGGCTTCACAGGCAAATTCTAACATTTACAGAAGAGCTAACACCTATTCTTCTCAAAAAAAGAAACTGCATAGGAAGGAACAATCCCAAGCACCTTCTATAAGGACATAATCACCCTGATACCAAAACCATTCAAAGATAGAATAAAAAAGGAAATTACAGGCCAGTATCACTGATGAACATAGATGCAAAAATTCTCAGCAAAACAAGCAATACATTAAAAGGATCATACACCATGATCAAAAGGGATTTATCCCAGTGATGCCAGAGGGTTTTCAGTATCCACAAAGCAGTCAGTGTGATACACTACATTAACAGATTTAAGAACAGAAACCATGTAATCATCTCAACAGATGTAGAAAAATATTTTGACAAAATTCAACACTCATTTATGATAAAAAACTCCCCAGAAAGTGGGCATAGGAGAAATGTACCTCAACATAATAAAGGCCATATACAACAAACACAGCAAACATCTTTCTCTATGGTGAAAAACTAAGTATTTCCTCTAACATCATGAAGAAGATAAGGATGTCCACTCTCCTCATTTTTATTCAACACAGATTTGGAAATCCTAGCCGTGGCAATCAATGAAGAAAAAAAATAAAATGAATCCAGATTGGAAAAGACATAAAACTGTCACTGTTTGCAGATGACATGATACTGTGCATAGAAAATTCCAAAGTTGCTACCAGAAAACTACTAGAGCTCATCAATGAATTTGGTAAACTTGCAGGATGCCAAATTAGCACACAGAAATCTCTTGCCGTCTTATACACTAACAAAGAAAGGTGAGAAATAGAAATTAAGGAAACAATCACATTTACCATTGCATCAGAAAGAATAAAATACCTAGGAATAAACCTACTTAAGAAGGCAAAAAAGCTGCATGCAGAAAATATATTGATAAAAGACATTAAAGATGACAAAAACAGAGAGAGATACCTTTTTATTGGATTGGAAGAAGCAATAATGTCCATTTCACTATACTACCCAAAGCAATCTTCAGATTCAATGCAATCTCTTATCAAATTACCAATAGCATTTTTCAAAGAACTAGGAAAAAAATGTCATAATTTATATGGAAACACAAAAGACCTCAAATAGCCAGAGAAATCTTAGAAAAATGGAACTGGAAGAATCAGGCTCCCTCACTTCAGATTGTGCTACAAAGCTACAATAAACAGTGTGCTGCCAGTACAAAGGGCTTCCCTGGTGGCTTAGTGGTAAAGAATCTGCTTGTAATGCAGAAGACATGGGTTCAATCCCTGGGTCAGGAAGATTCCCCTGGAGAAGGAAATGGCAACCCACGCCAGTATTCCTACCTGGGAAATTTCATGGACAGGGGAGCCTGGCAGGCATTCAGTTAGTTCAGTTCAGTCGCTCAGTCGTGTCTGACTCTTTCCGACCCCATGAATCGCAGCACACCAGGCCTCCCTGTCCATCACCAACTCCCGGAGTTCACTCAAACTCGGGTCTATCGAGTCAGTGATGCCATCCAGCCATCTTATCCTCTGTCGTCCCCTTCTCCTCCTGCCCCCAATCCCTCCTAGC
>SJYV01046343.1:77912-134339 GCA_006410875.1 Neotragus pygmaeus | reverse complement strand
CACACAGTCAAAGGCTTTGGCATAGTCAATAAAGCAGAAATAGATGTTTTTCTGGAACTCTCTTGCTTTTTCCACGATCCAGAGGATGTTGGCAATTTGATCTCTGGTTCCTCTGCCTTTTCTAAAATCAGCTTGAACATCAGGAAGTTCACTGTTCACGTATTGCTGAAGCCTGGCTTGGAGAATTTTGAGCATTACTTTACTAGCATGTGAGATGAGTACAGTTGTGCAGTAGTTTGAGCATTCTTTGGCATTGCCTTTCTTTGGGATTGGAATGAAAACTGACCTTTTCCATTCCTGTGGCCACTGCCGAGTTTTCCAAATTTGTTGGCATATTGAGTGCAGCAGTTTCACAGCATCATCTTTCAGGCAGCATCATCTTTCAGGTAGGCATTCATGGGGTAGCAAAAGAGTCAGATGCCACTGAACACACAGAGCATATGTAAAACTGACTCACTTTGCTGTACAGCAGAACCTAACAGAATACTGTAAATCAGCTCTGATAAAGTTAAAGAATGTAAGACCAGAAACTGTAAAACTCTTAGAGGAAAATAGAACACTCTATGACTTAAATTACAGCAGATCCTTTCTGATCCACCTCCTAGAGTAATGAAAATAAAAACAAAAATAAACAAATGAGACCTAATTAAACACAAAACCTGTTACACAGCAAAGGAAACTATAAACAAGATGGAAAGATAACTCTCAGAATGGGAGAAAACATTTGAAAACAAAGCAACTGACAAAGGATTAAACTCTAAAATATATAAGCAGCTCATGTAGCTCAATATATATTTTTTAAACACCCAATCAAAAAATTGACATAAGACCTAAATAGACATTTCTCAAAAACATACAGATGGCCAGCAAACACAAGAAAGGATGCTGAACATCACTAGTTATTAGCAAAATGCAAATCAAAACTATGATGAGGCATAACCTCACACCAGTCAGAATGGGCATCATCAAAAAATCTATAATCAATAAATGCTGGAGAGGGTATGGAAAAAAGAGAACCCTCTTGCATTGTTGGTGGGAATATAAATTGATACAGCCGCTATGGAGAACAGTATGGAGCTTCCTTAAAAACTAAAACTGCCATGTTAACCAGTAATCTCATTACTGGGCGTATGCCCAGAGAAAGCCATAATTCGAAAAGATACATGTCCCCAAATGTTCACTGCAGCACTATTTATAATAGACAGGACACTAAATGTCCATCAGCAGAGGAATGGATAAAGAAGATGTGGTATGTATATACAATGGAATGTTACTCAGCCATAGAAAGGAATGAAACTGGGTCATTTGTAGAGACATGGATGGACCTAGAGACTGTCATGCAGAGTAAGGTAAGTCAAAGAGAAGAACAAATACTGTATATTAATGCATATATATGGAATCTGAAAAATGATATCAATGATCTTATTTACAAAGCAGAAGTAGAGACACAGATANAACCCACAGAATGAGAACAACTATTTGCAAGTGAAGCAACTGACAAGGGAGTAATCTCCTAAATACACAAACAGCTCATGCTGCTGCTGCTGCTAAGTCGCTTCAGTCATGTCCGACTCTGTGCGACCCCATAGACAGCAGCCCACCAGGCTCCCCCATCCTGGGATTCAGCTCATGAGGTTCAATCTAAAGGGAAAAAAAGCCCAATCAAAAAATGGGTGGCAGATCTAAATAGACATTTCTCCAAAGAAGACATAAGATGCCCAAGAGGTTCTTGAAAACGTGATCAACATCACTAATTAATAGAGAAATGCAAATCAAAACTACAAGGTATTACCTCACACCATTCAGAACAGCTATCAAAAAATCTTCAAATAACAAATGTGGGAGAGGGTGTGCAGAAATAGAACCTTCCTACACTGATGGAAATGTAAATTAGTATACCTGTTGTACAGAACACTATGGGTGTTTCTTTAAGAAACTAAAAATACGTCTACCGTATGATCCAGCAATCCATTGCCTGGGCATATATGCAGAGAAAACATAACTCAAAAACATTCATGTACCCCAGTGTTCATTGCAGTACTGTCTCAATCATCAGTCCATGGAAGCAACCCAAATGTCCATCTACAGAGGAATGGATAAAGGAGATGTGGTACATACATACAATAGAATATCACTCAACTATTTAAAAAAAAAAATGAAATAATGACATTCTCAACAACATGGATGGACCTAAAGATTGTCATCCTGAGTGAAGTATGCCAAATATCACTTATATATGGAACCTAAAGAATGGTAAAATGAAAGTATTTACAAAATAGAGATACTGTCACAAATGTAGAGAACAGTCTCCCTACCAAGTAGGGAGAAGGGGGGTGGGATAAACTGGGAGGTTGGGGTTGACATATATACATTACTATAAATAAAATAGATAATCAACAAATGCCTACTGTATAGCTCAGGGAAGNAAATACTGTCACAAATGTAGAGAATGGTCTCCCTACCAAGTAGGGAGAAGGGGGGTGGGATAAACTGGGAGGTTGGGGTTGACATATATACATTACTATAAATAAAATAGATAATCAACAAATGCCTACTGTATAGCTCAGGGAAGTCTACCTGAAACTCTCTAATATATGGGAAAAGAATCTAAAAAGAATGAATATATGTATATGTAAAATGAGGACTTCCCCAGTGGCTCAGTGGTAAAGAATCTGAGTGTTAGTGCAGGAGATGTAAGAGATGCAGCTTTGATCCCTGGATTGGGAAGATCCCCTAGAGGAGGAAATGGCGACCCACTCCAGTATTCTTGCTGGGACAATCCCATGGACAGAGGAGCCTGGCAGGCATTCACGGGGTAGCGAAAGAGTCAGATGCTACTGAGCACACAGAAAACTGACTCACTTTGCTGTACAGCAGAACCTAACACGATACTGTAAATCAGCTCTAATAAAAATAAAAATTTCATAAAGACAAAAAAAAAAAGGAAACAACTCCATTTACCATTGCATCAAAAAGAATAAAAGTAGCTAGGAATAAACCTACCTAAGGAGGCAAAGACCTTCATTCTAAAACTATGAGATGCTGATGAAAGAAATCAAAGGTGACGCAGACAGATGGAAAGATGTATCATGTTCTTGGATTGAAAGAATCAGTATTGTCAAAATGACTACACCACCCAAGGCAATCTACAGATTCCATGTAATCCCTATGAAATTATCAGTGGCATTTTTCAAAGAACTAGAACAATAAAAATTTTGACTTGTGTGAAAATACAAAAGACCCTGCATAGTCAAAGCAATCTGGAGACAAAAAATGGAATTAGAGGAATCAGACTGCCTGACTTCAGATTATACTGCAAAACTACAATAAAACAAAGTGCTATTGGTGCAAGAATAGAAATACAGATGGAACAAGATAGAAAACACAGAGATAAACCCACATACCTATGGTCAATTAATCTACAGAAAAGCACAATACATAATGGAGAAAGACATTCTCTTCAGTAAGTGGTACTGGGAAAACTGGAGAGCTCCATGTCAAAGAATAAAATCAGAACATTAACACTACACACAAAAATAAACCTAAAATGGATTCAAGACCTAAATGTAAGACCTGATACTGTAAATCTCTAGGGGAGGAAATGGGCCGAACACTCTTTGATATAAATTGTAGCAATGTCTTTTTGGACCAGCTTCCTAGTGTAATGGAAGTAAAAACAAAAATAAACAAGTTGAACCTAATTAAATTTTTGGACAGCAGAGGATCCATAAACAAAATGAATAAATGACCTGTGGACTGGGAGAAAATACTTCCAAATGATGCAACCAGCAAGGGATTAATTTCCAAAAAACACAAACAGCTCATATACCTCAATATTATAAAAACAACCCAATCAAAGAATGGGCAGAAGACCTAAATAGACATTTCTCCAGAGAGGACATACAGATAGCCAAAAAGCACATGAAAATGCCCAGGATTGCTAAGTATTAGAGAAATGCAAATCAGTGATACCTCATTGGAGGTATCACCTCATACTGGTCCGAATGACTATCATCAGAAAGTCTACAAATAATAAATGCTAGGAGGATGTGGAGACAAAGGAACCCTCCTTCACTGTTGTTGGGATTGTTAATGGGTCCAGCCACGATGGAGAACATTATGGGGGTTTCTTAAAATACTAAAACTAGAGCTACTCTGTGATCCAGCAATTCTACTCCTGGGCATTATCTGGAGAGAACCATTAATTTGACAAAATACATGCACCCCAGTGTTCATTATAGCACTATTTACAATAGCCAAGAATGAAAACAACCTTTGTATGTATATCACACACATACAAACACAATGGAATATTACTCAGCCATAAAGAAACAATGAAATAATGCCATCTGCAGCAACAGAGATGAACCTGGAGATGATCATAGTAAGTGAAGTCAGAAAGAGAAGAACAAATATATCTGTTGTATGTGGAATCTATAAAAATGATATAAATTTATATATAAAACAGAAATTGACCCACATACATAGAAAACATATCTATAGTAACCAAAGGGGAGAGGGGTGAAGGATACATTAGGAGTTTGGGATTAATTTATGCACACTGCTGCTGCTGCTGCTGCTGCTAAGTCACTTCAGTCGTGTCCAACTCTGTGCGACCCCATAGACGGCAACCCACCAGGCTCCCCCATCCCTGGGATTCTCCAGGCACGAACACTGGAGTGGGTTGCCATTTCCTTCTCCACACTACCACATGTAAAACAATCAAAAAGCATCTACTGTACAGCACAGGGAACTATACTCAATATTTTCTAATAACCTATACGAAATGAATCTGGAAACAACACATACACTTTATTATTCACCTGAAACTATCTCACCACTGTAAATCAACTATATTTCAAGTAAAAATAATAATAATAATAATTGCATATGAAATGTTTAAGGTTCTGATCAAGCTATTTGAAATTCTCCCTCCTCAAATATTCACCTCCTGTTGTTAATAGTTTGAATGGTGAACTTAATAATACTAATTTTAAGGAATTCTCAAAATTGTATATCACAAATAGTTTTTTATCATTATTATGGTCAGGATGAAGATCCATTATTGGTAGAAATAACCTGGAGTATTTAGGCACCATCTAAATGAATCTGAGGCTCTCTAGTTAATATAACCATGATACTTTGTGATATATATAACAACAAATTTGAGTTTCTTTCTATCTTGTATTTTGTGATAACACACAGATCCTAAGGAAAGACATGTTGTTAACACATTGCCTTTACTTTTACAGGAATCTTATGTTTGGAAGATGTATCAAGAAAGGTGCTGGGAATTTTTCCCAGCTGGAGACTGTTTCCGGAAACAGTATGAAGACCAGCTAAATTAATCTCAGTCCCAGATCACCTCCAAAAACCAAAACACACACACATGCACACACACACACTCTCTCTCTCTTTGTCTCTGTCCTTGTTTCTAGACTCTGTCTCTCTCTGTTCTCTTGGAAACATCTTGCTGATGTTGTGAACTGCCAGCGTTGGGAGCTGTGTTTCTGAAGACCTGACTCTGCTTTTCCCCCCACCTAGGGTATTTTCTTTAAGAATAATGACTAAAGAATAATCTAAATTCATACACAGAAAAAAATAGGAATTTTGAAAAGAAAAACATTCTGGAGCTTCTCAATCATTATTATACAGACAGATTTCCTTCTGAGACTCCTGGAAATCTGCTTGCACTCTGGACATTCACAGGGAAGCGTGGCAGCCACACTCATTCAGCCTCTTTATTTCACCATCCGGAAAGGAACTCTCTAATGGTCACAGAGCACTGTAGCACTTACCAGATTGCTGTGGACACCACTTACGAAGGGAAATAGTGCCTTACTATATGTGGGTTGAGCTATGCAGAAGATATGTGCATGAAAAAAAAAATCTTTATTTTCTTTATGTCGACTTTTTTTCTTAGTTAGATTGACTTTTGTGAGGTGTTTTTTTTTTTTTTCCTTTCATGCTTTTCTTCGGTGGGGGAGGGTAAGAAAAGCAGTTTGTGTGCACTTTTTGAAAAAGACGGGTGGCCTGTCTCAGGACGAGAGGAGGTTCTTCTCATTCATCCAAATTCCCACTTCCCCTCCCCCTGTGCTCCTGCTCTTATTTTGGTAATGCTCTGATGCAATATTGCAACTTTCTGAAATCTTTGTATGAAAACAAAAAGACTGCAAAAAATACACTTTCAAAAGAAATAATTTATTGCATGTTTATTATGCAAGTTTAAACCAACCAAGAAAACTTTCAGAAGCAAATTGATCCACGTGAAAGAATTTTCATGATAATTATATTCATAGTAATAAAGTGTTGTGGGCTTAATTGTGTATTTGGAGCCAGTGTCATCCACTAACAATATGATACATTATGAACTTGACAGTAGTTTTGGGTTTTTCTCTTTCTTTCAGCCACCTGTGATCAGTTGTGGATTAAGGACTTCTTTTCAGGCCATTTTTTTAATATCAAAGCTGAAGCAATATCCATTCAGGGATTTCACCAGTTGCATCAAAAAACATGGATGATAATATCAATCACTCCATTTTGAGTCCTTTTAAATGTGATGTGAATCTTTACAAATAAAAAGATTCAGAATGGAAGCAAGGTCATTTTGCAAATTTTGGCGCTCTTTTATTACAAGTCTGCTTGTTAATTTTAGAATTGTAAAACTGCTCTGATTAAACTATTTAACTAACTTTCTCACCTTTTTCCATTTCACTTATAAACTGGGATTCATCCTAAAAGCCTTGAACTTTCAGCTGAGTATTTCTAGGGCAAGCTAAACACTGCCTTAAAGCCCATCATACTTGCCTGTAATTAAGCAGGTTTTCATCACATACGATTATGGAACCTCAGAGCTATCTAGCATTTTGAATCACCTAGCCCCATCCCCATCATTTCTTTATTTTGGGGTCATCCAGATTTCTTAGAAACCACCAATGACAGAAAAATCAGTTCAGTTCAGTTGCTCAGCTGTGTTCAATTCTTTGCGACCCCATGAACCACAGCACGACAGGCCTCCCTGTCCATCAACAACTCCTGGAGTCTACCCAAACCCATGTCCATTGAGTCAGTGATGCCATCCAACCATCTTAACCTCTGTCATCCCCTTCTCCTCCTGCCCTCAATCTTTCCCAACATCAGGGTCTTCTCAAATGAGTCAGCTCTTCGCATGAGGTGGCCAAAGTATTGGAGTTTCAGTTTCAACATCAGTCCTTCCAATGAACACCCAGGACTGATCTCCTTTAGGATGGACTGGTTGGATTTCCTTTCAGTCCAAGGGACTCTCAAGAGTCTCCTCCAACACCACAGTTCAAAAACATCAACTCTTTGGCGCTCAGCTTTCTTCATAGTCGAACTCTCACATCCATACATGACCACTGGAAAAACCATAACCTTGACTAGATGGACCTTTGTTGACAAAGTAATGTCTGCTTTTCAATATGCTGTCTAGGTTGCTCATAACTTTCCTTCCAAGGAGTAAGCGACTTTTAATTTCATGGGTGCAATCACCATCTGCAGTGATTTTGGAGCCCAGAAAAATAAAGTCAGCCACTGTTTCCACTGNTAGAATGGACTGGTTGGATCTCCTTTCAGTCCAAGGGACTCTCAAGAGTCTCCTCCAACACCACAGTTCAAAAACATCAACTCTTTGGCGCTCAGCTTTCTTCATAGTCGAACTCTCACATCCATACATGACCACTGGAAAAACCATAACCTTGACTAGATGGACCTTTGTTGACAAAGTAATGTCTGCTTTTCAATATGCTGTCTAGGTTGCTCATAACTTTCCTTCCAAGGAGTAAGCGACTTTTAATTTCATGGGTGCAATCACCATCTGCAGTGATTTTGGAGCCCAGAAAAATAAAGTCAGCCACTGTTTCCACTGTTTCCCCATCTATTTGCCATGAAGTGATGGGACTGGATGCCATCGTCTCCCAAATCATTTTAATTTTTATCCAGCTTTCTTTCATTTTAGAAAGCTCTTTCTGTTCAGGGCAAATTTGTTTCCACATTGTAACCAGGGACTCATTTTCTGTCTTAATCTGAAAGAGGATTGGCCCACAAGTTAGTGATGTATTCAACATTCAATTGTTTTTTGAACATTTGCCATGTGGGAAGCTTGGTGCTGGGTATAACATCAGAGCTGTAGTACTTAGATTTTGCATTTCTTTTCTGATATTGTAAGGGAGGAAAACTTTGCCCTTCTTCCTTTCTAGGTTCTTTGGCTGTTAAATTGACATAAGACAGATTCACAGGAGAAAAAAAAATAAACTTTGTATGTATATGAGCCCCACAAAAGACATGAAAGGCAATTGAGGCTTATATACCTTCCTGAGCTCAGAAGGGGTGTGGAGGGGTCTGGGCCCTCAAAGGGAAAGAAAATAACTCACAGGAAAGTGGGAAGAGCAAATATTTGGTGCAGAAATATTTGGTAAACTTATGGATAGTCACACTAGGTATAGACAATGGGATACAAAGGGGACTGAACCAATGGGTCCTGCCGGGCTACCCCCAGCTTCCCACACCAGCCCACACTCTTTATAGTTATGCCTCGTGTGAGTTCTCTTCCTAGACCAGGTCTTCAATCTGAATTCTTTTAGATGCTTAAGGGGAAGGTAAAAAGCTCTTCCTGTGTATTTTGAGGCTTGGTTGACTTTAGCCCAAAGTAATTCACACATCATAGTGACACGTTCTAGAGAAGCTCATACTAAACCGCTCAGTAACATTTTCATTAAAGAGGAGTCAATTTGTACTGTCTGCATCCCCAAATCTGCTTAGGTAGGTGACCCCATGTATTGAGGAATTTGGATAAAATAAATGACATCAGCTCTGCGAAACATCCAAGACCACGTTTCCTTTGCCACAAAACACTTCAGAGGAAGTACACAGTGGAGAGGAATAAATGTTTTTCTGGGATATAAAATCTGATAGATTCAGATCTTTTGTTTATAATGTAAAAGTCAGCGTTTACATGAAACAATAGTACAGGTGAGAGGTGAGTGAACAAATTCCTAGCTGTTACCTGGATTCTGCAGATTCTTTTGCCTGGATACTACAGATTCTTATAGATTCCCCTTGTTGACTGCTCCTTGCTTTAGAACCCTAGCAGGTGACAGACAAGTACTCAGGGAGAAACAGAGAAAGAGGCTAAATTCAGGAAACAAAGCTTCCTCCCTCTAGTGGACCCTTGGCATCAGTGTTGGAAGAAGAGGAGAGCAGCTGCGTTGTTCACTTTAGAAACTGCCACTGGTGGTGTCAGTAGCCTGTCTTTAGAGGAGGGCATCTCTCTACTCCCTTCTCAAGGCCTCAAAGGGAGGGAGGGTGGCTTTTCTTCCTTAGCATTATTATTAGTTCTCCCAGGAAATGTTGCATGAATTATTAACACACTGAGACTCTCTTATTTCTCTGATTAAACTCAGGGCTCCCTGACTCAAACTCAAGAAATGTAATCCCTTTAGAAATTTTCAAATATTCAAAAAATCGCAAAGAGTGCTGTAATATATCTTCACATCTCCACTTCCACTCTCAACATTTTTCTCCCTTTCCTATCTACTCCCACCACTCTTTTTCTTTGGGAAACATCTCTTGATCCTACTCCATAAAATAAACAGTCATAGTGCTAAAGCAAGCACTTAGCTAGCTATGAGCAGAGAATAGGGGACCACGGGCCAAATGGCAGGAAACCACACATTTTGTAAACAACAAGTATCCTTAGGTAGATGAAAAGCAAGAACTTCCAGAATGACAGGAAACCATACATTTTGGGGTGTGTGGCCTGTCCTGAGTGTCCTAAAGGCAGACAAAGAAAGGTAGGAAAAGGCAGGAATTTCTGGTGCCCAAATACAACCTTTTGTTCACTATGCCCTTATTACAATAAAATTAGCCTTGCAGATAGAAAGTTCCCATCATGCACCAATGCCATGACTCTTCTGATCAAGGTCAAATAAAACAAAAATCCTTCCTCCCCTCGGGCAGGCAAAGCTGGGATGAAAATCAGTAAAAACAAACCCCAAAACCCTCCCTCCAGAATAAATAGTTCACTTCTTCATTTCTATGCCCCACATAACCAGTTTTCCAGAGGAACATGGCAGCCACTCAGCTGAGCCAGCCTGCTCTTCCCTTGAGAGATGAGCAGGCACGCTCAGTCACGTCTGACTCTGCGACTGTACGGACTGCAGCCTGCCAGGCTCCTCTGTCCATGGGATTCTCTAGGCAAGAATACTAGAGCGGGATGCCATTTCCTCCTCTAGGGGAAATTCCTGACCCAGGGATTGAACTCGCGTCTCCTAGGCTCCTGCATTGGCCACTGGTCCACCTGGGAAGCCCCTTGAGGGTATATTATCATGTAAATTAATCCTCGCTTTACTTTCTTGACCTGCCTGTTTTGTCTCTGAATTTTTTCTGCGAGACAAGAAACTAGCCTCTTGCCTTCCCTTCCTGCCATTCATTCATTTCTCCTCCCTACCTCCCACGACCCCACCCTTTTCCATGCCCCTCACTTTCTAATATCCCATTTTCAGACTTGTTGCTGCAAAGATGTGGGTATGAGTCAAGCATTTAAAACCATCAGGGCACTCATCAATGGAACACTCTGATCCAGATGACTGGGTCATGGGACGGACTAGAGAGACGATAGGTCTGTCCACCCACCCCAAGGCAATTTCCACACAATGGTTTTAGGCACACAGTAATAGGTATAACACTGCCTCCTCCCTGCAGCTTATTCCTGGTTCTCTATGCCTGAACATCCTTGTCTTCTCTCTGTGTCCCTATCTCACTCTTGCTTTCCATTTTTATTTCATGCCTTACTGCACTGGAAATGGGGAAAAAATCTACCAGGCATTTTCTAACCTTGCCACTCGGTCTTATACCTCTCCTTGTGTATGAGGCATGTCAGGAAAGGTTTCCAACCATTCTCTCAGGGAGTGAAGGACCTAAACCATAGGAGCCTGACCTTCTGGATTTGCCTTATCCACCATTTAACTGTCATCAGGTGTGATTGTGTGGAAATATAAAAGCAACCTTAGAGTGTAAGCGTTCACCCTGCAGCCCTTCAGGGGCTCTTTTGTCCAGTGGGTGGTCTGTGTGCAAAACCCCTGGTGCTGGGAAGGGAGGCATTCCTACCCCACGTGGTCAGAACTAATGGTGGTGGGACTGCATCTGGCCCTCCATCCTTTGCCACCGGCTTCTGCAAGCCACCCTGTATTCAGCCAGCCTTCTCCGTGGTCCACCAGGTGATGGGGGTCTGTCCCTGCCCCCACTGCCATCTGCCTCACACTGTTGGGACAGGACAGTTCATGCCAGGGTGGGGTCCATACATGGCTACACCCCAGGGATACCTGCCTGGGCAGTGGCATTTGCCACGCTGGCCTCCCCAGGGTCATATAATTGGGCGTGTTTTCGGGAGTGTTCTTGCAAGGCTGTCAGGCTCTCCACACCCCTAAGTGCAGACACAGTACCTACACCTTGGACCATGATATCTCCTGCCTGTGTCCAGCCCCACCACCAACCAGACAGAGTGCTTGTGGGAGGGGTGGTGAAAGGGTGGCACTGAGGTCCAGGGGTGCCTCCCACAAAAGGGAAGGGAAAAGAGAGGCTTTTTCACAAACCATCTGCCTCAATGGCCAATTTCCAGAAATGTACCCCTCTTTTAGGAAAAAAAAAAGCTGGGATCTAAATAGGTCCTAGAACTATGAGGATATCTATTCTAGAAGAAGGGGAAACAACAGAAGGGGAAAGACTAGAGATCTCTTCAGGGAAACTGGAGATATCAAGGGAACGTTTCTCCCAAAGATGGGCACAATAAAGGACAGCAACAGTAGCGACCTAGTAGACACTGAAGAGACCAAAAAAAGATACATGGAAGAACTGTATAAAAGAGATCCAAATGAACCAATTGCTACAATGGTGAGGTCAGCCACCAGAGTCAGATATTCTGGAAAGTGAAGTCAAGTAGGCCTTAGGAAGCGCTGCTGTTAATAAAGCTAATGGATGCGATGGACTTCCAAGTAGGACTATTGAAGTGCTAAAGGATGCTGCCATTAAGGTGTTGCATTCAATATGTCAGCAAATCTGGAAGACCCAGCATTGGCCACAGGACTGGAAAAGGTCAGTTCCCAAGAAGGGTAGTACTAAAGAATGTAAAGAATGTACTAACCATCCGACAATTGCACTCATCTCCCATGCTAGTAAGGTCATGCATAAAATCTTACATGCTAAACTTGAGCATTATGTGGACCAAGAATTTTCAGATGTCCAAGCTGGGTTTCAAAAAGGAAGAGGGATCAGAGATCAAATTGCCAACATTGCTGGATCATAAAGAAAGCTAGGGAATTCCAGAGAAACATCTACCTCTATTTCATTGACTATGCTGAAGCCTTTGGCTGTGTGGACATGACAAATTGTGAAAAGCTCTTAAAGAGATGGGAATGCCAGACCATCTTGTCTGTCTCCTGAGAAACTGTTATGCAGGTCAAGAAGCAACAGTTGCAACCCTGTATATAACAACTGATTGGTTCAAGATTTAGAAAGAAGGGCTGTCTGCTGTCACCCTGTTTGTTTAACCTATATGCTGAGAATATCATGAGAATTGCTGGGCTGGAATCAAGATAGAAGAGAGAAACATCAACAACCTCAGATATGTGGATGATACCACTCTAATGGCAAAAAGCAAAGAGAAACTAAAGAGCCTCTTGATAAGGGTGAAGGATAAGGGTGAAAGAGCCGGCTTAAAACTAAATATTAAAAAAAACAAAAACAAAAAAACAAGAGCATGGCATCCTGCTCCATGACTTCATGGCAAATAGAAGGTTAAAAGGTGGAAATAGTGACAGATTTCCTCTTCTTGGGCTCTAAAATCACTGTGGACAGTGACTGCAGCCATGAAATCAGAAGACGACTGCTTCTTGGCAGGAAAGCTATGACAAACCTAGGCAGGGTGTTGAAAAGCAGAGACATTACTCTGCCGACAAAGGTACATATAGTCAAGGCTATGGTCTTCCCAGTGGTCATGTATGGTTGTGAAAGCTGGACCATTAAGAAGGCAAAATGCCAAACAATTGATGCCTTCAAATTGTGCTAGAGAAAATTCCTGAAAGTCCCTTGGACAGCAAGAAGATCAAACAAGTCAATCTAAAGGAAATCAACCCTGAATACTCGTTGGAAGGACTGATGCTGAAGCTAAAGCTCCAATATATTGGTCATCTTTTTGAATAGCTGACTAACTGGAAACATCCCTGATGCTGGGAAAGATTGAGGACAGAAGGAGAAGAGGGCATCAGAGGGTGAGATGGCTGGATGGTGTCACCAGTGCAATGGAAGTGAACTTGGGCAAACTTCAGGAGATAGTGAGGGACAAGGAAGCCTGGTGTGCAGCAGTCCATAGGGTTGCAAAGAGTTGGACATGACTGGGCAATGGAACAGCAACAACAATTCTATAAGAACATACTCCAGAACACAGAGGTTAACAGAGGCCATAGGATCCAGTATAAAGTCTTCAGGAAGGTCACTCATCTCAGATACTGGATGCTATCCCCCAGGATGCTAGGGCCAGTAGGACCACCACAAGGGGGAGAAGCTAACCCCCTCTGTGGCCAGTGTCAACAGGACTAAGTGGACGGGGATATCTGGAGCCAATCCTGTCTTCAGAAATGCCCTCTGGATCTCCCAATGTTAGTGCTCCTCTCTGTTACGGGAGCACCCTCACCCTGAAGGAACAATGGGAAACACTTCCTCCATCCCCAAGGACTCACCCCTCAGGTGGGTCTGAGTCCCTGGGACAAGTTTTATCTAGATTCTTTAAAATAAGAAAAGCTCACTTTCTTTTGTAACATAGCTTGGCTGAATATAATCTTGAAGATGATGAAGCCTGGCCAGAAAATGAAAGCCTCAATTATAATATCACCCTACAGTTAGACATCTGTTGTAAAAGGCAGGGGAAATGGACAGAACTTTCCATATTCAGGCTTTCATAGTCCTAAGAGAGAACCCAGAGCTCCGCAAGTCCTATGTTAGACAGCCCCCCTGCCAGCTGGGACCCACGCATGCTACAAAGAGCCCTCTCTAGTGGCATCTCCAGAGGAACACGAGGCCCAGACAGAAGACCCATGCCCCAGCACTCTTCCACCAGTTTCATACCCTCCCTGCCCTATAAGCCTCTCCACTCTTTGGAACCAAAAGTGAAGCCAGAGCTTCCCTGCCCCCTTCAGGAAGCAGCAGGTGGGCCTCAGGGAATTCCCAAGGATGACACCCTGTTTTCTCTGTCCAGCCTCAACTAGTGCAGCACTCTTTTAGGCTGATTCTCAGAGGACCCCAGTTGGCTCACTGGCAAATTCTGGGGACTAACTCTATCCTTTGACCTTACCTGGAGGACCTAGATATTGTCCCTTCCCAGAGGAAAGACCTATTGGGCACAGGCTCAAATACATGCTTATGGATGACATGTCACCCAACCTCACCAATGCCCTATGGGCGTGACAGCAGTGCCTTCGATGGATCTCAATAAGACTATCAGCCAGGCCAGCCTGGAATCAAGAGAGAGACCACATGATCCTTTGCTTCATGGAAGTGAAGAAACGATGCATAACTAAACCTGTTAACCATGCTAAGGCTAAAGAGATCACTCAAGATCACGATGAAAATCCAGCCCTATTTCAGGCCTCACTGGGAGATGCCATCAGAAACTATACAGATGTAGACCCAGATCTTTTGAAGGATACCCTGTATTTGCAACTCACTTCATTAGTAAATCAGCCCCTAACATTAGTAGGGAGCTTCAAAAGTTTACTATGAGGCCCCAAATGCCTTGTGACCTTCTTACTGATATAGCCTTCACTATCTTAAACAACAGAGACCAGGGTGAGGAGGAAAGGAAGGTACAGTGTGACATATGAAAGGAACGACTGCACCCATCATAACAAAACCTAACCCATCTCCCTGGAAACCCTAAAAGTATTTCCAGAAGACTGTTGCCAGGAAAGGAAGCCTTTTAAACTGTGGGAGCCCTAACCCTAGAGCCCAGGAAACAGGTCACAGCATACACCCAGACATCATCCATACTGTAAGAAGGTGGGCCACTGGAGGAGAGAATGCCCCAGCTCTGAAGGAAGGAAATTCCCCCAAGCTAGTCTTGGTTGTTGATAGGACCCAGAACCTCCCAATGCTCCTGAGAAGACAGTCATTCTCACACACGAACAATTACAGGATACCACTGAAATGGCTATTTAAAATCCTAAAAGAAGATGCTGTTAAAGTGCTGCACTCAGTATGCCAGCAAATTTGGAAAACTCAGCAGTGGCCACAGTCCTGGAGAAGGTCAGTTTTCATTTCAGTCCCAAAGAAGGACAATACCAAAGAATGTTCAAACTACTGTACAATTGCACTCATTTCACATGCTAGCTCAAAATCCCTCATGCTAGGCTTAAGCAGCACATGAATTGAGAACTTCTAGATGTACAAGCTAGGTTTTAAAATGGCAGAGGAACCAGAGATCAAATTACCAACATTTGAGAAGGCAAGGGAATTCTAGGAAAACATCTACTGCTGCTTCAGTGACTATGTGAAAGCCTTTGACTATGTGGATCACAACAAACTGGAAAATTATTTAAGAGATGGGAATACCAGACCACTTTACCCATCTCCTGAGAAACCTGTATGCAAGTCCAAGAAGCAACAATCAGAATCAAACATGGAACAACAGGCTGGTTCAAAATGAGAAGAGTACAACAAGGGTGTATATTGTCACCTTGCTTATTTATTTAACTTATATGCAGAATACATCATGAGAAACGCTGGGACTGATGAATCACAAACTAGAATTTAGATTGCTGAGAGAAATATCAACAATCTCAGATATGCAGATAATACCACTCTAATGGAAGAAAGGGAAGAGGAACTGAAGAATGTGATGAAGGTGAAAGAGAAGAGTGAAAACACTGGCTTAAAACTCAACATTAAAAAAACTAAGGTCATGGCATCCAGTTCCATCACTTCATGGCAAATAGATGGGGAAAAATATGAGACAGTGACATTTTCTTAGGCTCCAAAATCAGTGCAGATAGTGACTGCAGTCATGAAATTAAAAGACACTTGCTCCTTGGAAGGAAAGCTATGATAAATTTAGCATATTAAAAAACAGAGATATCATTTTGCTGACAAATTCCAGCTAGTCAAAGCTATGGTTTTTCCAGTAGTCATGTATGGATGTGAGAGTTGGACCATAAAGAAGGCAGAGCACCAAAAAATGGATGTTTTCGAACTGTAGTGCTAGAGAAGACTCTTGAGAGTCCCCTGGACTGTAAGGATATCAAACCAGTCAATCCTAAAGGAAATAACCTTGAATATTCATTGGAAGGACTGATGCTGAAGCTGAAGCTCCAATACTTTGACCATCTGATACAAAGAGTGAAATCACTAGAAAAGACCCTGATGCTAGGAAAGACTGAGGGCAGGAGAAGAAGGGAACAACAGAGGATGAGATGGTTGGATGGCATCATCAACTCACTGGATATGAGTTTGAGCAAACTCCAGGAGATAGTTAAGGACAGGGAAGCATGGCATGCTGTAGTCCATGGAATTACAAAGAATTGGACACAACGTAGTGAATGAACAACATTGAAATGGCAGGTAAGCCTATCCAGTTTCCAGGGGACAAAGGAGCCACTTACTCTGTCCTGACTTCTCACACTGGACCCCTTGCTCCCAAAACCTGTTCTATTGTTGGGGTAGGAGGAAGATAAAAGCTAAAACACTTCATTGCCCCTCTGTCTTGCACCTGGTCAAAGACCCTTATAACTCACAAGTTCTTGTCACGCCTGACTGTCCTAGCCCACTGTTAGGAAGGGACTTTCTCTCAGCCTGAGGGTGACCCTTACTCTCCATGAAAACCAAAAGCAAGAAATGTTTTTCTCTGTGCTATGTATTATACAAGACATGGACAGTCCATCCCAAAATATTCCCCAAGAAATTGAAAAACTGGGATCAGAGAATCCCAGGGATGTTTAAGTTTGTCATCCTTATAAAAATCACCTTGAAAAAATCTAGTAACTTCTCTTCCAGGCACCAATATTCCATAGAACCAGAGGCTCGACAAGGCCTTCAACCCCTGATCTCAAAATTGATTCAATATAGGTTTTTGGTGCCATGTCAATCTCCCTGCAATACTTCAATTCTACCTGTCTTCGAACCTAGTGGGGAATAAAGAATGGTTCAAGATCTCTGAATCTTGAGTGAAGTGATAATTCTTCTCCATCCAGTTGTTCCCAATCCATATATAAACCTACTCAGCTACCCAAGATTACACCCTGGTTTACAGTCCTTGATGNTTCCACTGTTTCCCCATCTATTTCCCATGAAGTGATGGGACCAGATGCCATGATCTTCGTTTTTGGAATGTTGAGCTTTAAGCCCACTTTTTTGCTCTCTTCTTTCACTTTCATCAAGAGGCTTTTTAGTTCCTCTTCACTTTCTGCCATAAGGGTGGTGTCATCTGCATATCTGAGGTGATTGATATTTCTCCCAACAATCTTGATTCCAGCTTGTGTTTCTTCCAGTCCAGCTTTTCTCATGATGTACTCTGCATATAAGTTAAATAAGCAGGGTGACAATATACAGCCTTGACATACTCCTTTACCTATTTGGAACCAGTCTGTTATTCCATGTCCAGTTCTAACTGTTGCTTCCTGACCTGCATACAGATTTCTCAAGAGGCAGGTCAGGTGGTCTGGTATCCCCATCTCTTTCAGAATTTTCCACAGTTTATTGTGATCCACAAGATGTATATAAAGAGTAATAAATGGGAAAAGCCTATAACCAAGAATAGTCTACTCACCAAGGCTCTTGTTTAGATTTGATAGAGAAAACAAAAGCTTTACAGACAGGCAAAAGCTAAGAGAATTTAGTACCATGTCAGCTTTACAACAGATGCTAAAGGAAATTTTCTTGGCAAAAAAGAAAAGGCCACGACTAGAAAGTAGAAAATTATGAAATGGGAAAGCTCACCAGTAAAGGCATATCATACGTAACGTTAGAAAATCATCCATACACAAACACGACACCTTAACCAAATCATGAGAACAGAATACAAATGTAGGATACTAAAATAGTATTTGAAACTAAAGACCAGAAATTTAGAACAATCTTGTAGCTATATAGACTGTTATATCAAAACCTCATGTACTTGCAGATCAAAAATCTACAATAGATACACATAAAGAAAATAAAGAGCAATCTAAATACAACACTAAAGATACCACCAAATCACAGGAGAATTAAAGAAGAAGGGAAGTAAAAAGACTTACAAAAATGAATGTAAAACAAGTAACAAGATAAAAGTAAGAACGTACACATTGATAATTACCTTGAACAGAAATGAATTAAATGCTCCAACCAAATGACACAGACCAGCTGAATGGATACAAAAACATGACCTGAATATAGGCTCTCTACAAGAGATCCACTTCAGATCTAGGAACACATATAAACTGGAAGTGATGGCATGAAAAAAAAGGTATTCCATGTAAATACAAATCAAAAGAAAGCTGAAGCAGAAACACTCATTACAGATAAAATAGACTTTAAAATAAAGACTGTTATAAGGGACAGAGAAGAAGATTACATAATAAGAGNAATGGATACAAAAACATGACCTGAATATAGGCTTTCTACAAGAGATCCACTTCAGATCTAGGAACACATATAAACTGAAAGTGATGGCATGAAAAAAGGTATTCCATGTAAATACAAATCAAAAGAAAGCTGAAGCAGAAACACTAATTACAGATAAAATAGACTTTAAAATAAAGACTGTTATAAGGGACAGAGAAGAAGATTACATAATAAGAGATCAATACAAGAAAAAGATATATAAATTATAAATATATGCATCCTACACAGGAAGAACTCAATATATAAGGCACTGCTAATCACCATAAAAGGGGAAATGGACAGTAACACAATAATAATGGGGACTTAACACCCCACTTACATCAATGGACAGATCATCCACAGGAAATCAGGGCTTAAATGACACACTAGACCAATGAACTTAATTGATATTTATAGAACATTCCATCTGAAAGCAGCAGAATACACATTCAAGTGCACATGGAATATTCTCCAAGACAGATCACTTGTGGTTTGCTGGGCCACAAAGCAAGCTTTGGTAAATTTAAGAATATATTAATCAAATCTTCTTACACCTCACTATGAGATAAGAAACCAACTACCAGAAAAACTGCAAAAAGGGAAAAACAGGCAAGGCTAAACAATATGCTACTTAACAATCAAGAAATCAAAGAGAAAGTTAAAAACTACTGAAAGATAGGTGAAAAAAATTACAATGATCTAAAACCTATGGTACACAGCAAAAGTCGTTATAATAGGAATGTTAATAGTGATACAATCTTACCTCAGGAAATAAGAAAAACCTTAAACACCCTAAACTTAACTTAAAACCAACTAGAGAGAAGAACAAAAAACCCCCCTAAACTTAGAGCAAGGAAACAAATCATGAAAATCAAAACAGAAATAAATGAAACAGAGGATGAACACAATAGAAAAGATCAATGAAACTAAAAGCTGGTTCACTGAAAAGATAAACAAAATTGATAAACCTTTACTCAGATTCATCAAGAAAAAAGGGAGAGAACTCAAATCAATAAACTAGAAATAAAGAGAAGTTATAATTAGCATCAGAGAAATACAAGGGATCATAAGAGATTACTACAAGCAACTATACATCAATAAGATATACAACCTATTAGAAAGATATAATCTCCCAAGACTAAACCAGGAAGAAATAGGAAATATGAACAGACCAATGTCATGCACTGAAAATGAATCTGTGATTTTAAAACTCCTAAACAAAATTCAGGACCAGATGGCTTCACAAGTGAATTCTACCAAATATTTAGAGAAGTGTTCACACCTATCCTTCTGAAACTATTCCAAAAAATTGAGGAAGGAACACTACTTCCAAACACATTCTATTAGCCCACCATCAATCACCCAGATACCAAAATCACCATCACCTTGATACCAAAGTCTGGTATTTGTATTGTTACCAAAATAACAACACACACACACACACAAAGAAAATTACAGCCCAATATCACTGATGAATACAAACACAAAAGTCCTCAACAAAGTATGAGTGAACTGAATCCAGTAATACATTAAAAGGGTCATACCCCATGATCAAGTAGATCAGTCTGTATGATACACCAAATCAATAAATTGGAGAACAAAAGCCAAATGATCATCTCAATAGATGCAGAAAAGCTTTTAACAAGTTGAATGAAAACCATATGATCATCTCAATAGATGCAAAAAGTGTTTTTTAAATAAATGTATTTTTAATCAGAGGATAATTGCTTTACAATATTGTGTTAGTTTCTGCCATACATCAACACCATTTGTTAAATATCCTCAAAAAGTGTGTATAGAGATAACCTATCTCAACATAATAAAGGCAACATATGACAAATCCATAGCTAACATCATATTCGATGGTGAAAAGCTGAAAGCTTTTCGTCTATGATCAGGAAAAAGAAAAGGATGTCTACTCTTGGTGCTTTCAACATAGTTTTGTATGTCTGAGCCACAGCCACACAGAGAAGAAAAAGAAATTAAAAAATCAAAATTAGAAAACGAGAAGCAAAACTGTCACTATTTGTAGATGATGTGATACTATACATAGAAGATTCTAAAGATGCTACCAGAAACTGCTAGAGCCCATCAATGAATTCAGCAAGGTTGCAGGATACAAAATATACAGAAATCTATTACATTTCTATACATTCACAAGAAAAATTCAGAAAGATAAATTAAGGAAACAATCCCATTTATCATCACATTGGAAAGTATCAAATACTTAAGCATAAAAGTACCTAGGGAGGCAAAAACTTGTATTCTGAAAACTGTAAGATGCTGATGAGATGACACAAACAGATGGAAAAAAAAAGCACACTCTTGGATTACAAACATTAATATTGTCAAAATGACTATACTACCCAAGGCAATCTACAGATTCAGTGCAACTCCTTAAATCACCAATGGTGTTTTCCACAGGACTAGAAAAAAAGATTTTAAAAATTTATATGGAAACACAAAAACCCCAAATAGCTAAAGCAACCCAGGGAAAGAAAAAAGGAACTAGAGGAATCAGGCTCCCTGAATTCAGACTCTACTACACAACAATATGACACTCGCACAAAAATAGACACACAGAGGAACAGGATATGGAATAGGATAGAAACGCCAGAGACAAGCTCATGCACCTTTGGTCACCTAACCCACAATAAAGGAGGCAAGATACACAATGGAAAAAAGACAGTCTCTTCAAACGTGGTGCTGGGAAAAATGGAAGGCTTCATGTAAAAGAATGAAATCAGAACATTCTCCAACACCATACCCAAAAATAAATTCAAAAGGGATTAAAGACCTAAATTTAAGATCAGATACTATGAAACCTTTAGAGAAACATAAGTCACAGTAATATCTTTTTGGATCTATTTTCTAGAATAATGAAAACAAAAACAAAAATAACCAAACAGGACCTCATCAAACTTGCAAGCTTTTGCATAGCAAAAGCATAAACAAAATGAAGTGACAACTCACAGAATGGGAGAAAATATTTGTAAAGCATGTGACTGATAAGGATTAATCACCAAAATATGTAAACAACTCAAGTAGCTCTCTCTATATATATATAAAATCAATACAAATATACATTTGTCAAAAGAAGACATCCAAATGGTCAAATAGCACATGAAAAGATGTTCAATATCACTAATTATTAGAGAAAAGGAAGTGAACACTACAATGAGGTACTATTACCTCATACCAGTCAGAATGGCCATTATCAAAATGCCCACAAACATAAATGGTGGAGAAGGTGTGGAGAAAAAAAGAATCCTCCTACACTGTTGGTAGAAGTGTAAATCGGTACAACTTTTATGGAGAACAGTATGGAGGTTTTTTAAGAAAGTTAAATATAACTACCATATGATCCCGCTCCTGGGCATATTATCTGCAGAAAGCCGTAATTCAAAAAGATACATTCATCTCAATGTTCACTGCTGCACTACTTAAAATATCCAAGACATGGAAGCAGTTTAAGTTCAACAGAGGAATGGATAAAGAAGACGTATTACATATATACAATGAAATATTACTCAGCCATAAAAAAGAATGAAATAATTCCATTGCAGCAACATGGTTGGACCTAGAGTTTAATCATACTAAGTGTAGTAAGTCAGAGAAAGACAAACATATTTATCACTTACATGTGGAATCTAAAAAAATGATACAATAGAACTCAACTACAAAACAAACAGAAACAAACATGATATGAAAAGGAGAAAGGTAGGGAGAGGGAAAATTAAAGAGTTTAGGATTAGCAAGTACACATAACTATATAAAAAACAGATAATTAACAGGGACCTACTGTATAGCACAGGAAACTCTACTCAATAATCTGTAATCACCTATATGGGAAAAGAATCTGAAAAAATAATGGACATATGTATAACAATCTCTTTGCTGTATGTCTGAAATTAAAATGATATTATAAATATACTATATAATAAAATTTGAAATTGGGCAGACAGCTATCTTATGGGTAGCAAAAGGAAACAAACAGAGTTGTGAAACAGGCATGTTAAAAGATACTAAAACTGTTCTATAACTTGATCAGTGGTTATATAGGTACATAAATATGTAAAAATTCATCAACTTATATTTTTAGGATTTGTCATTTTACTATCTGTATATTATACCTCAATTTAAAAATTATTTGATAAAAATTTAAGCTTTTTCGTATTTCATTTCAAAGTAAATACCAATCCACTATTTAAGGTAATGCTGGTTAATTTCTCTTACTTGAAACAACCACCATCACACCTTGTCCAAGTTAATAAGACATTGCTAGGACTCTGGGGAGGCCAAAGTTGGTTGGTGTTCTGTGGAAGGAGAAGCAGAAAAAAAGAAATATACACAAAGAGAGGGAGAAATGGAGAGCTCTACAAGGGTGAGGAGGGTACCCTTCTCATATTCAGCTGAGTAGAGATCAATAGCAGGTGAGGAAACTCTGAAGCTACGGAAGGAAGTACCTGAAAAAAAATTCCTCAGGTTGAAGGCAAAAAAGATATGAGTCAGAAGGCAATGTTAGAGAGATTGAAAGTGTGATAGGAACTTGAACCACTGTTGCTAGCTTTAAGTATGGAGGAAAGGAGACAGGGGACAGGGGATGTGGGTGGCCTCTAGAAGCTGAGAATCACTCAAGTGAGGGAACAGGAAGTTCTGATCTACAACAGCACAGAACTTCCTGCCAATGACCTGAATGAGCCTGGAGATGTGCTCATCTCCAGAGCCTCCAGGAAGGAATAGGGCCTTGCTGCCACCTTGAGTTCAACCTTATACAACACAAAGCATAGAATTAACCAAGTCACACGGGACAAAGACTTCTGACCTATAGAACTGTGATGTAACAAGCAACTGTTGGTTCGAGATGCCACATTTGTTATATTTGTAATTTGTTATGACAGTAATAGAAAACAGATACCAGTAGAGACAAAATAATACAACAGCACACTATCTGAGACGACAGGTATGTGAGATGGGATTAACTTCAACAGAAGTTTCAAATGCATGAGAAAAGTGAACTTGCAGAAATAGCAAAACACACAAAAAAACTACCCAAAATAAAACAAAGAGAAAAAAGACTGAAAATAGAGTTAATTTTTTAACTGATTAAAGCACAAAATATACATGATCATCTCAACAGAGGCAAAAAAAAAAAAAAAACAAAACAACTTAACAAAACCCAATACCCTTTCATGATAAAGGCTTTCAACGGACAAGAAAGAGAGAAATTTCCTCAAGCTGATAATAGCATCTACCAAAAATCAAACAAAAAAAATCCATCTAATATTATAATTATTGGTGAAAGACAGTTTTCCCCTCTAACATCAGGAACAACAACAAAAATCTGCTCTCACCATTTCTATTCAACTTTATTTAAGAGGTCCTGGCTAAGAAAACTAGGCAAGAAAAAGTAAAACGCACCCAGAGAGACAAAGAAGATATAAAGTTATCCCTAGTCACAGTGCACTGAGCTGGGGAATATATATGTTTCCATATATAGACATTTACATCTATATCTATTTTATATCTATTTCTATGTATTGAGACCATATATATTGATATCTCCAAGTCCAATTCAACATCATAGAGTTCATTCTAGTTTCTCCTCTTCCATATTTGTAACTCTTTTCTCCAATAGTTAGAAACCCGGATCCTTTTACCCTAAACAAGTTTCCTCATTGGACCATTACTCCATCTATGTAACTAAACTGCCGTTTCCACATCATTCTGCATCTGGTCCCTTCTCCGTATCTCCCTCAGCCTTTGATATCTTCACTGGGCTGCTCTTTCTGTGTAGCCACCTATACCCAGTTCCTTTTGCCACCAGCTCAGTCACTTCCTTCCAATCTGGACACCCTCCTTGTCCTTCAGCAGCCCTCTCCTGTCTTCCCCTCCATGTTCACTCTCACGCTCCCCTGAAGCTGCGCTCCTCACTCCTCTGGGATTCCTACACCACAGACCAGGTTGCTACCATTGCCATTTCCTGTCAGATGCCCCACCTACTGATTTTTAGGCTGAATTATTAAGGAAGGGAAGGAGGAGGACAGAAGGATGGGAGGGAGGAAACTTTGTCCCTTGACTATTCTTTACATTCTTGCTAATTCATAAAGGGTGTTTAATAAGTAATTTTCTGTGTAGTGATATCTACTAAAGGTAATCAGATACATACTATGTGAACCAGAAATCGTACTGCTTGGTATTCATCTAATTGTGACATATGTACACCAAAAAGTAAGTACAATAATTTTCATAGAAAACTTTTCCATAATAGCTGAGCACTGTGGGTATTGGGCTGAACTACGCATGACTAAGGACTAAGCCCTGTGCACCCCCAGCTTCAAAACCAAACAAAGGGTGTGTTTGGTTTTGAAGCAAGAGAAATGTCAACGGTTTAATGGATGGGGAGTTTTACACGTCTGAAGTAAGGCCCTGGAACAATGCCCCTTCATGTGTGGCCTATGGTGGGCAGAGGATAGAGGTAGCCTTTGCTCCTGGTTCAGGGTAGATTGTCATTTATGTAGGGAATTGATGTCAGGTTGGCTCATCAGTTACCAAGGAGATTAGCTGAGGGGCACACCCCTCACTGCCCCTTTCATAAGGGCAATCTTTAGCTGGGGCTGAAGGCAAGTACACAGGAAGTTCATGTGAGTAGGGTGTAGGTGAAGCAGGCACTGGTTGGGCAGAGCCACCCCCTTGGGGAGGAGAAGGCTCTGGTTCCAAAAGAAACAT
The DNA here is from genome assembly GCA_006410875.1 of Neotragus pygmaeus. NCBI lineage: Eukaryota > Metazoa > Chordata > Mammalia > Artiodactyla > Bovidae > Neotragus > Neotragus pygmaeus. Next base: position 108,968 of record SJYV01046343.1, on the reverse strand, counting down.
TCTGGTGGCCTAGGCACAAGCCAGCAGTCACAGTACAGGTCTGCCACCCCAAGTTATGCTGCATGCCCCTCTTCCAGTAAACATAGTTTTATGTGTCTGAGCCACAGAAATAAGAGAAGAAATAAAAGAATCCAAAGATTCTAGAGTTTTGGATGAATTCCGAAGCTTATGAATTCAGTAAGTTTGCAGGATACAGAATTAATATGCAGAAATCTGTTGCATTTCTATACAACTCATGATCAAAATAATAGAAAGAGAAATTAAGGAAATACTCCTATTTACCATAACATCAAAAAGAATAAAATACCTAGGCACAAACGTACCTAAGGAGGCAAAACTGCACTCTGAAAACTGTAAGACACTGATGAAAGAAATTGGAGATGACACAAACAGATAGAAAAATATATCATGTTCTTGGATTGGAAAAATTAATGTTGTCAAAATGACTATACTACCCGAGGCAATCTACAGATTCAGTGCAATTCCCATTAAATCCCCAATGGCATTTTTCATAGAACTGGAAAAAAATGTTTTTTACTTTGTATGGAAATACAAAAGATCCCAAATAGACAAAGTAATCCTGAAAAAGAAAAATGGAACAGGAGGAATCAGGCTTCCTGTCTTCAAACCATACTATAAAACTACACTAATCAAAACAGAATGGTACTGGCACAAGAATAGAAATATAGACCAATGGTACAGGGTAGAAAGCCCAGAGATAAACCCATACCCCTATGGTCACAATCTATGTATGACAAAGGAAGCAAGACTATAAAATAGAAAAAAGACAGCCTCTTCAGTAGGTGGTGCTGGGAAATCTGGACAGCTACATGGACAGCTATATGTAAAAGAATGAAACTAGAATACTATATAACACCATACACAAAAATAAACTCAAAATGGATTAAAGACCTAAATATAAGACCAGACGGTATAAAACTCTTAGAAGAAAACATAGGAAAAACACTCTCTGACATAAGTCACAGCAGATCTTTTGTAATCCACCTACTAAAATAATGAAAAAAAAAACCAAAAATAAATAATTAGGACCTAATTAAACTTACAAGCTTTTGCCCAGCAAAAGAAACCATAAACAAGACAACCCTCAGAATGGGAGAAAATATTTGCAAATGAAGCAACAGACAAAGGATTAATCTACAAAATATACAAACAGCTCATGGAGCTCCATATCAAAACAACAAACAACCCACTCAAACAATGGATGGAAGACCTAAATAGATATCTCTCCAAAGAAGACAAACCAAATGGCCAAGAGGCACATGAAAAGATGCTCAACATCACTAATTATTAGAGAAATGCAGATCAGAACTACAATGAGGTATCACCTCACACCAGCCAGAGTGGCCATCAATCATCAAAAAAGCTACAAATAATACATATTGGATATGGAGTGGCGAAAAGGGAATCATGTTGCACTGTTCATCAGAATGTACCTTGGTACAGCCACTGTGAAGAACAGTGTGGGTGTTCCTTAAAAAACAACACAGAATGACCCAGCAGTCCCACTACTAGGCATATATCCTGAGAAAACCGTAACTCAAAAAGACACATGTATCCCAATGTTCACCGTAGCAAAACTTACAGTAGCCAGGACATAGACTCAACCTAGATGTCCACTGACAGATAAAATGGAAAAAAAGTTGTGGTGCACATATACAATGAAATATTACTAAGCCATAAAAAGGAATGAAATTGAGTCAAAATGATGTGAATGAATCTAGAGCCCGTCATACTGAGTGAAGTCAAAAAGAGAAAAATATCATATAAAATAAATATTGTATATTAATGCATATATATAGAATCTAGAAAAATGGTACTGAACCTTTTATAGCACAGGAATAGAGGCAGAGACGTTGAAAATGGACTTGTGGACACAGAGGGAATGGGGCAATGAATTGAGAGTATACACTTGCTGCTGCTGCTAAGTTGCTTCAAGTCGTGTCTGACTGTGCAACCCTATAGACGGCAGCCCACCAAGCTCCCCCGTCCCTGTGATTCTCCAGGCAAGAGTACTGGAGTGGGGTGCCATTGCCTTCTCTGGAGTATACACTACCATGTGTAAAACAGATAGCTCGTGGGGAAGCTGCTGTATATAGCACAGGGAACTTAGCTTGTTGCTCTGTGATGACCTAGACAGGTGGAATGAAAGAGTGGGAGGGAGGCTTAAGAGGGGGAGGCTATATGTATACATATGGCCAATTCAATGTTTGTTTCATATCTCTCCAAAGAAGACAAACGAATGCCCAAGAGGCACATGAAAAGATGCTCAACATCACTAATTATCAGAGAGATGCAAATCAGAACTACAATGAGGTATCATTGTAGAAACAAACACAATACTATAAAGTACTTATATCCCAATAAAAAGATACATGCACCCCAGTGTTCACTGCTGCAAGATTTACAACAGCCAAGACATAGAAGTAACCTAAATGTTCATCGACAGAGGAATGGAAAAAAGAGATATGACATATGTAAGCCATAGAATATTACTCAGCCATAAGAAAGAATGAAGTAATGTCATTTTCAGCAACATGAACAGACCTAGAGATTAGTGTACTAAGCCAGAAAGAGAAAAATTGATATCACATGAAAACACTTTTTTTGTGTAATCTTAAAAAAAAAGATATAAATTAATTTAATATACAAAACAGAAAAAGACCCACAGACATAGAAAGCAAATGTATGGTTACCAAATGAGAAAGCGGGGAGGGATAAATTAAGAGTTTATGACTAACATATACACACTACCATATATAAAATAGATTACCAACAAGAACCTAGAGTATAGCACAGGGAACTATAAGGAAAAAAACATCTGCAAAAGTTTATTTATATAACTGAATCACTTTGCAGTAGACTTGAAACTAGCACAACATTTTCAATCAATTGTACTTTGATTAAAAAGTAAAGACAGTGAATCAATTAAAAAAAAAACGAACAAAAAAATATCACAACTGCAACATCCATGTTTGACCATGGATGTCTAAAACCAGAGCTATTAAATTTTGACTTTCAAATGCATTTTCTTCCTTAGTGGACAAAGCATATGCATAGTGCATATCTAATAGGCTGCTCTGATCACTAAAATTTAACTTAAACAATGCACAAACCTTCTGACTTCCCCATACCTCAATATATGCAGACTTTCCCATCATTTCCCCTTTTGTTNAGGGCCTTGCTGCCACCTTGAGTTCAACCTTATACAACACAAAGCATAGAATTAACCAAGTCACACGGGACAAAGACTTCTGACCTATAGAACTGTGATGTAACAAGCAACTGTTGGTTCGAGATGCCACATTTGTTATATTTGTAATTTGTTATGACAGTAATAGAAAACAGATACCAGTAGAGACAAAATAATACAACAGCACACTATCTGAGACGACAGGTATGTGAGATGGGATTAACTTCAACAGAAGTTTCAAATGCATGAGAAAAGTGAACTTGCAGAAATAGCAAAACACACAAAAAAACTACCCAAAATAAAACAAAGAGAAAAAAGACTGAAAATAGAGAGTTAATTTTTTAACTGATTAAAGCACAAAATATACATGATCATCTCAACAGAGGCAAAAAAAAAAAAAAAACAAAACAACTTAACAAAACCCAATACCCTTTCATGATAAAGGCTTTCAACGGACAAGAAAGAGAGAAATTTCCTCAAGCTGATAATAGCATCTACCAAAAATCAAACAAAAAAAATCCATCTAATATTATAATTATTGGTGAAAGACAGTTTTCCCCTCTAACATCAGGAACAACAACAAAAATCTGCTCTCACCATTTCTATTCAACTTTATTTAAGAGGTCCTGGCTAAGAAAACTAGGCAAGAAAAAGTAAAACGCACCCAGAGAGACAAAGAAGATATAAAGTTATCCCTAGTCACAGTGCACTGAGCTGGGGAATATATATGTTTCCATATATAGACATTTACATCTATATCTATTTTATATCTATTTCTATGTATTGAGACCATATATATTGATATCTCCAAGTCCAATTCAACATCATAGAGTTCATTCTAGTTTCTCCTCTTCCATATTTGTAACTCTTTTCTCCAATAGTTAGAAACCCGGATCCTTTTACCCTAAACAAGTTTCCTCATTGGACCATTACTCCATCTATGTAACTAAACTGCCGTTTCCACATCATTCTGCATCTGGTCCCTTCTCCGTATCTCCCTCAGCCTTTGATATCTTCACTGGGCTGCTCTTTCTGTGTAGCCACCTACACCCAGTTCCTTTTGCCACCAGCTCAGTCACTTCCTTCCAATCTGGACACCCTCCTTGTCCTTCAGCAGCCCTCTCCTGTCTTCCCCTCCATGTTCACTCTCACGCTCCCCTGAAGCTGCGCTCCTCACTCCTCTGGGATTCCTACACCACAGACCAGGTTGCTACCATTGCCATTTCCTGTCAGATGCCCCACCTACTGATTTTTAGGCTGAATTATTAAGGAAGGGAAGGAGGAGGACAGAAGGATGGGAGGGAGGAAACTTTGTCCCTTGACTATTCTTTACATTCTTGCTAATTCATAAAGGGTGTTTAATAAGTAATTTTCTGTGTAGTGATATCTACTAAAGGTAATCAGATACATACTATGTGAACCAGAAATCGTACTGCTTGGTATTCATCTAATTGTGACATATGTACACCAAAAAGTAAGTACAATAATTTTCATAGAAAACTTTTCCATAATAGCTGAGCACTGTGGGTATTGGGCTGAACTACGCATGACTAAGGACTAAGCCCTGTGCACCCCCAGCTTCAAAACCAAACAAAGGGTGTGTTTGGTTTTGAAGCAAGAGAAATGTCAACGGTTTAATGGATGGGGAGTTTTACACGTCTGAAGTAAGGCCCTGGAACAATGCCCCTTCATGTGTGGCCTATGGTGGGCAGAGGATAGAGGTAGCCTTTGCTCCTGGTTCAGGGTAGATTGTCATTTATGTAGGGAATTGATGTCAGGTTGGCTCATCAGTTACCAAGGAGATTAGCTGAGGGGCACACCCCTCACTGCCCCTTTCATAAGGGCAATCTTTAGCTGGGGCTGAAGGCAAGTACACAGGAAGTTCATGTGAGTAGGGTGTAGGTGAAGCAGGCACTGGTTGGGCAGAGCCACCCCCTTGGGGAGGAGAAGGCTCTGGTTCCAAAAGAAACATTCTGGTGGCCTAGGCACAAGCCAGCAGTCACAGTACAGGTCTGCCACCCCAAGTTATGCTGCATGCCCCTCTTCCAGTAAACATAGTTTTATGTGTCTGAGCCACAGAAATAAGAGAAGAAATAAAAGAATCCAAAGATTCTAGAGTTTTGGATGAATTCCGAAGCTTATGAATTCAGTAAGTTTGCAGGATACAGAATTAATATGCAGAAATCTGTTGCATTTCTATACAACTCATGATCAAAATAATAGAAAGAGAAATTAAGGAAATACTCCTATTTACCATAACATCAAAAAGAATAAAATACCTAGGCACAAACGTACCTAAGGAGGCAAAACTGCACTCTGAAAACTGTAAGACACTGATGAAAGAAATTGGAGATGACACAAACAGATAGAAAAATATATCATGTTCTTGGATTGGAAAAATTAATGTTGTCAAAATGACTATACTACCCGAGGCAATCTACAGATTCAGTGCAATTCCCATTAAATCCCCAATGGCATTTTTCATAGAACTGGAAAAAAAATGTTTTTTACTTTGTATGGAAATACAAAAGATCCCAAATAGACAAAGTAATCCTGAAAAAGAAAAATGGAACAGGAGGAATCAGGCTTCCTGTCTTCAAACCATACTATAAAACTACACTAATCAAAACAGAATGGTACTGGCACAAGAATAGAAATATAGACCAATGGTACAGGGTAGAAAGCCCAGAGATAAACCCATACCCCTATGGTCACAATCTATGTATGACAAAGGAAGCAAGACTATAAAATAGAAAAAAGACAGCCTCTTCAGTAGGTGGTGCTGGGAAATCTGGACAGCTACATGGACAGCTATATGTAAAAGAATGAAACTAGAATACTATATAACACCATACACAAAAATAAACTCAAAATGGATTAAAGACCTAAATATAAGACCAGACGGTATAAAACTCTTAGAAGAAAACATAGGAAAAACACTCTCTGACATAAGTCACAGCAGATCTTTTGTAATCCACCTACTAAAATAATGAAAAAAAAAACCAAAAATAAATAATTAGGACCTAATTAAACTTACAAGCTTTTGCCCAGCAAAAGAAACCATAAACAAGACAACCCTCAGAATGGGAGAAAATATTTGCAAATGAAGCAACAGACAAAGGATTAATCTACAAAATATACAAACAGCTCATGGAGCTCCATATCAAAACAACAAACAACCCACTCAAACAATGGATGGAAGACCTAAATAGATATCTCTCCAAAGAAGACAAACCAAATGGCCAAGAGGCACATGAAAAGATGCTCAACATCACTAATTATTAGAGAAATGCAGATCAGAACTACAATGAGGTATCACCTCACACCAGCCAGAGTGGCCATCAATCATCAAAAAAGCTACAAATAATACATATTGGATATGGAGTGGCGAAAAGGGAATCATGTTGCACTGTTCATCAGAATGTACCTTGGTACAGCCACTGTGAAGAACAGTGTGGGTGTTCCTTAAAAAACAACACAGAATGACCCAGCAGTCCCACTACTAGGCATATATCCTGAGAAAACCGTAACTCAAAAAGACACATGTATCCCAATGTTCACCGTAGCAAAACTTACAGTAGCCAGGACATAGACTCAACCTAGATGTCCACTGACAGATAAAATGGAAAAAAAGTTGTGGTGCACATATACAATGAAATATTACTAAGCCATAAAAAGGAATGAAATTGAGTCAAAATGATGTGAATGAATCTAGAGCCCGTCATACTGAGTGAAGTCAAAAAGAGAAAAATATCATATAAAATAAATATTGTATATTAATGCATATATATAGAATCTAGAAAAATGGTACTGAACCTTTTATAGCACAGGAATAGAGGCAGAGACGTTGAAAATGGACTTGTGGACACAGAGGGAATGGGGCAATGAATTGAGAGTATACACTTGCTGCTGCTGCTAAGTTGCTTCAAGTCGTGTCTGACTGTGCAACCCTATAGACGGCAGCCCACCAAGCTCCCCCGTCCCTGTGATTCTCCAGGCAAGAGTACTGGAGTGGGGTGCCATTGCCTTCTCTGGAGTATACACTACCATGTGTAAAACAGATAGCTCGTGGGGAAGCTGCTGTATATAGCACAGGGAACTTAGCTTGTTGCTCTGTGATGACCTAGACAGGTGGAATGAAAGAGTGGGAGGGAGGCTTAAGAGGGGGAGGCTATATGTATACATATGGCCAATTCAATGTTTGTTTCATATCTCTCCAAAGAAGACAAACGAATGCCCAAGAGGCACATGAAAAGATGCTCAACATCACTAATTATCAGAGAGATGCAAATCAGAACTACAATGAGGTATCATTGTAGAAACAAACACAATACTATAAAGTACTTATATCCCAATAAAAAGATACATGCACCCCAGTGTTCACTGCTGCAAGATTTACAACAGCCAAGACATAGAAGTAACCTAAATGTTCATCGACAGAGGAATGGAAAAAAGAGATATGACATATGTAAGCCATAGAATATTACTCAGCCATAAGAAAGAATGAAGTAATGTCATTTTCAGCAACATGAACAGACCTAGAGATTAGTGTACTAAGCCAGAAAGAGAAAAATTGATATCACATGAAAACACTTTTTTTGTGTAATCTTAAAAAAAAAGATATAAATTAATTTAATATACAAAACAGAAAAAGACCCACAGACATAGAAAGCAAATGTATGGTTACCAAATGAGAAAGCGGGGAGGGATAAATTAAGAGTTTATGACTAACATATACACACTACCATATATAAAATAGATTACCAACAAGAACCTAGAGTATAGCACAGGGAACTATAAGGAAAAAAACATCTGCAAAAGTTTATTTATATAACTGAATCACTTTGCAGTAGACTTGAAACTAGCACAACATTTTCAATCAATTGTACTTTGATTAAAAAGTAAAGACAGTGAATCAATTAAAAAAAAAACGAACAAAAAAATATCACAACTGCAACATCCATGTTTGACCATGGATGTCTAAAACCAGAGCTATTAAATTTTGACTTTCAAATGCATTTTCTTCCTTAGTGGACAAAGCATATGCATAGTGCATATCTAATAGGCTGCTCTGATCACTAAAATTTAACTTAAACAATGCACAAACCTTCTGACTTCCCCATACCTCAATATATGCAGACTTTCCCATCATTTCCCCTTTTGTTTCCAAATATTTAACAGAAAGCACTGATGATCAAAGTATTTGTCCCCAGAAGCTGGGGTGGTTCAGCTGCCTGCCCTGGGTATAGCTCATGTCCCTCAGTACTAGGCCTCCTTTATATTTTCCTACTCATTCACACTGGGGAGAACTGATCAGATATGGTGATCATGCATATTATCATCTATAGCCAATTGTCACACAAGCATTGTACATGTGCTTTTAACAGCAGACAAAAAGCAAGCTGTGTCACACATCATGTGTAGTTATACTCTGACAACTTCATTAGATAATTACTTTTCCCCTCCTGATCATCAGGGTAAAAGTATGGTTAATGCAGAAACTGTGCCAAAATCCTGCCATCAGGTCCGCCTCTGGAGTTCTCCAAAATATCAAGATTTCTGTACCTGTCAGGAAACATTCAGAGAGAGAGAGAGAGAGAGAGAGAGAGAGATCAAAATCAGTAACACTCCAGACTAAAACCATACAAATTATAACCATATTCACCAGTTCACTCAGTAAACAATCCTTTTGTTAACTTTTTATCAAGGCATCAGGTTTTCCATTAGGACTTTTACATTTTTTACCCAGTTCAGTGGCATAATCTGAAATTTATCAGAGACCCATACTGGTCAAAGGTCCTTCATATGAATCTTCCTGAAGATGAAGCACATTTGCAAAAGCAACAGAGTTAAATACCTGTTACAATTTACTTAATAAAGAAACTTGGTTATAATAACCAGAATTATGACTGGTTATAATCTTATAACCCTTAAAAACTTTAATCTCAGGCAAAAACCAAGAAGTAAGTAACTGTAAACTGTTTATCATACCAGCACTTCCTGACTGGAAAACTTATGCTTTAGTCTAACTCTCCCAAGAAGGTAAGGCAGGTAAACAGACTGGCCAGCAATTAATGTTCCAATATTTTATTCTATTTGAAATGATCCAGATAGTCAATGAATTCTCATTTCACTTAGTTTCAAGTTACCAAAATTTGGAGAGATTTTAGATAGATCCCCAAACAGTCATTCCTATAGAATTTACCTAGAAGTTCTCTTTCCCCCATTTTTAGAGATCACATTTGATTGAAATTTCTGAGAGCCCAGGTGGATCATTTACATCTCAAAAGCACAAGAAAAGAAAGACCCATTCCCCCTAGAATCTAGCTTAACCAAATATAAAAAGGCTCACTTTGATTCAACAGCAGAGACATTGGGGGAACGCTGCTCTTTAAATCTCTTGGCAGCCCCCATTTCTCAAGGACAGCCACCACAGGGCCCCCATACTAATGGACAGCCACCCTGGGGTTACCCCAACCACTTTTGGGATCACCTCTGGAACTTTAGGGCTTCCCTTGTGGCTCAGCTGGTAAAGAATCCGCCTGCAATGTGGGAGACCTGGGTTGGGAAGATCTTGTGGAGAAGGGAAAGGCTACCCACTCCAGTACTCTGGCCTGGAGAATTCCATAGACTGTATAGTCCATATGGTTGCAAAGAGTCAGACAGGACTAAGTGACTTTTACTTTTACATCACTTTCACTGGAACTTTTTGGCACCATGTTAGTGGACAGCCACACAGCAGTACTCCTGTAACTTTGGGGGTCCCACATATTAGTGGACAGTCACTCTGGGTTAACCCCTGCAAACTTTCAGGCCCAAAATGTTAGTGGAGACCCCTGTATCTTTTCATTCCCGTCCTTACTTCTCGACATCTTGGTGCTCACGGGAGTTTCTTCCGTCTCCTGGCTGGTCCACCAGCTGTTGGGCTTCAACTGGAGGACTGCGGGTCCTGTGCTCAACCAACTTCAAGACTGAAGAAAGAACCCAGGGTCACTGACAGAGATGTCACTGCTTTAATGAGGAGGCAGAGCTTGACCATCTGAAGCAAGGTCTTGGAGCAACACCCCACTGTGCGTGTGGCAGACTGCAAGCAGGACACTACAGCAATCTCTGCTCTGGGGGGAAGGGGAGATTGCCAATTACAGGTGGTATTGATATCAAGCTGGGCCATCAATTACCAGGGAAACCAGCAGAGCACTCACCCTTCAACACCCCTTTGACAAGAACAATCAACAGCTGGGATAAGTAGGTAGCTAGGTGTTTACTGATTAGGAAGTTCAGTCAGGTGAGTAGGTATAGGTGAAGCAGGCACTTGTCTGCCAGGGATGTGCAGAGAGCAAGAGAACAGCCTCCTTGAGTGGCCTGACCATACAGGAGGAAAGTACCTCTCAATAATTCAGTGAACAAACTATACTGATATGACATATTTATGCAATGCATAAATATGCATATCTATACACCAGTGAAAATGAATGAGCTACCACACAAGCAACAATATGGATGAATCTCACAGTTGAATGAAAGAAGTCAGATCCAAAGCAATAAATACAGCATGATAACAAATATACAAAAGTAACCTATGGTTTTAAAGTCCACTTGAGGGAAGAACATGGGGTTTGTGGCTAAGAAAGGGCACAGGCTGGCTTTGGCAATGTACACAGGATTACATTCGTCGATCTGGGAGGTTGTTGTGTCACTCTGTGCTTATTCAACTATGTAGTTATTAGCACATTTTTCTCTAAGCATGTAAACATAATAAAAAAATTTTTTTAAACCAAAGTCAGCTTTTGTATCTCATTTAGTGTTTTTATTTGTTTTCCAGTGGAGAGGATGATCATGATAGCCCACAAGAAACAGTCTCTTCTCACTGTAATTTGTATGGATTTTTAAATATCACTTTACTGAAATGCTTTTTTAAAAAGCAAATCTCTTTTGTTTCATTAGATGGTGAACTCTCGAAAGTCAGCTTTGCTGCCTTACTCTGCTCATATTCACCAATGCCTAGAACAATTCTCCCGTAAGTTACAGCTTTTCAGTAAATGTTTGTTACACGAATATTTGCCTCTTGAGTTGGTGCTGTGAGAGGAATTTTATGCTCCACCTTTACAAAAATACTTTTTGACTGATTTAAGTCTTCTGACTGTTTTGCATAGCAGCCAACCTAATGGGCCTTGGTTTAATCTCACTGAGGCTTTGGATCTGAGGGGCTTTTCATTGTCAGACCCAACTTTATATGCTGGATCAAGATTCTGGTGGAACTTTCCATCATACTGAAATTGTTTCAGCTGTGGCAGTGTAACTTTGCAACCTGATTAATACCACCAGAGAAGGCAAGGTATAATCAGAGCCAGGAAAAAGCAATTGAATCGAGCTAAACATACTCAGCTTTTATATTAGCACCAAGTTTCAGGCTGGATGTCTCCCTGGGGATCACTAACAGAGGAAACAAGTGAGGAGCATCAGCAAGACATTCTTGCTAGGTGTGTTTGATGCCGCCACTAGTTTGAATCAGCACAGCGTGTTCTGCTCCTAATATAATTATTGTACAATCATGTTGCATCAGGTTGAGACAACTCAACTACTGAATTGAAGGAGATTCACAAGTGAATGTGGGACAAGGTTTCTCTTTGCTGTGGTGAACATGACATGGATCACCTATGTTGCACAACTTTGATTTTGTTTCTTCTCAGTATCATGAAACTTCTCTGAAAGGTCTTCACTGTTGTCTCCTGTAAGCATGATTTCTCTTTTTCTCTCTCTTTTCTTCCTTCCCTCTTTCCCTCTAACTCTCTCTCTCTCTCTTTTTAGGCTCTTAAAAAATCACTGTGATATCTACCTGATTATTGAATACTTTGGAGTTTACTTGTAAGGATAGGTGTTTTTTTAACAGCTACTTCACTTTTTTGTTAATGTACATTTTATTTTTTTGGAATTTTTTTTAGCCTACCCTGAAATTAGGGATAAATTTTTGGTTTGGAAAATGAAGAAAGGGCTAAATTGCAACTTTTGTCTACTCTTTCCAGGAGTGTTTAAATTGTTTTGGTAGATATCCCATCAGATTAGCCACTAAAATGCCAAAGAAAGGATGTGATTTACTTGTCTTGGTGGTTGCTGAAGGTTATTAATATTATAAAACCAATTTCAAACTGTATTTCACAGTCATATTAGTAATAAACAATAGAGAAGAACTCTTAAAGATTTGGCCTTAGGCAGCTCAGGATATGAGTTTAGGCATCACCAATTCATTTTTTCATCCATTCACTCATCACCCATAGTTACTAAACGCCTTTCTTTATTTGCTAGTCACTAGGCTAGGAGGTGGAGAAGGCAATGGTGCCCACTCCAGTGCTCTTGCCTGGAAGATCCCAAGGATGGAGGAGCCTGGTAGGCTGCAGTCCATGGGGTCGCTAAGAGTCGGACACGACTAAGCGACTTCACTTTCACTTTTCACTTTCCCCAGATTGGAGAAGGAAATGGTAACCCACTCCAGTGTTCTTGCCTGGAGAATCCCAGGGACGGGGGAGCCTGGTGGGCTGCCGTCTATGGGGTCACACAGAGTCGGACACGACTGAAGCGACTTAGCAGCAGCAGCAGCAGCAGCAGGCTAGGAGGTACTATGAATACAGAGTTGAACAAAACCAAATATGGCACGTTTTCTAATCCTTTTAAATCTCAGTTTTTCCCCTTGTAGAATGAGGATAACAGTTTCATACCTCATTGCATTATCAGGAGAATTAAATGAGATAAAGCACTCAACATTACTGTGTGTCTGAACAATGCTCAGCAAATATTATTTGTCTTTATCATATTTGTTAATATTCTGCATCCATGCTTTAGGGGTGTGGTAAGTCAAATACATTGAATTCTCTTTAGTGTTTTCAGTTATTTCAGTAGTTTAAAATACTGCAGAATATAATTGTGGCAAGGATTTCTGCATTATAGCAATCTTCACAATGGGATTGTAATAAATTGGATAAGCCTCAAGATGACACTTTCCTTTGGCATTTAAGAGAAAGATTATGATCTTTTCTGTTCATTTATCATATCATTTGCTTACTGGAAGCTGATCACATCTAAAAGTTTCTCTTGTATTCTTTAACTGGAATTTGTCTCCTATCTGATTTGCATTTGCCTTCCACCTAATTTTCCCAAGCCAGTTATAAAGTATCTTATATTAAAAATGTTTTAATCTGCCTTGATGAGAATTTAGAGAAGGAAGTTGATCATATTTATAAACACATTGGCAGGCTGCTTTCATGTGGATGTCTTCCAGAGCATTGCTCTTTCTCTTCCTCTCTCTCCTTCCCCCGTCTCTTTGTGTTATTGTCAAGCTCAGCCTTGAACTTTTGCTGCGTCTTCAATTCTAGAACTGCAAAGGTTAAACTTTTCAGTCATTATTGGAACAGAAGAGTCAAATCATGGCTTTCTTTTCTTTTCCTTAATAATTTTTATTGAGTTGCAGCCAAATATATCCATAGCTTGCAGCTAAATCCCTCACTCATACCAATGTGCCTTTAACATAACCTTTTCAATATATTGCTTCAGCCTCTAAAATCAACTTCATAAATTGCCATTGTTTCTTAGTGCCTTGAGCTTGTCTGTCCCTCTCAAAATACTTTGTCTTCACTTCCCACACAGTCTAAAGATAACTAGTCTTATAAATGGTCCTTCCTAGTTTCTGTCCTGTCTCCAACATTATCTGTAACCCATACAACTTACTTCACTGGAACAGTTCCTCATTGGATTTCCCTTCCCCGTTTCTCTTTCTCATGCCTCCACTGATACTCCACAGTGATGTCTGGGATAGTGACTTTGCCCAAATTCCCATTGCTCTGAATTAGAAATAGCATAGACAAATACCATAAGGTCTGTTCTCCAAAATTTGTAACACATTTCAAACATATGTATTTTTTAAAGGCTTTAGACCCACTCTTTAGGCAAATATCCTGCCATGTTGTCCCAATGTCATGCTTTCTTCCTGAAAACATCCTCAGAATAAAAAATCACAAAGACTACAGCCATGTGAGCCAAGTAGCTCACCTTACTACTGGCTAGAGGACTGGTGTTGCTCCTCAGGGTAATGCACAGTGTTCTTTCCTTAACTTAAATGGTGAAGGATATGGCTTCCCTACAGGTCTGAATAGAAACCTCCTGTTGTCAGTTACCATGGGTGTGATTTTGAACCAGACTCAAGTAATTGATTTCTGAGGATGCCCTGGCCTTTACATCCTGCCTATCTTAGCATAATTTCCCCATGCCCTTCAAATACTTGATTAGTCACCATGTGATAAGTATATAAATCAACTCCCTGCCCTCTAGGACTTTGCACATTTAAATTTAGACTCTAATTTACTTTTGTTACACTGAAAAGATATAAAGATGCTCCATTTGAATCACATTTGAGACACTTCAGGATCAGACAATGGTTTCCTCTATTATTGGAGGAAATTATTTTGCTGAATACATCCTGAATCATCACCGCCTACACCTTTGAGGACTTGAAGTCCTCAGCTCCAGTGTCAAGATGAGTGTTGCACTTTAAGCTCTTCTAAAGCTCTATGAGCAGGGACATCTCACCATGGCTTGACTTAACAGTATGCAGCCCTTCCCACCTCAGTACTCCTCTGAAATATATTCTATGGTATGTTCATATGCAGGTTTGAATTATTTTGGAGAATTTTACAATGTGCTTCAAAATAATTGACAGCACCCAGAGTATCATTAAACTGTGCTGGGAATCACCTTTAATTTGCCTTCTAACCTTCAGTTGGAAATGAGTAGCATCAGATACAGGATTTGAGAAAGCATTGTGCCATTTGTGAAATGAGATTGAGAGTAGAAAGTTGAAAGGACAAGTGGGTCCCTGTACTTCCATGTGAGCCTTTGGCCAGCTCTGGACTGCTGCCCCAACAGTGCTGGGTCTGGCTGGTGCTGTGCATCTCTTGACTCCATCCTCAGTTTCTCTGGGGCTGCAGTGGGCCATGCCTGAGGTTTCCTATCACGTTTGAGGTTACTCATGCATGTGCTGCCCAAAAGTACAACTCAAGGAGTTTTGTCCTAAGGGACCCCACCTTGACTGACAGGGAAGTCAGAGCCAATGGATAAATAATGTCCTTTTCTTACACCCTGGGGAAAGCTTGGAGTCACATGTCAGAAAGCTCCTCAGATAATTCCATGGAGCCGATCTGTTGGAATAATTGCTAACATGGCACCACCCTCTTGCATCACCTCTTGCTCTTTCTGTTTCTCTCCTCTTGGTCCCTTGCTCCTCTTCCTAGGTTTCCATGCCCTGCCAACAAGCAGACTACCTGCCCAGAGGATGTGGTCTCAGTCTTCGCTTTCAAGGCACAAATTGCTCATGAAGTTACAAAATGCTCATTGAGACCAACTATAGTTGTGACCCCTCTTCTACCTGCTTGCTCAAGTGCACTCCCTCCAAATGTCCATTCTCAGAGCAGCCTGCTGATCCCTGAGAACCAGCATGAAGAGAACAGTTGAGGGGATGAGTCTCCAGTGCTCACAGGTACTTCCTACAAAAGAAGAAAGCATGATCTGAGCTACAGATTGGCAAACCTTGTGTTCCCCTTCATTACCCCTCTCTCGGTGCAGCCAACATTGCTGCGTGGCGCAAATCTCCTTACTGATAAGACTGCTGGTTGACATTGGGCCCAATCCATGAAGGCTGAGAAGAGGTGGCAGGTATTTGCAATTCATCCCTTTGGAGGGAAAGAGGAAAAAAACAGCTGACATCCAGGCACAAAATTCCCAGAGCCCTCCAGCTACTTAGACATGTTAGCAAAACAAAAAATTCACAAACAAATCATAGTCTAATGAAGGAAAGCAAGTTGGTAATTAGGATAAAATCTCCAGGAAGAGTGGGAGTATAAGGGAATGACTTTAGCAAATGCATATTTAATAACTTCACAAGATCAGATAGTTAGACATCAACTACTGAACTGTGGGAGGGAAGGACGATGGAGAGACTGTCACTACTGAGGAATCAAAACTCATTTATAAAGTAAGTTTCAATTGCTATTCTGGCTCGAAGGAATTTAATCTTTCTAAAATTTTAATCTTTGACTCAAGTTTTGAGAATTGGTTATATCTAAGCCTTAAGGCACAGAGAAGGCAATGGCACCCCACTCCAGTACTCTTGCCTGGAAAATCCCATGGATGGAGGAGCCTGGTGGGCTGCAGTCCATGGGGTCGCTGAGGGTTGGACACAACTGAGCGACTTCACTTTCACTTTTCAATTTCATGCATTGGAGAAGGAAATGGCAACCCACTCCAGTGTTCTTGCCTGGAGAATCTCAGGAATGGGGAAGCCTGGTGGGCGCCGTCTGTAGGGTCGCACAGAGTCGTACACGACTGAAGTGATGCGGCAGCAGCAAGCGTTAAGGCAAGTCAGCTGTGAATGAGGCAGAGGTAAACTTGGAAACCCAGCTGGACTGGTGAGTGGGTTTTTAGAAGCAAGAGCTGTATTTGCATCCTCAGAATCTTCCTGTCCTGGCAAATCAGGTGGACAAGGAAAAGAAAGGGAACTTGTGGCCAGCTCTCTGCCCGTTGCTTCCTCCTTTAACTCCACAACAACCCTTAGAAATAGCTATCCCTCAAAAAACTAAAAACAGAGTTACTATATCCAGCAATCCCACTCCTGGGCATATATCCAGAAAAAACCTCTAATTCAAAAAGATACATGCTCCCCAATGTTCACAGCAGCACTATTAATAGAAGCCAATGTATGGAAACAACTTAAATGTCCATCATAAAAAAGATGTGGTAAAAAAGATGAATGGATAAAAAAAATGATGTGGTACATACATACAATGGAATACTACTCAGCCATAAAAAGAATGAAACAATGCCATTTGCAGCCACATGCTAAGTCACTTCAGTCATGTCCGACTCTGTGCAACCCTGTAGACGGCAGCCCACCAGACTCCCCTGTCCCTGGGGTTCTCCAGGCAAGAACACTAGAGTGGGTTGCCATTTCCTCCTCCAATGCATGAAAGTGAAAAGTGAGAGTGAAATCGCTCAGTCGGGTCTGACTCTTAGCGACCCCATGGACTGCAGCCTACCAGGCTCCTCCATCGATGGGATTTTCCAGGCAAGAGTACTGGAGTGGAGTGCCATTGCCTTCTCCAAAAGATTATTATACTAAGTGAAGTAAGTCAGACATAGAAATAAATATCATATGGTATCACTTATATGCTGCTGCTGCTGCTGCTGCTAAGTCGCTTCAGTCCTGTCTGACTCTGTGCGACTCTATAGATGGTAGCCCACCAGGCTCCCCTGTCCCTGGGATTCTCCAGGCAAGAATACTGGAGCGGGCTGCCATTTCCTTCTCCAAAGCATGAAAGTGACAAGTGAAGTGAAGTCGCTCAGTCATGTCTGACCCTTAGTGACCCCATGGACTGCAGCCTACCATGTTCCTCTGTCAATGGGAGTTTCCAGTCAAGAGTACTGGAGTGGGTTGCCATTTCCTTCTCAGCACTTATATGCAGGATCCAAAAAATAAAGAGATACAGATGAACTTATTTACAAAACAGAAATAGAAGCACAGACATAGAAAACAAGATTATGGTTACCAAAGGGGAAAACAGGGGGGCATAAACTAGGAGATTGGGATTAACACTGTCAACTACAAATGTCCACTTGCCTGTCAACTACAAATTAGCAATGGCCAAGAGCATTTGCCAGTGACTGAACAATAACAAGCCACTAGACCATTCAGGTATGACCTAAGTCAAATCCCTTATGATTATACAGTGGAAGTGACAAATAGATTCAAGGGATTAGGTCTGATAGAGTGCTTGAAGAACTATGGACACAGGTTCATGACACTGTACAGGAAGCAGTGATCAAGACCATCCCCAGTAAAAGAAATGAAAAAAGGCAAAATGATTGTCTGAGGAGGCCTTACAAATAGCTGTGAAAGAAGAGGAGTAAAAGGCAAAGGAGTAAAGGAACGATATACCCATTTGAACGCAGAGTTCCAAAGAATAGCAGGGAAAGATAAGAAAGCTTTCCTCCGTGGTCAATGTGAAGAAATGGAGGAAAACAATAGAATGGGAAAGACTAGAGATCTCTTCAAGAAAATTACAGATACCAAGGGAATATTTCATGCAAAGACGGGCACAATAAAGGATAGAAATGGTATGGACCTAACAGAAGCAGAAGATATTAAGAAGAAGTGGCAAGAATACGCAGAAGAACAATACAGAAAAGATCTTCATGACCCAGATAACCATGATAGTATGATCACTCACCTGGAGCCAGAAATCCTGGAATGCGAAGTCAAGTGGGTCTTAGGAAACATCACTACAAACAAAGCTAGTGGAGGTGATGAAATTCCAGTTGAGCTATTTCAAGTCCTAAAAGATGATGCTGTGAAACTGCTGCACTTAATATGCTAGCAAATTTGGAAACTCAGCAGTGGCCATAGGATTGGAAAAGTTCAGTTTTCATTCCAATCCCAAAGAAAAGCAATGCCAAGGGATGTTCAGACTACTGCACAATTGCACGCATCTCACACACTAGCAAAGTAATGCTCAAAATTCTCCAAGCCAGGCTTCAGCAGTTTGTTAACTGTGAACTTTAGATGTTCAAGCTGGATTTAGAAAAGGCAAAGGAACCAGAGGTCAAATTGCCAACATCTGTTGGATCATTGAAAAAGCAAGAGAGTTCCAGAAAAACACCTAGTTCTGCTTTTTGGACTACCCCAAAACCTTTGACTGCATGGATCACAAGAAACTGTGGAAAATTCTTAAAGAGATGGGAATAACAGACCACCATACCTGCCTCCTGAGAAATCTATAGCAGGTCTATAAGAGGCAACAGTTAGAAAAAGACATGGAACAATGGATTGGTTCCAAATTGGGAAAGGAGTAGGTCAAGGCTGTATATTGTCACCCTGCTTATTTAACTAATATGCAGAGTACATCATGTGAAATGCCAGGCTGGATGAAGACCAAACTGGAATCAAAATTGCCGGGAGAAATATCAATAACCTCAGATATTCAGATGATACCACCCTTATAGCAGAAAGTGAAGAGGAACTAAAGAGCCTCTTGATGAAAGTGAAAGAGGAGCATGAAAGCTGTTTGAAAACTCAACATTCAAAAATCTAAGATCATTATTTCATGGCAAGTTGATGGGGAAACAATGGAATCAGTGAGAGACTTTATTTTCTTGGACTCTATAATCACTGCAGATGGTGATTACAACCACAAAGTTAAAAGACACTTGCTCCTTGAAAGAAAAGTTATGACCAACTTAGACAGCATATTAAGAAGCATAGACATTATATTGCTGAGAAAGGTTTGTCTAGTCAAAACTATGGTTTTTCCAGTAGTCATGTATTCACGTGAGATGTGGACTATAAAGAAAGCTGAGCACCAAATAATTGATGCTTTTGAACTCTGTTGTTGGAAAGTTCAGAGTCCCTTGGATTGCAAGATCAAACCAGACAGTCCTAAAGGAAATCAGTCCTAAATGTTCATTGGAAGGACTGATGCTAAAGCTGAAGCTCCAATATTTTGGCCACCTGATGTGAAGAAAATAGCCTGACTCACTGGAAAAGGCCCTGATGCTGAGAAAAATTGAAGGCAGGAGGAGAAGGGGACAACAGAGGATGAGATGGTTGGATGGCATGACCAACTCAATGGACATGTGTTTGAGCATGCTACGGGAGTTGGTGATGGACAGGGAGACTTGGTATGCTGCAGTCCATGGGGTACCAAAGTGTCATAAATGACTGAGGGACTGAAGTGAACTGATATGGCTGCTCTGCTGCTGTTGCTAAGTCCTGTCAGTCCTGTCCAACTCTGTGTGACCCTATAGATGGGAGCCCATCAGTCTCCCCTGTCCCTGGGATTCTCCAGGCAAGAACACTGGAGTGGGTTGCCATTTCCTTCTCCAATGCAAGAAAGTGAAAAGTGAAAGTGAAGTCACTCAGTTGTGTCTGACCCTTAGCAACCCCACGGACTGCAGCCTACCAGGCTCCTCTGTTTATGGGATTTTCCAGGCAAGAGTACTGGAGTGGGTTTCCATTGCCTTCTCTGATGATTGCTCTAGTAGCAGTTAAAATTTATATACTGTAGGAACTNCTGACCCTTAGCAACCCCACGGACTGCAGCCTACCAGGCTCCTCTGTTTATGGGATTTTCCAGGCAAGAGTACTGGAGTGGGTTTCCATTGCCTTCTCTGATGATTGCTCTAGTAGCAGTTAAAATTTATATACTGTAGGAACTTTCCTGTGGTCCAGTGGTTAAGATTCTGTGCTTCCACTGCAGTGGACACAGTCTCAATTCTGGTCATGGAATCAAGATCCTGCATGCCCCAAGTGTAGTGAAAAATAAATGAAATAAAATTTATATAGTGTACATAGTCATGTTAGTCACTCAATAGTGTCCAACTCTTTGTGATCCCATGGACTACAGCCTGCCAGGCTCCTCTGTCCATGGGCTTCTCCAGGCAAGAATATTGGAGTGGGTTGTCATGCCCTTCTCCAGAGGATCTTCCCAACTCAGGAATCAAACTGGGGTCTGATCAAACCCGGGTCTTCCAAGTCTGATCAAACCCAGCAGATTCTTTACCATTTGAGCTACAGGCAAGAACTATATAGTGTACACTGTGTGTCAGATATTATTCTAAATATATATTCAAAATGTATATATACATATCATGTATATATTGTATCTAGGTATTTAATTCTAACAATTTTTATTTTACAGACAAGGAAACTGAAGTATAAATTAAGTAATTCAGTAGGGAGTAAGACATCGCAAAAGAGATCACTTGGTAAAAAGTAGAGACACAAAGAAACTATCCAGTAATATGATAATAGAATTATTATAGAAGCACGTAAGAAATGTTATAGGTAGAGTATTTGCTGTGATTTATATCATCCAGGGGAGGTGGAAATTTTCATCAAGCAGCTGACATCTGAGTTGATCTTGAAATAAGAGAAGCAGCTTTCAAAATAGGGTAGGCAGACATAACAGAAAGAGGTCATATATCTCCAACAGCTTTACAAGATGTTCTTTAGTGCTGGATGGATGAAGAAACTGTGGTACATCCAGACAATGGAATATTATTCAGTGATTAAAACAGGCACTACCAAGCCACGAGAAGACATGGGGAAACTTTAATGAATATTACTAAGTGAATGAAACCAACGTGAAAACTCTTTGTACTTCATGACTTCAACCACATGACATCCTGGAGAAGCAAAACTATGGAGACAGTATAAAGATCACTGGTTATCAGGGATTTGAGTGAAGAAAGGGATGAATAAGTGAAGCAAGGGATTTTTGGGGCAGTGAAATTAATTCTGTGTGATATCATAATGGTGGATACACAATATCATGCATTTGTCAAAATCCTTAGGATGTAGAACAATAAGTGTGACCCATAATATAAATTATGTGTGTGTGCTCAGTTGCCCAGTCATGTCTGATTCTTTGCAACCCCATGAACCTCCTCCAGGGGATCCTCCCCACCCAGGGATCAAACCCGAGCCCTTTGAATGTCCTGCGTTGGCAGGTGGATTCTTTACCATTGTGCCACCTGAGAAGCCCTAATGTAAAGTATCATTGTTATTGTTCAGTTGCTAAGTCATTTCCGACTCTTTCCAACCCCATGGACTGCAGCACACCTGGCTTCCCTGTCCTTCACCATCTCCCTGAATTTGCTTGAACTAACGTCCATTGAGTCAGTGATGCCATCCAACCATCTCATCCTCTGTAACCCCCTTCTTCTCTTGCCCTCAGTCTTTCCCAGCATCAGGGTCTTTTCCAATGAGTTGGCTCTTCACATTAGGGGGTCAAAGTATTGGAGCTTCAGCTTCAGCACCAATCATTTCAATGAATATACAGGGTTGTTTTCCTTTATGATTGACCGATTTGAGCTCCTTGTTGTCCAAGGGACTTTCAGTTTTCTCCAGCACCACAGTTTGAAAGCATCAATTCTTCAGTGCTCAGCCTTCTTTACGGTCCAACTCTCATATCCATACACAACTACTGGAAAAACCAGAGTTTGACTAGATGTAACTTTTGTTAGCAGAGTAATGTCTCTGCTTTTTAATACAGTGTCTATGTTTGTCATAACTTTCTTCCAAGGAGCAAATGTCTTTTAAGTCTGTGGCTGCAGTCAATGTCCACAGTGATTTTGGAGCCCGAGAAAATGAAATCTGACACTATTTTCACTTTTTCCCCATCTATTTGTCAAGAAGTTAATAATAATGTATCAATATGTGTTCATCAATTGTAATAAATGCACCACACTAATATAAGATGTTAATAAGGGGAAATTGTTGGGGAGGGAGGGAGTATAGGGGTATTCTTGATACTTTCTCCTCAACTTTTCTATAAGCCTGCTGCTGCTGCTAAGTCGCTTCAGTCATGTCTGACTCTGTGCAATCCCAGAGACGGCAGCCCACTAGGCTTCCCTGGGATTCTCCAGGCAACAACACTGGAGTGGGTTGCCATTTCCTTCTCCAATGCATGAAAGTGAAAAGTGAAAGTGAAGTCGCTCAGTCATGCCCGACTCTTAGTGACCCCATGGACTGCAGCCTACCAGGCTCCTCCGTCCATAGGATTTTCCAGGCAAGAGTACTGGAGTGGGGTGCCATTGCCTTCTCTGTCTATAAGCCTAAACTGCTCTAAAAAACTAATTCCTAATAAAAAAGAGAGTACGAACAAAGAAAAAAAAAAAAGCAGGTAACATAGAGTACTGTGGAAAGAGGGCATCAATCCTTCACGGTCCTTTCAAAATCTGACGTGTTAGTGAACAGATGGAACACTAATTTCTTCATACTTTGGTACCTGTATGTGGCCATAGTCAATGCCCTTTATTGTCTCTATCTTTGTATCACAGTTAATATGTTTTTGTTCTTTAGACGCTGAGTTCTGATCCTTAGTATTTCCCTCACACAGAGCCCAGCACAGAGTGTTTAAGAAAATATAGGTGAGCAATGAATTTTACTTTTGTTTTCACAAGAGAGTTTGTCTCTCATTCAGATGGATGAGAAACCAAAACAATCTTTGTCAACCTCCCATGATAAATTAAAAAGAGACCTTTGTGTAGATAAGTAAGAGTTTTTCTCTTTTGTAGGATATAGCATACTAGAAATAGAAAGTTTTGCTATTTTTGTCTGTGTCTACGTATTTAACAACTGTGATATCACAAATTACATCAATATGTAGAAAAGAGTTATGAGAACTAAATATGATGATATATTTAATGAGCTTAGCACAGTGCACACAAAATGGTAGATATTCTCTATATTACTATTATCATTACTTACCATGTGCTTGGTTGCTCAGTAGTGTTTGACTCTTTGTGACCCCTGGATTATAGCCGGCAAGGCTCCTCTGTGTGTGGAATTTTCCAGGCAAGAATACTGGAGTGGGTTGCCATTTCTTCCTCCAGGGGATCTTCCCAACTCAGGGGTCAAACCCCAATCTCTTGCTTCTCCTGCATTGGCAGGCAGATTCTTTGCCAGCAGTGACACCTTGGAAGCCCTATTATTACCATGGTCATCATCGTTTACTAAACATATACTTCTTTGGCATTGTAAGCATTAAATAATCCATAGAGATCGCTCACACAGTGTCTGGAATGTTATATATGTTAAAAATGTTTATTATTTTATGCTTCCTAAACACTTATTTCAGAGCTTAAAATGCACAAATTAATCTTTTCCTTTCCAAATCATGTTTCATAGAATAACCTTTCACTTAGCTAAGTTCACCAGGGTAGATACATGATTAATTCTGCATCTCATTTTGTTTTTTATTTCATCCAATGCATCATTAGCATGAAATAAATATTTATTACAATCATAATATTTAAATACCACTACTTTTGTGCTCTTTCCACTTTTCCATTAATATGTTCTACTAAATTTTTTTTATCATATCCGAGCTGGGGAAGTATTTTCATTGTGCTACACTATTTCAATTGTTTCCATATTTTGGCCAAAAGAAGATGGTTCTTGACAGCATAGGAAATCTTATAATGTAGACTATGGGGTGAAATGAGGGAAAGTTCATTCCCAGGAAACACAGAACATTAAGTGGATTGTCCCAAACCAAGGGCATCGAGTCATCCCGGAGGTGTCTAAGGGTTTCTGTGTCATCTTACAGAGGCCACTTCAATAGATTATATTAAGCTTTTCTGCATGGTAATTGCAAAAAGGGTTGACTCATCGAATTTAAATGTGACTTTGACAGAAAGCTTCTTCCCTAGCCATCATTATGAATAAACTTAATTATGAATACTTTCCAATCACCTGTCCCTGTAGCTTCCTGGGCAACAGCAAATGACAGAAACAGCATGCTTGCAGGAAAATCCATTTGAAGGAGATACGGTTGAGAGCATGCCGGCATTATCAAGAGCACAGAGCCTGATCTAATCGCCTAGTGCAGAGTACGATGCAGGCACATAAGAGGCTCAGCTCTGGGCTCAGCTGGGCTCAGCTTCCCCATCCCCTGGGCTTTACTTTGGGAAGCTCAGCAAAAAAAGAAAGCCAACACATACACTAGGGTCTTCTTCCTGCCATAGTCAAATAAAAAGCTAGCTTGTAAAAATGTTTTTTCTTACCTATAGAGTACTTTGGTAAGCCCATGGGAAGACACAAAGGGAAAAGGCACCGCTCTGCCCTCCAGGACTCCTGAAGTCTGGCTGGTTATCCTAAGCTGACATTTCCTTATTCTTTGGAGGCTACAGGCCTTCTGGACAAGAGACGGATGACATATATGTATAGCAAGAAATGAGAGTGATGCCTTATACAGGTATATAACTGTATAGCTAGTGGAGGTGATGGAATTCCACATAAGCTATTTCAAATCCTAGAAGATGATGCTGTGAAAGTGTGGCATTCAATATGCCAGAAAATTTGGAAAACTCAGCAGTAGCTACAGGACTGAAAAATGTTAGTTTACACTCAAATCCCAAAGAAGAGCAATACCAAAGACTGTTCAAACTACCACACGATTGCACTCATTTCACATGCTAGCAAAGTAATGCTCAAAATTCTCTAAGCTAAGCTTCAACAGTATGTGAACCAAGAACTTAAAGATGTTCAAGTTAGATTTAGAAAAGGCAGAGGAACCAGAGATCAAATTGCCAACATTCGTTGGATCATAGAAAAAGAAGAATTCCAGAAAAACATCTACTTTAGCTTCACTGACTGTGCTAAAGCCTTGACTCTGAGAATCACAACAAACTGTGGAAAATTCTTAAAGAGTTGAGAATCCCAGACCACCTCATCTACCTTCTGTGAAACATGCATACAGGTCAAAAAGCAAGTTAGAACCAGACAAGGAGCAGTGGACAGATTCAAAATGGGGGAAATAATACATCAAGGCTGTATATGTCATCCTGCTTATTTAATGTAAATGCAGAGTACATCTTGTGAAATGCCAGGCTGGAATCAAGATTGCGTAGAAAAATATCAATAATCTCAGTTATGCAGATGACACAACCCTTATGGCAGAAAGTGAAGAACTAACGAGCCTCTTGATGAAGGTAAAAGGGAAGAGTGAAAAATCTGGCTTAAAACTCAACATTCAAAAAACAAAGACTATGGCATCCAGTCCCATCACTTCATGGCAAATAGATGGGGAAACAATCGAAACAGTGACAGACTTATTTTTATGAGCTCCAAAATCACTGCAGATGGTGACTGCAACCATGAAATTAAAAGACACTTGCTCCTTGGAACAAAAGCTATAACAAACCTGCTGCTGATGTTGAGTCACTTCAGTTGTGTCTGACTCTGTGTGACCCCATAGATGGCTCCCCATCCCTGGGATTCTCCAGCCAAGAACACTGGAGTGGGTTGCCATTTCCTTCTCCAATGCATGAAAGTGAAAAGTGAGAGTGAAATCACTTAGTCGTGTCCGACTCCTAGCAACTCCATGGACTGGAGCCTACCAGGCTCCTCCACCCATGGAATTTTCCAGGCAAGAGCACTGGAGTGGGGTGCCATTGCCTTCTCCCATGGCAAACCTAGACAGTGTATTAAAAAGCACAGACATTACTTTGCCCACAAAGATTCATAGGGTGGACAGTTCTGACAAAATGTGGCCCACTGAAAAAGGGAATGGCAACCCATTTAAGTATTCTTGCATTGAGAACCCCATGAACAGTATAAAAGGCAAAAATATAGGACACTGAAAGATGAACTCCCCAGGTTGGTAGGTGTCCAATATGCTACTGGAGAAGAGTGGAAAAATAACTCCAGAAAGAACGAAGACACAGAGCCAAAGCAAAAACAATGCCCAGCTATGGATGAGACTGGTGATGGAAGTAAAGTCTGATGCGGTAAAGAACAATACTGCATAGGAACCCAGAATGTTAGGTGCATGAATCAAGGTAAATAGGAAGTGGTCAAACAGGAGATAGCAAGAGTGAATATTGACATTTTAGTAATCAGTGAACTAAAATGGACTGGAATGGGCGAATTTAACTCGGATGACCATTATATCTACTACTGTCGGTAAGAAGAAATGGGAGTAGCCCTCCTAGTCAACAAAAGTCTGAAATGCAGTTCTTGGGTGCAATCTCAAAAATGACAGAATGATCTCTGTTTCTGAGGCAAACCATTCAATATCACAGAAATCCAATCTATGCCCCGACCAGTAATGCTGAAGAAGCTAAAGTTGAATGGTTCTATGAAGACTTACAAAACCTTCTAGAACTAACACCTACCAAAACATTCTTTTCATTATAGGGGACTGAAATTCAAAAATAGAAAGTCAAGATATACCTGGAGTAACAGGCAAGTTTGGCCTTGGAGTACAAAATGAAGCAGGGCAAAGGCTAATAGAGTTTTGCCAAGAGAACCATAGCAAGCACCCTCTTCCAACAACACAAGAAAAGACTCTACACGTGGACATCACCAGATGGCCAACACTGAAATCAGATTGATTATATTCTTTGCAGCCAAAGATGCAGAAGCTCTATACAGTCAGTAAAAACAAGACTGGGAACTGACTGTGGCCCTGATCACCAACTCCTTATTGCCAAATTCAGACTTAAATTGAAGAAAGTAGGGAAAACCACTAGATCATTCAGGTATGACCTAAATAAAATTCTTTATGATTATACAGTGGAAGTGACAAATAGATTCAAGGGATTCAATCTGATAGACAGAGTGCCTGCAGAACTATGGATGGAGGTTTGTGACATTGTTTAGGAGGCAGGGATCAAGATCATCCCCAAGAAAAAGAAATGCAAAAAGGCAAAATGATTGTCTGAGGAGGCCTTACAAATAGCTGAGAAAAGAAGAGAAGCTACAGGCAAAGGAGAAAAGGAATGATATACCCATTTGAGTGCAGAGTTCTAAAGAATAAAGCAGAGAGATAAGAAAGCCTTCCTCAGTGATCAATGCAAAGAAATAAAGGAAAAACAATAGAATACGAAAGACTGGAGATCTCTTCAAGAAAATTAGAGATACCAAGGGAATATTTCATGCAAAGATGGGTACAATAAAGGACAGAAATTGTATGGACCTAACAGAAGCAGAAAATATTAAGAAGAAGTGGCAAGAATACATAGAGCTATACAAAAAAAGATGTTTATGACCCAGAAAACTACGATGGTGTAATCACTGACCTAGAGCCTGACATCCTGGAATGTGAAGTCAAGTGGGTCTTCAGAAGCATCACTGTAAACAAAGCTAGTGAGGTGATGGAATTCCAGTTGAGCTATTTCAAATCCTAAAAGATGATGCTGTGAAAGTGCTGCAGTCCATATGCCAGCAAATTTGGAAAACTCAGAAGTGGCCACAGGACTGGAAAATGGTCAGTTTTCATTCCAATTCCAAAGAAAGGCAATGCCAGAGAATGTTCAAACTACTGCACAATTGCAATCATGTCACAAGCATGCAAAGTAATGCTCAAAATTCTCCAAGCCAGGTTCTATAGTACATGAACTGTGAAATCCCAGATATTCAAGCTGGATTTCAAAAACGCAGAGGCATCAGAGATCAAATTGCCAACATCCATTGGATCCTTGAAAGAGCAAAGAGAGTTCCAGAAAAACATTTATTTCTGCTTTATTGAGTACATCAAAGCCTTTGACTGTGTGAGTGAAGACAGTTGTGTCCAACTCTTTGTGACCCCATGGACTGTAGCCCAACATGCTCCTCCATCCATGGGATTTTCCAGTCAGGAGTACTGGAGTGGGTTTCATTTCCTTCTTCAAGGGATCTTCCCGACCCATGGATCGAACCAGCATCTCCCGCATTGTAGGCAGACGCTTTACAGTCTGAGCCATCAGGAAAGTCCTGGTTGACTGTGTCCATTACAACAAACAGTGGAAAATTCTTAAAGAGATGGGAATACCAGACCACCTTACCTACCTCCTGATAAAGCTGTATGCAGGTCAAGAAACAACAGTTAGAACTGGACATGGAACAATAGACTGGTTCCAAATTGGGAAAGGAGTACGTCAAGGCTGTATATTGTCACCCTGCTTATTCAACTTATATGCAGAGTACATCATGTAAAATGCCATATGGATGAAGCACACACTGGAATCAAGATTGCTAGGAGAAATATCAATAACTTCAAATACGCAGAAGGCACCCCCCTTATGGCAGAAAGTGAAGAAGAACTAAAGAGCCTCTTGATGAAAGTGAAAGAGGAGGGTGAAAAAGTTGGCTTAAATCTCAGCATTCAGTAAACTAAGATCATGGCATCCAGTCCCATCACTTTATGGTAAATAGATGGGGAAACGATGGAAACAGAGAGACTTTATTTTGGGGGGCTCCAAAACCACTGCATATGGTGACTGCAGCCTTGAAATTCAAAGATGCTTTCTCCTTGGAAGAAAAGCCAGATAGTATATTAAAAAGCAGAGACATTACTTTGCCAACAGAGGTCCATCTAGTCAAAGCTATGGTTTTTGCAGTAGTCATACCATTGTGGTAGTAGACCATAAAGAAAGCAGAGCACTGGAGAATTGATGCTTTAGAACTGTTGTGTTAGAGAAGACTCCTGAGAATCCTTGGACTGTGCGGAGATCCAACCAGTCAATCCCAAAGGAAATCATTCCTGAATATTCATTTGAAGTACTGATTCTAAAGCTGAAGTTCCAATACTTTGGCCACCTGATGCGAAGAGTCCACTCATTAGAAAAGACCTTGATGCTGGGAAACATTGAAGGCAGGAGGAGAAGGGGCTGACATCACCAACTCAATGGACATGAGTTTGAGCAAGCTCCGGGAGATGGTGCAGGACAGGGAGCCCTGGTGTGTTGTACTACATATGATTTCAAAGAGTCAGGCATTACTAAGTGCCTGAACAACACCAACAAAATCAAACTGATACCAAATGAAAAGTATACCATGTACACACAAGGCTTGTTTCTTCTGGCCTGACATACTCACTTTCAGGAAGAGTGACTGGGAATGGAAATGGGAGTACCTTTTATTTGTGCTTTTCTACACACTTTGAATTTTTTCTAGTTTGGTCATACATATTAATATTTTTACTGGTAGAACTATGGGTGCCTTTATTTCCCCCTTTTTCATGTTTAAAAATCATTTTCATCTTACTTTGCAATATGAGACAAAAAGACAAATAGTAAGTGTTGGTGAAGATGTGGAGAAATTGGGACACTTATACATTGTTGGTAGGAATGTAACATGGTGGAACAATTTAAAAAGTGGTTCCAAAGTTTCTCAAAATTTTAAACGTAGAGTTACTGCATGACCCAGATATTCTACTCCTGGGCCTATAACCTAGAGAGAAATATATTTTCATACAATGACTTGTATAAACTTTATAGCAGCATTATTCTTAATAGTCAAAGGGAGAAACAACCCAAACACCCATGATAAGAGGACACACAAAGAGTAACAATGGGACATTCAGTTCAGTTCAGCCACTCAGTCATGTCCAATTCTTTGCAACCCCATGAAACACAGCACTCCAGGCCTCCCTGTCCATCACCAACTCCTGGAGTTCACCCAAACCCATGTCCATTGAGTCAGTGATGCCAACCAACCATCTCATCCTTTGTTGTCCTCTTCTCCTCCTGCCCTCAATCCTTCCCAGCATCAGGGGCTTTTCCAATGAGTCAGTTCTTTGCATCAGGTGGCCAAAGTATTGGAGTTTCAGCTTCAACATCAGTCCTTACAATGAACACTCAGGACTGATCTCCTTTAGGATGGACTGGTTGGATCTCCTTGCAGTCCAAGGGACTCTCAAGAGGCTTCTCCAACACCACAGTTCAAAAGCATCAATTCTTCGGTACTCAGCTTTCTTTATAGTCCAACTCTCACATGCATACAATATCACTGGAAAAACCATAGCCTTGACTAGACAGACCTTTGTTGGCAAAGCAATATCTCTGCTTTTATTTTATTATTTTATTATTTTAATTTTTTACTTTATTTTACTTTACAATACTCTATTGGCTTTGCCATACATCGACATGAATCCACCACAGGTGTACAAGAGCTCGCAATCCTGAATCCTCCTCCCACCTCCCACCCCACAACCTCTCTCTGGATCATCCCCGTGCACCAGTCCTAAGTATCCTGCATCCTGCATCGAACATAGACCGGCACCTCGTTTCTTACATGATAGTATACATGCTTCAATGCCATTCTCCCCAATCATCCCACCCTCTCCCTCGCCCTCAGAGGCCAAAAGTCCATTCTATATGTCTGTGTCTCTTTTGTTGTCTCACATACAGGGTCATTGTTACTATCTTTCTAAATTCCATATATATGTGTAAGTATACTGTATTGGTGTTTTTCTTTCTGGCTTACTTCACTCTGTATAATAGGCTCCAGTTTCATCCATCTCATTAGAACTGATTCAAAT
>SJYV01046343.1:56444-77812 GCA_006410875.1 Neotragus pygmaeus | reverse complement strand
TCATGTTGATGTATGGCAGAAACCAACACAACATTGTAAAGCAATTATCCAATTAAAAACAAAGGTTGGGGACTGCTGAGTTGTCAGAGTCCTTTGGATATGTTTACATAGAGAGGTCACAATAATTCATTTTTCCCCTGTCTTTTTGTATTAGTCTTTAGAACTAAACTGGGAAATTACTTGTTGGTTCTAGTTCAAACCAAAGCCTCTTCTGAGCAAGTTACTTCCAATTGATCAATCCATGATCAGATGCCGCTTTTTAGGCATTGTCCTAGACATTAGTTTTTGAAGTGTGGTGCTTGAATAGAAAGTTAAGTATCACCTGAGGAATGGTTACAAATGCAATTTCATAAGCCTCAGCCCAGACTAATTTAATGATTAATGTTAGGCCACTGCAGTTTAGGGAGATTTTAAGGCACAACAGGTAAGACAAATAGTCTTTAAACTTCTTTGAAGATGTCGCATTCCAGGAGTGGGGATAGTAATCTGATTATACCAGCTCTCCTTTGACCCTGATGCACACTGAAGTCAGAATACCAATGGTCTAGGAGATTCATGACTAGCTCTAAACTAGTTCTTCCTTAGTTTGATTTTCTGGACGAGTTCTGTTTTACACCCTCATGAGCTTGTAAATATGTCTGCTAAGCCTAAGATTTATTTTTTGTAGGTTTTGNAGAATACCAACGGTCTAGGAGATTCATGACTAGCTCTAAACTAGTTCTTCCTTAGTTTGATTTTCTGGACGAGTTCTGTTTTACACCCTCATGAGCTTGTAAATATGTCTGCTAAGCCTAAGATTTATTTTTTGTAGGTTTTGCTTGAGTTGTTAACCAACTTGGAAATTCTACTGAAATGTTTTATTCAGAAGATGGAAGAGCTGAAGAGATTACAAGTTGGAAGGAGGGGAGGCCAATAGGAGATGAGCTGGTATAAAGAAATTACATGTCAAATGAGGAGCTGAGGAGACTAGTAGTGCAATCTGGTTTTATTAACACATTTGGTCTGAGCTCATCTCCATTTCCTAATGGCCAGGAAGGATACGAACAAGGCTCCAACGATCAAGACTCCAGATAGGCCAGCCACCCAGAAAGCTTGAGAGTCTACAGGAGACCCTGCAGGATGGAAATGTAGGTTAGTATGCTGAAGCCAAGTGAAATCACATCCTAATAAAGACTGCTAGTCTTGAGCTATGGGGGGAAAGATAGCTAGGTAATTCCTTTTGAGGTTCACATTGACCAAACCAGTAAGGAATTAAGTAGGGTTGCACAAGTAGTTTTGGTTTGACCAGTGGTTCAGATATCATTCTCCTTCCACTCACTTGAGTATTTGTGGAGCTTTTCTGAAGAGTCTTGAATGGCTTGGAGTAGAATCAAGGGACCCTTGCTAGAAATGCTAGCAGNCAAGTAGTTTTGGTTTGACCAGTGGTTCAGATATCATTCTCCTTCCACTCACTTGAGTATTTGTGGAGCTTTTCTGAAGAGTCTTGAATGGCTTGGAGTAGAATCAAGGGACCCTTGCTAGAAATGCTAGCAGCGTTGTTCTGAAAATGGATGTCAGAGCTTCTTCTTCCTGGAGAGATGAGTTGAGGATTTGTTAGTTTTGTATAGGTGCGTGGTTGTGGAGTACTAAAACAGGGCTAGGTCCCTTGTCAGACAGCTCTGCTCCATTAAGTTTTTCTCCAAGAAAAACCTTAATGCATTAGACACAAAATCTCAGACTTGCTCATTTGTATTAACGTTAGCAAGTTTCAGAGAAGTTTATGATTTTAGACTATCCCCAAACTGTCATCCTTCCTAAATACAGGTACTTGAATAGTAATGTCTTAATACTGAGACTATGATATAAAGGTACCTGGTAATAGTAACAGCAAAGCTCTGTTTGAATCCTATTTCTATTGCTAATTGTAGGGTCTCTATACTTCTCAAATTTAAGATATCTAAGTATATATATCATTGCAGTTAGATGTTGAGTATTTAGTTTACTAAATGGTAGTTCTGAAAAGTAGTATGAGGTCTTTTCTACCAGAACAGGCTTAAACCTTCAGGGGTCATGCTGGGCTGTGCTTGGTGGCTCAGCTGTGTCCAGCTCACTGTGACTCCCATGGACTGTAGTCCACCAGGCTCCCGTGTCCATGGGGATTCTCCAGGCTAGAATACTGGAGTGATTGCTAAGACCTCCTCCAGGGATCTTCCCAACCCAGGGATCATTAAGAGTCATGACTCCCAATTAATTCAGGAGCCAGGTAAGTGTTGTGGGATCAGGTGGAATATGACTGTATGACCACTGGGCCTGACCAATTAACACATACCAAGTCTGCAATCCTATGCCATCTTTAAGTCGAGGCCATGTTGCCAGACCTGCCGCCAGGTATAAAATCTACATTATATCTGATACCACAGAAGTGTTTTGTTAGATTATAGGCTGTGAACACACTTAAATCCCTGCTAAGTAGAAATTTATAAGGAGAAAAGCTATGGCTGAAAGTTATAAATATAAGCTATTAATCCTGAAATATTTAGAAGGCCTGGAATTCTAGGAGACTAGTTGTATTTCTATTCTATCGCATCATGAAAGTACTTAAAGAAGTCTTGTTAATTAGATGAATCTTCAGTTTGATTCATGTGCCACAGACAAAAAATAAACTCCAAATAACACTTCAACTGGCCTCTGGCATAGATAGGTTGGATACTCACGTCTGGCAGGACAGGGTGTCACACAGGATGGTGTCCCGGCCGGCTGGCAGACTGATGCACTGCAGTGCAGATAAACCTGGAAGCCAAAAGAATTGGGATCATGGTTTAGCACATCCTAAGTCTTCAAACTTGCTTTATCTACCCCAGGAAGAAGTCAAAGAATTATCAGGAAATTCATGAACCAAACTGACATCACAGAAGCACTGAGATACCAGACTCGAGTTGACCCATGTCACACATGCCACAGGCATCCCTTGATTGCTCTGAGGCAAAACCAAAAGCCAGTGTTATAGGGCCACTTCAGCTGAAGAGTGGTACCATGTGGAAACATTTGAGTTAGGGGTGTTTAGAGCCCAGCTGAAGAGCACAGGAGGCAGCATCATACCGGTCCTTTGAGGGCCTGCTTTGCCACCGAGTCCACAAAACTGAAGGTGGAAATGCTGAAGCGCTGGTAGTGAGAAGGAAACAGCAGGTCTGAGGCTTCCCAGACAGGGATCAGTTCTGTCTGATAGTTGTCTCCTGTGTAGGGGCACCTAAGCAAGGATATCCAGCAGTCAAGATGGGCTTCTTGGAGGGACTGTAACACAGGTAAAGGAAAGACACTCACCCATTCACCAGCAAGGGCCACTGGGGCTGGAGCAGGGCATCTGTGGTGGATGTCGCCCAACACTGGTCCAGGCGCAGCTCGAGCCTGGGGTCTGTTCTGTGATGGATGGAGACTTCCACATAGATGGGATCCCGAAGCAACTTCACCACTGGGTAGTCACTAGCCGTGTAGTAGGAGTGATAGCGTTTATCTGCAACAGGCCAAAACAAGTTGAAGCAGTAAAGAGCTTGGAACCTCTAGGTGGCTTGGGATAAACCATCACTCACATAAATGCCTCTGAAAGGAGTAACATCTGAAAGGTATAACATCTTGTTACCAAGTTAGGGTCTTCCTGCCCAGAAGACGACTTAAGACTAGAGGCCATATAGTCTCCCCAAGAGGGTCTTACCTTTGGCAATCTTAAGTTCCAGAGTGAGGTTTCCAGGCTGGGTCTCAGGAAGGGGTGGTGGGAGAGTAAGAACCTGGACATTAACTGGGAGAGCACTGCTACTTGCAGAGTAGCTACAACGGACTTGGAGCCTGCAGAAAAAGAGAGACTTTAGCTACTATCTTCAGTGGGTAGACCATGTCACCTCTTTAAGGTTTGAAGAATCATTTTTAAGTATCAGGTGTTAGAACAAGTTTATAAACAAGTGGGGTTTGGTTATGGCCTTGTGCAAGCTATCACTGGGGAGACCAATAGGTAAACAAGATCCATGTTAGAGAGTTTGATATAACACTGAGCCACCAGGGAAGCACAGACTATTATATATTGAATCGATAAACAAAGACCTACTGTATAGGATAGGAGTCTATTCAATGTCTTGTTATAAACCATAATGGAAATATGAAAAAGATGTGTAACTGAAGTAACTTTGTACAGCAGAAATTAACACATTATAAATCAACTATACTTATAGATTTTAAAAGATAGATACGGTTCTATGATAAACAGGCATGCTCTCTGGAGGCGGTCGTCAGGGAAGATGTTGTAGGTTATTTGATAAGGGAAAATGAAAAGCAGTAACAGAGGTAGAGGAGAGAAGGGTAATGGCTGGAAGCAAGAAGTCTGAGGTCCATTGAATACTCTATGGAAGCACAATCTGAGGTTAGGGAACAGTTAGGGAAGGATGGAGAACATTGGGAAAGTTTTGGCTTGGGAAGTAGCAGCAGTTTCATGCAGGACCCTGCAAGTTATGTTCATAATAAAGTTTAAGCTCTGGAAGACAAAGAAAACTTTAAGTATACTAGCTAAGGTTTTTAAAAAGATTCATTTTACTACAGCTTAGATATTGGAGGTAGAAGGAAGAGACTAGAGTGAGAAACAAAGACCCAGTGAAACGAAATTGAAGTCAGGTTGAGTCTGAGGCTTAGATCAAGTTGGTGGTAATAATGCAGGGCTACTAGATCAAATAATGGTCTGTGAGATTGAACAGTCAAGGCAATAGAGATTCTGCCATCATGAGGAAGATGGTTGTTTATGGTCATTTATGAATGTTTTCTCTAGAACTCCTGTTTATGGAAGGAAATTCAGGTATCCTGGTCAAGCAAAGTCAGGTTAACTAAGACCTTTACCTGAAGATACTGTCTCGGGTAATAGAACCATGGCTCCAAGTTCTCACATCCCGAGCTGCAACCAGCTCATTTTCATATACTGCCTGCTTCCCAGTGATCTGCAATGGCAGGTAAAGAATTCCTGTCACTCCTGCAAGCCAGATGCCATTTCACTCAGTTTTGCTTTCATCCAGCACTCAAAGGAAGCCCATTGACTAGCAGGGAAATTATCACTTCACCTTACTTTCAGGGCAAAGGAACAGGAAGGGGCTTTGAGTAATGAGGAAGCCAGAAATACCTCTTATCTCAGCTGATTTCCCTGGTCCTTTCCCAGGGCAGTGTGGTGGGAGGAACCTGTTATTTCTTCTTCTACACCTTGGTAATGGGGGCTAGCCCCTCACTAGCAGGCAGGTGGGATGATTTAGCCAAGTACCCAGCAGAGGTTTCTGCTTTCTCAGTAATGAAGGCCCCTCTGTCCTGGAGACCAGCCCACATGACAAACAGTAAGTATATTCTTCACAGCTAAGGTAGTCCAGTTCTCCCCCAGCCCCTAGGGCATTCCTGACCAACTGAAACAGAGCCCAAGATGAGCTCTTCTCACCTGTTTTGTAGTACCACAGGTAGTGAATGGGAACCGGAACAGAACAAACGTGTGTGTTGCCATCACAGGTTTACATTCACTGTCATTCCTGAAGGCCAAGTGTACAGAGTTCAAGAGCAGTGGGGGCGAGGTCACGTTCCGGGACACGGCAATAGAGAAGTGGCCATCTTGGGTACAGTGTGAGGTCACTGAAACACCAGAGCAACTGTGCTGAAGGCAGGTCACCTCAAGTGATCCAGCCAGACAAGAGTCTACAAATTATAGTTTCATTATTTTAAGTTCTCCACCCTCCTCTTCTCCCGCTAGAAAAGCTGACATTCCAGCTAATAGACCTTGAGGCAGGTTCAGCCATCCAGAATTGAACTGGGGCTTTGGATGGGCACTTGGGTTTGAATCTTGGCTCCATTAGTTAGTGTGTATTTAACCTCCTTGTATCAGCTTCACCTGTAGAATGAAGATTACCTGCTGTTTCACTCAGCCAGGATTAAGAGCTTAGAATTATGTAGCATCTTGTTTCATGAAGGTCATTTTTACATGAGAAAGACTTGGAGCATGATTGGGACAGTGTTCTTTTGAAATAAGGCTCATCTTCTGAAATAAAGCTCTTTATACANTCAGCCAGGATTAAGAGCTTAGAATTATGTAGCATCTTGTTTCATGAAGGTCATTTTTACATGAGAAAGACTTGGAGCATGATTGGGACAGTGTTCTTTTGAAATAAGGCTCATCTTCTGAAATAAAGCTCTTTATACACAATCAGCCACCAGATTGGCTTTTTCTTGAAAGTGCTTAAGTTTATCAGTTAGCATCCTGCCCGTAGACTTAGCTTCCTGAGTTCATCGAATGTTACTTGCTTTCTGTTGGGTTCTAGGAGAATACGCAATGGAAGACTATAGAAAGCTGTGTCACTGAAGGTCAAGTGTTCGAAGGAGGTACTAACTTATAAATTAACCTTTGGTCATCTTTCAGTATTTGCCTTTTGGATGGGGGGTGAAGGAGCTAACCCTCCTTTGGGTTTCGTTAATGGTAATTGCAGGCACTCTTCAGCTCATTTCAAAAATATAGCGACTCACCTGTGTTTCCATAGTAACAGGAAATGACCTCTTCAGAATTGTAGCAGCAGCCTAGCTGTTCACAGTCTCCTCGAGTGGTGGGTGAAGGAGCACACGGCAGTCTGTCCCACACTGGGACAGAGTCACAAAAGCCAGCATTTGGGACATCTAGGATAGATATTGAAGAGTAACTTGAACTAGGTAACAAAGTCTAGTCTTTAAGAAAGATTAAGTTCCCATAGATATCCATGTGATTGGAAGAGATATTTACATACTAGAAATTAAGTCTGGATTATAAAGTTCCACTATTTGGTTACCTTATAAGAGTGCCCTGAAATGAGTACTCTTAGGAAGAGGAAATATGAACAAGATTGGTAGAAGCAATGAGAGTTTATTAAAGAATTCTTCCTCCTGTTCTTTAAACAGTACTTAAATCTTAGTGTACTCTAAATTACCATCATTTTGAAATGCAGTTCAGTAAGCGGGGGGTGGGGCCTAAAATTATGTATTTTATCAGTATTACTCCACTGGGCTAGCACATAACAATGCAGATGTGAAGAATTGTAGGTTCAGGTCTTGGGACCTCTCTGGAGTCCAGTGGTTAAGACTGTGTGCTTCCACTGCAGGGGTTTCGGGTTTGATCTCTGGTTGGGACCTAAGGTCCCACATGCTGCACAGTATGATTAAAAGTTTAAGAACAGAAGTTTGACTCTTTATGACTGAGGTAGGGCTCTTGGGGGGCAAGGCAAGATTCAGTGGAGTTGAGCTGGCATTGTACCTTCCTGTTAATCACCCAGTTAAATACCAAGCTAAGCAGTTNAACAGAAGTTTGACTCTTTATGACTGAGGTAGGGCTCTTGGGGGGCAAGGCAAGATTCAGTGGAGTTGAGCTGGCATTGTACCTTCCTGTTAATCACCCAGTTAAATACCAAGCTAAGCAGTTGAGCAGCCCCAGGTGAGGGGACTGAGCCCTATTCTCAACAGTCTGCTTCTTGAAGGTGTTTGCCGAGTCTCCTTGTAACTTCAGCTTCCTTCCAGACCCTTCAAGAGGGAGATCTCTGGTCCTGGGATAACTCTTGGTTGAATCTCAGCTCTGCCATCTACCAGTGAGGGGTGCTTGGAAAGCTCCCTGTNTCTGCTTCTTGAAGGTGTTTGCCGAGTCTCCTTGTAACTTCAGCTTCCTTCCAGACCCTTCAAGAGGGAGATCTCTGGTCCTGGGATAACTCTTGGTTGAATCTCAGCTCTGCCATCTACCAGTGAGGGGTGCTTGGAAAGCTCCCTGTTGGGGCTAGCAATAGCACTGGGTTGGGATTACAGGTAACATGTGAAGTACCCTTCATAGTTCCTCAGCCCCGAGTAATCGCTCAGGTGGTTTTTAGCCTAGGGTCGCCTGTGAAGAGCTGGAACACAGTTCTCGATGGGTGCCTGGTATCACTGCACAGAATGGGTAGAAGATACCCAAGGACACATTTCTCCACTCCACCCAGAACCCAGAAGTATCCAGCCCTTACCTGGGAGATTCACAGGACACTTGAACAGCTTTGTCTCAATAACCATTCCAGATCCACTCACATCTGCTCTTCCAATTCCAATAGTCATGATGTAGTAGGAGTCCTGGAGAGACAGGCCCAAGGAATCAGCCTGGATGGTGGCACAGCCATCTCAGCCTTCCTAAGGACAGGTCATACTTACCCACTCAGTGACATAGCAGCCACTGTAGGAGGCTTCCACCAGCAGGGAGCTGCCAGGGCCCTCACTGACCCAGGTGCCACAGTCAGAGTCATTCTGCAGGCTGTGTGGCAGCCCACGGTTATCTAGGAGTGGGGGTGGGGCAGAAAACACATATGGTCAGTCATCCCCATCACCAGTGCTGGGAAGGGACAGCCAGCTTCGCCTTAGACTCAAGTGAAAGTGAAAGTGAAGTTGCTCATTCGGGTCTGACTCTTTGCAACCCATGGACTGTAGCCCGCCAGGCTCCTCCGTCCATGGGATTCTCCAGGCAAGAATACTGGAGTGGGTTGCCATTTCCTTCTCCAGGGGATCTTCCCAACCCAGGGATCAAACCCAGGTCTCCCACATTGCAGGCAGACGCTTTAATCTCTGCACGACCAGGGACTCAAGAGCAGCTGCCAAGAAAGGAGAAACGAGGGAAATCAGGTTTAGAGGTGAAGTTATACTTCAGAGTACTTCTGTAGAGAGGTAGCAGAGTTTAGCAAAGGTGGGGAGGCATTTGGACAGAAAGCAGAGGACAATTTTACACAGCAGAGGAGGCATGCCATTGCCTAGCTCAGCCTTCAAACTTACCCCATGCCACTAATGCAGGAGGTGTCTCCATCTGGCTTATGGTGAATTGAAAGCTCCTTAGCCCACAGCGTAGTTCGTCAGGATACTCAGGTACCTCGGACTCATGCTGGCTATTCAGACCAAGAGACAATAGAAAACAGAGCCAAACAAACTGCAGCAGCAGCCACATAGCACTAACTACTCTTCTGGTCCTACACTTCCTTTCCCGAGAGGCTGTGCTCCCTATGCCCCTTAAATACAGAGAGAAAGCTGGTTTCAGGTGCACATCTGTGTAGTATGCAGGTGGGACTCCTTTGGAAAGGGTGATTCCTCCAGTATCACTCACTTTAGGCCACAGTCTTCAGCTGCACCACTTTAATATTGAAATCAGGCAGTCTTCAGAGCCCAGGAACAATGTGGTGCTTTTTAGCTAAAATAGGTTTCCTTGCAGTTGCTCAGTGTAGCACTTATCTTACTAGCTTAATGACCTTCCTTTAGAATCTTGCATATTTGGGTATAGCTCTGCCACTTACGAGTTGTATGAACTGGTGAGTCACTACCTCTCAGAAACTCAGTCTTCTCATCTGTAAATTGGGAGTATCTCCCAGCAGGAGAGGGCATCACAGGTGTGGCAGTGATAAAGGATTCGCCTACGAATGCAGGAGACACAGGAAATGCAGGTTAGATCCCTGGGTCGAGAAGATCCCCTGGAATAGGAAATAGCAACCCACTCCAGTATTTTGGCCTGGAAACCTCCACAGACAAGGGAGGCTGGCGGGCTACAGTCCATGGGGTCACAAAGAACCAGACACAACTGACTGAGTGCTCACACACCTGGCAGGAATGTTCGTCTGATTGTATTCAGCCTAATATTTATCATGTGAACAATTTTCCCAAGTTGACTAAGAATCTTAATCAAAGCATTGAGGATTTATAACCAGGTATCTCTAATTCTCTTCAACTCACCGGAAAAGACCCTGATACTAGGAAAGATTGAAGGCAGGAGAAGGGGACGACAGAAGATGAGATGGTTGGATGGCATCACCAACTCAATTGATATGAGTTTGAGCAAATTCTGGGAGATGGTGAAAGACAAGGAAGCCTGGTGTGCTGCAGTCCATGGGTTACAAAGAGCTGGACACAACTAGCAATTTAACAACAACAGCAATAAAAGAGAACAAAAAAGCACGTGTCTTCCCAGTGAAACTGCATGCCTCATTTAACCACAGGGTGACGAACAACACTGAGGGAATGCTGGCCTCTGCCCTCAGGGATGCGACCTGACGTTCTAACATCTGGACTGGGTTTGGCCACTAGTCCATCACACCCCATTTACTTGCTCACAGGACTTACCACATTGGGTTTTAATGGCCTCTTATTGACTCAGTGTCCCTATTAGAAGCACTTGAGGGCAGGGACTATGTTTTATTTTTCACTGCATCCTGAACGCATTAGACTGTGTGTACTCAGTGTTCCCTGAGGAAAGAATGGATCAATGAACACGCTTTCATTAGTAACCATGTCCTAAGGCTAGCTCCCTTGAAAATGTGGTTTTCCAACCTCACTGGTATAGATTAACTTTGTGATGGTCTCAAACTCATAACAATCTTTAGGTGTTCTTTCTTCAAGTCATTATACATGTGATTCTAAGTATAAGAAT
Organism: Neotragus pygmaeus; assembly: GCA_006410875.1. NCBI lineage: Eukaryota > Metazoa > Chordata > Mammalia > Artiodactyla > Bovidae > Neotragus > Neotragus pygmaeus. The sequence continues at coordinate 67,383 of SJYV01046343.1, read as the reverse complement.
AAAGAGGGATATAACAAACCAGTGAATAAAACAAAAAAGAAGCAGACTCACAGATATAGAGGACAAGCTAGTGGTTACCAGTGGGGAGAGGAAGGAGAGGGACAATATATGGGTAGGGGGAAAAGGGTTATTATGAAAATATATGAAATCATCGGTATGAAGCTTTTGAAAATTGTAAACCATCTACCCTGATGATGAACAGTGAATCCTAAGTACACCAGCAGGGCTGAGATGAGGTGATAAGCACTTACTTCTGTGCTAAATCCTCTAAAGACATCTTTATTCAATGACATGATTCTGTTTCCTGAGAGAAAATGCACTGATAGTGTGTGAGCCACTTTGGGAAGTCCCTATCACTTCAAAAGTAACTCTCTGCCCTTGGGATCTGGAAGGGCAAATGCTGTTCTTAGTCTTTTCTTTTGCTAGAATCATCCAATCGTTTGAAACTAATTTCAGTAGGACTACAGGTAGAATGGTCTTCGCGGGTGGCGCTAGTGGTGAAGAAGCTGTCTGCCAATGCAGGAGATGTAAGAGACTTGGGTTCAATTCCTGGGGCAGGAATATCCCTGGAGGAGGGCATGGCAACCCACCCCAGTATTCTTACCTGGAGAATCCCATGGGCAGAGGAGCCTGGCAGGCTACAGTCCAGAGGGTCGCACAGAGTCAGACACAACTGAAGTGACTTAGCACTTACATACAAGTAGAAAATAAATCACCATAAGTTGCAGACTTACGGGAAGCCCCGTCATCACTTTGCACGTTCTAGTTACACTCATCTAGATCCATTTCGTATCACCTACCAGAGGACTGGATTATAGCCCTGGCTATCCAGGGTCTTTAGCTTGTAGACAGCAGTTCATGGGATTTCTCAGTCTCCATGAACATGTGAGCAAATTCCTCATAATAAATACATATCTCTATCCCCTACTTGTTCTGTTTTTCTGGAGAACCCTAACATAATACACTGCTCATTCCTCATTCACTGGTCTCGCCCCTGAGAGTTCCCAAGAGAGGGGAGGACAAGAACAGCCTGTGATACCAAGCAGGGCCCTGTGGGGCTCCTGGGCACAAAGCCTTCCTGTGTCCCCCATTTTATGATTACAGGAAACAGCCTTCGTGCAGCTTTCATAACCTTCCTTGCGTCCCTGTGGGCAGATTCAAACAGTTGTTAATTAGGGACAGGAGAGGATATGAGACCAGGGAGAAACAAATGGTCAAGAGAAATAGTGCAGCCTTGGGACAAGGTCCTAGTTCCGTATCAATGGATACACATAACAATATCTTTGAATGTTTCACAGATATTGAAAATGCCTCCAGGTGGGAGAAGTTTACGATTAATGATGGCATGCTACTTATAAGCATGAAGACCACCCTAGACCAATTGGAACCTGAATATTGATGATGCTGACTCCTACTTACCTCACCACCAACCAAACAGAACAATGTCCACAAGTTGATAACCCTCTTCAAACCATTACTATAAAACTTCTCACTATCCTCTTCAAGTGGAGACACAGGACACAGTTTTTCAAGGCAGGGGCCCATGTGTCCCCGATTCCCCAGTAAAGTAATAAAGCTACTCATTTCTACTTCTCCAAAGCAACTGTCTCCACATTTTACTTGGCTCTGGTGAACAGAGGCTGGGTTTTTAGGCAGTGCTCTCACCACTGTGGAAAAGCAACCTCCGATTTCCAAAAATCTCGGTCAGAATGATACCATGCAGGGACCTCTGGGGTTCCTGAGCACAGAGACTTTCTGTGTCCCCCATTTCTTTAACTTTAGGAAACAGCCTTCATTCAGCCTCATGACCTTCTCTGAATTTCAATGGGCAGATTCAAGAAGCTGTTAATTAGGGGAGAGAGGGGATGTGAGACTAAAACAGTCAAGAGTAGGCTTCAGACAAGGTCCTGTTTCCGATCAAGGGATACACACAACAATATCTTTGAGTTATTTTGCAGATACTGAAGCCCCCTTCAGGTGGGGAAGTTAGTGACTAAGGATGGTAGGCTGCCCACAAGCATGTAGACCAGACCAGTTGGATCTGAAGGTTGATGATGCTGACTCTCACTTACCTCACCATCAACCCATCAGAAGAATGTCCATGGGCTGATCACGTCTTCTTTGAACAATTACTATAAAACCTCTCAATATTTTCCCCAAGTGGGGACACACGGTTTTGAGGGCAACAGCCTGCCATATTCTTCTCCCTTTGCCCAGCAAAACAACAAAGCTATCCTTTTCTAGTTCACCCAAAACTCTGTCTCTGAGAATTGACCCAGCACCAGTGTATAGAGAACTGAGCTTTCGGCATCAAGTCTGGGCTTATCTTTATTGAGTTACATATGAATGTTTCCATTTAAAGAACGAGCTGTGCCAAATTAACTAATATGTTCCTGATCAAAAATGGGCACACGCAATGATTTCTTTTCAGAGTGGCTTCAGACAGCGGTTTCCTTGCTATGACTGGAGTGTGCCCTCCTGGCTGGAGGGTGGGGTATCATATACACAAAGCCCCAGGAAGCCTTTGCCAAGTGTGGAAAAGCAATCATCAAAATTACCCCTCAAAAATGGAGGACCAATTAGACCACTGTGTGTGCCAATCAGTAGGGGGCCCCAGCTGTTCTTGGTATGTGGTGGAAATTAGGACACTCTGCTTCTGAAGGAGGACATTAGGCAATGTACTGTAAGTACTGCATGGTTTTCCTTCTTAGCAAGCAGGAATAAATTTTGAACCTGAGTCAGTTGTGAGGTGATGAGTCTCAACCCCAGGTCTTCTTCTGACTCCCTCCCTCCCTTCCTGGTCAGCAAAACCTCTGCCCTGGCTGCCCAGCCCCAGCTCTGCTCTGATTTTGTCTTGCCTTTCTTGCTCCACCTCTTTCTCTGTCACCAAGACCATTGCCAGTAGGGGAGATTATCGTTCCATTTCTCACAGGTAGGAGGGTGCCCAGCTGAACAGCCTTTTGGACTTTGAGAAGAATAGCAATGTACTGGCTACCACTCTCTCAAAGTTAAAGAGTAGTTAAGAAAGTAATTAAGAAAGAGATAGCAGAGTTAATTGCTAAAGAAAAAAAAAAGAACTCAAATTAAGGACTTTGGGTGGGAATATCAGGTAAAGTTGATGTGAGTTTTCTGGCCTGCTGCTGCTGCTAAGTCGCTTCAGTTGTGTCCGACTCTGTGCGACCCCATAGATGGCAGCTCACCAGGATCCCCCGTCCCTGGAATTCTCCAGGCCAGAACATTGGAGTACGTTGCCATTTCCTCTCTAATGCATGAAAGTGGAAAGGAGCCTACCAGGCTCCTCCACCCATGGGATTTTCCAGGCAAGAGTACTGGAGTGGTGTGCCATTGCCTTCTCCATTTCTGGCCTATACAGTATCTATTATAATACCTGTCCCCCTTCTTAATTATGCTCATCTGGACACCAGCCATATTTGATAAGGGTCCACACTAATCCCATTTTAATTTGATTATCTCCGTAAACACTCGATTTCCAAATAATGTCACATTTTTGTATGATAGCAGATTGGTTAGGGGGTCCCCAGAGAAAGAGAACTGGAAATGGCCTTCTTGACATAAGAAAAGTCATTTTGGCCTAAGCCATTTTGTGATCTAAGATGGGCACGATGCTTGCCCTTGAACACATCTCAGTAATCAATGATCTTAAGGGAACAAAGGAATGCAGGAACAGAGAAAAGGCAAACAAGAATGCAGTGACTGAAGCAGAGGCCTAACTCATCCTCAAGGGATGTATGTAACAATCTGATACTTGTTTCTGAGTTCTGCAGGAACCAAGACCCACCCCAAACAGGTGGAAGACTAATGGTGATGTCCACTCTCCTGACTTCAATCAACTAAAGATTGGGCTCTGTCAACCTCTGTCTCAGTTTCATGCTAAATTCTCCTCTGCTCAAGCACCTTCCTGGAGAAGGAAATGGCAACCCACTCCAGTATTCTTGCTAAGAAAATCCCATGGACAGAGGAGCCTGGCGGGATACAGTCCATGGGGTTGTAAAGAGTTGGATATGACTGAGCATGCACACAAGCCCTTTAGGGAAATACATGTTAAAATTTAGCTTAAAACTTCTCCAGTTTTGCTGTTCAGGAGACACTGTTTTGGGAAAGATCCCTGGTGTCCTTACTTGCTTCAAGTAGTAATAAGTCCTTCCTTCTCCCAATCTTTGGCTTGGTTGTGTCTTTTGGTTCAACATTCACCAAGAGGTAAATCCAGTCACATTATCTGGGCTAGGATTTCAATGTATATTTAAGCACAATTCAGCTCAAAACACCTTGCAAACTATTGTACAACTGCATCGGTCAAATTAGTCTTTGCTTGGGGCCCTTTATTTTTTTTAATGACATGAGAGCTTTATGTATACAGAGAATACTTCTTTTTCTTTTTTTCCTTTGAGTACTTTCATTTTTTATTTTTATAATCTTTCTTTCCTTGTGAAAAGCTCTTTTAAACATTCCCAACTTCAGCTAACTAAAGGGATTTTTAAGTTCCATTCTGTTTAGATGAAAAAGGTCACTAATGCATACAATGGCTGAGTTGATGGGTACCAATCAATAGCTGTTTCAGTTCAGAGAGGAGGGCAGACCAGTGAGCTAGGACAGCTGCAGGGTAGACAGTTTAGGAGGAAATGCTCACACTGGCCATTGCCTTATGCTGGATAACTACTCTAGTACGACTGCTCTCAGCTAATTGGAGTTGACTGGGTAATTAATTTACAAAGTTTATTGTGTCTGATAATACTTTATACACTTAGCTTATATTTTACTTCAACTTGGCTGTAATCAGGATATAGCCTTGCTTTTCTAGCCATATGCCTTACATGCATGGTTTCCTCTTCATGAGATACTTAAAGCTTCATTTCTATTTGACCAGTCCCGTCACAATTGAGTAAAGGTTCTCCAAAGCCTTGCCCTTGGACCAGCAGCATCAGCGTCACCTGGAGACTTACCAGGGCTGCAAGTTTGGGGCCTCCCTCCAGATCCAGTGATTAGAAACTCTGGGCGGGGCCCAGTGGTCTACTGTTAAGTCTTCCAGGTAATTCTGACACACACTCAGGCTTGAGAACCCCTGCCTTAGGGTAGAACACCCAAGTCACCTTCTCCATGAAACATTTTCTGATTGCCCAGCTGGAAGGGATTCCTACCTAGTCTGAAAAACCAACACTCGTTAACAATTCAGGACTCTCCCTTTCTGGATTGTAATGTCTTTGAAGCACATGTCTTACTCATCTTTATGTTCTCCACATTACTTACCATATTTTTGAGATGAGTGAACTCTGGTCCACAGGTCCAGTGGCTTGCATCCATGAGGGGTCCCCAATCTCCAGTATCTAATGCCTGATGGTCTGAGGTGGAGCGGATGTAATAAGAATAGAAGTAAAGTGCACAATAAATGTAATGTGTTCAAACCATTTTGAAATCATCCAAATCCCCACCCCCCAACCTGGTCTGTAGAAAAACTATCTTCCATAAAACTAGTCCCCGGTGCCAATAGGGCTGGGGACTGCTGCTTGGAGGAAGCTGGTTTTGCAAGGCCTACTTTCTACTTGCCACCAGGCTGTGTTTCTGTGCTAACGGAGCATGTGAATGACACTTTCTGTTTTCTCCAGAGGAAGACCCAGGCTCCCTAGCATGGCTACCCCTCCCTAAGCATGTCTCTGACCTTGTTTCTAGGGTGGCCCCCTTCTTCCCAGTGGCTGGTCAAATAAAGATCCTCTGAAGTTTCTCAAACCTGCTCTGACCTCTCCCCTCTGTTCTGTGGTCCACGCTCTTTTCACCTCTGGGATGCCCTGTGGACTGTGACATATCAACCCACAAAGGATGTTCTGGACCTTAGGCCACTGCGGCTGTCCCTGCCTGTATGCCCTGAGGGGATGCAGGTGCACAAAGCAGGATTCTGGTCTGGAAAGTTAAGGTGCACATTGAAGAAATGGTTTCAGGGAGCCCAGACTTGCAACCTTCCCCATACATGGAAAAGCACTAAATTCATTAAATCGAGATGCCGGGTTTTCTTTAATTCACAGCAATCTTTTGATGTTCTGACTACCTGCTTCTTGATTTGTTTGTTTGCAAAAGCTCCCCTACATCCTGGCTCTTCCCTTACCTGTTCAGAGCAGTCCTTCAGAGCTATGAGAGGTTGCATTCTGAGCTTAAATCCTCAGCAAATCTACAGAATGAAACATTTTTTAGGTTGTACTTTCGTTTTGTTTTTCTTTTCCCCCAGTCAACAATCCTCTTCTGCTTTTTCTGCTTGTTCGCTCCTGTTGGCTTACTTTTATTTCACTGCATCTTATTCTTTTTTTTTTTAAACTTTTTACTTTGTATTGGAGTATAGTTGAGTAACAGGGAGGGTTGTGATAGTTTCAGGTGAAGAGCAAAGGGGCTCAGCCATACATACATGTGCATCACTACATCTTCTTCTTTAAAAAATCTGGTTGAGGCATCATCTCCTCTGGAAACCCTCCTCCGGTCACTGGCCACCTGGCCAGGTTGGGGGCTGGGCCCTGAGCAGTTTAGTGCTTTCTGCTCTCGTAAGCCTTCCCAGTGCATCTCCTCTGTGTGGGTCCTTTACAGCCACGGGGTCTTTGAGTGTAGGATCTGTCCCTTCTACCTCAATGTCTTCAAAGTAGCAAAGCCTTAGTAAATAATCTTGGAATTCAGCTTAGACAAAATTTAAAGATCCCACAAAGGCCCCACCTTCCCCCTTGCATCCTTCTTCCCTGCGTTTCATATAAACCTAGCAGTTCTTTTTGCTCCTTAAACAGTTTTCTTTATCTTCTTTACAACCTTCCCCAGAAGAGGTCTAGTTAAATGATTTTGCCAAAATATACTCATGTATATTGTGGCCTTCCCAGTGGCTCGGATAGTAATGAAATTGCTGGCAATGCAGGAGACTCAGGTCCGATCCCTGGGTTGGGAAGATCCTTTGGAAAAAAAAAAAGGCAATCCACTTCAGTATTCTTGCTTGGGAAATGCCATGGACAGAGGAGCCTGGCAGGTTACAGTCCATGGGGTCACAAACAGTTGGACATGACTGAGTGACTAACACTAAATTCGTGTGTATACAAAAGCATACTATGAAGAAGCAGCTGCCTACTGTGTTCATTTCCCTCTAAGCAAATATCAATAGAAGCATAAAGTGTTTGCATTAAGATCGTTTTATACAGCCTGAACACAAATAGCTAGAGTCATACAGTATAGTCAATGTTTTGGGAATTAATTCCACCTTATGTATAAATAATAGCTAACATTCACTGAGCATCTACTCCAGACAGGATATTTTCCAAAATCTTGGGAATGAAACTCAGTTCTCTCCTGCCTCATTTTCTGGTTCTCTTTCTCTTTGCATCCTAATTTTTCTCTCAAAGGATGTATATTCCAGGCTCAGAGATATATGTTAAAAAGAGAGAGAGAGAGAGACTTGGTCTCACAGAACTTACAGGTAATATAATTATAATTTGCTGAACAATAAAGAATCACATATGTATCCCTCAGACCTAGCCCAATGTCTGACACAGGATGTTTGTTAATGAATGAATGAATGAATAAAAGTATAAAATCATGAGTAAACTCTTTTCAAATATTTCTATACACTTTACTTCAAAGCACCCAGCAGCTCTGAAGTGTTTTATTGGGGCATGTGATTTAGGGGCTGTCCTTTTTGACTAGGTGCTGAGTGTTCTGAAGAATCCCTTCAATATTCTTTTTATTTTCCACTATCTTCCTTTTCCTTTTTTCCTTAGCATGGCAGGTAAGTGACAGGTTAGAATCAGAAGTAAAGAGCCTAATCAAGGTTGCTTTTTTTTCCCCTCTCAAACTTCAAAGCTCTAGTTTTATAGAACCATCTGATTTACTTGATGCTGACAATATTTGAAGTCAGTTTCTTCCAAATTCAGCAGGAGCCTGACAACAACTAGCTTTGAGGCTGGTGCCTATGACTGAGGGAGTCACAGATTCAAAAGCTAAGCAGAGCTGCCCCTGTGAGTGTCCCCTGGAAGCTGACTGTGAACTCATCTGCTTTCCTCTGATGGAGAACACAGATCCCTCCTCATTGCTTTACCTCCACTCCTATGATACTTGCAAAGTTTTACTACATAAAATTCCCTAGAACTGATGGAAATGGTTGCAAGGACAAATTGAGGTAACAGCTGGAGGAAGACTGCTTGTGAATTGGAGAGCAAATTGGCCACAGCATTGGGTAATGAGTGCTCCAATACATGTAAGAGACTGGGGTCATGCTTATTACAGCCCCACATGTCGACACTAGTGAGAGTGAGGCATTGGCTGGGATTTATCACACAGTATACTAAAAATGTCATTAATCAAAAATTAATATTACAAAACAGTTTAGAAGGGCCAGAGCAATCATCTCAGGTTAATAACAGAGGACAGTTCTCATAAATACCTTTTACTTTTTCTTCAAGCAGAAAATGAGGAACAGGCTAGGATTATCAGATTTCACTCTCTCCTTCTAAATTGCAAAAAGAAACTGTTGATCGTTTCATTTCTTTCTTCTTAAATTGGGTCATGTTGTCAGCTTGTCGTGTGACAGGCTGTGCCTTTCCCTTTATTTAAAAAGACAGAAGACTCCTGGGCCCTGGAGGTAAAGGAATTGCTGCTCATTGGTTGAAAATTATAAGTTTGAAGTTGGATTTATAGGAAAGCTTTTGTTCCAACAAACACTGAGCTGTGTTTCCACATCCTGTCCCATGCTTTGAAGGAGAAAAACACTTCTGATACTCACAGCATGATAGAAAAGGCCTTAGGAATTGAGGGACACTTTCAAAGAAACCTCGATTTAACCCTTGGAATTCCTGTACTTGCACAGAATAACCTGGGACATGATCTCACTGACCTTGCTTAAACATCCTCCTTGATTAAGCATCTGTTACATACCAGGATGGTGCTAGGAAATCAAAGGAGTAATACAAATAACACCCAAAAGAACAAATCTGAAATGTTAAACTAAATAAAATCTCAGACTTACAGATTAGTAGAGCTGAAAGCAAATTTAAGGATTTCTTATTTTTTATATAAGAGGTTGGAGGGGGGTTTGGGATTGGGAACACGTGTACACCCGTGGCGGATTAATGTTGATGTGTGGCAAAACCAATACAATATTGTAAAGTAAGAATAATAAAAAAAAGTGGAAGATCATTGTTTTGCTCAGAGTCTCATGGAGTAGCTGAGACTAGACAAGAAACTAGGACTTGTAATTATTTAGAGAAAGGGGTTTGAAATTTAGGCGGGATCAATGCAAATATCATGAAGCCATTGATAAATAAAGCAAAAGAATCTAACGCAGTAATGAGACGAGTGAAAATTAGGCGATACAAGTAGAAAACAGCTGGGACTTCTGCGCAGGACAAGATTGATGGCACTAAAACTGAAGAGTTACACGGAAGTGAAATTTGAGGTTCAGCTGAGGATGGTTGGGATGGGATAAGACAAATGCTGAGGAAGGAGGCTGTTCTAGATTTGGTGAATGAAGGACTAATGAAATCAAGTGACCAAAGGCATGAATAAGCACTTAGAATAGGAATCAACAGGATAAAGGTGGGAGGCAAGGAAAGGCTCATGCCCAATGGAGAAGGGAATCTCTGGTGGGAGAGAAATTTGATAGATGATGTAGCTCTTGCTTCTCTCTTGTGCCAGGCCCTGGGAGAGAAACATATGGTAGTGAGTATTTTCGTTCCTGAGCCATTAATATTTGCATATCAGATCTGGAACCAGAACCCAGCTCTCCTAAATCCCTAAGAACTCTTCCATAGAAGCAAATAGCTTCTCGCAGCTGTTCTCTTTGATGGTTCGCGTGTGTGGATTTTCCTCTGTGTAGTTTAAAAACATAGATTCATACTTGCTGAGATAGATAAGGGATGTCTTAGCATCAAAACCCATCAATTGTAATATATATATATATATATATTAAAAAAGGAAAGCACCAAGATGACAGTGACAGTGCTGGGGGTCTGGATAGCTCAAGGGGAGAGAATTAGAAGTTAACATAATTGCAACAAAAACAGAACATTTGGAAAGTGGAGGCAGTTCCTCAGGTCTCCTATTTTATCTGCATGCTAAAGCCCTTCCCTAAAATCGCAAGGAATTCACTCTGGTCAGAAGTTTTCAAGCCTTTTCCCAAGTAAGCAGGCTCAGTGGCCCTGCTTCCCTTCTATCTACAGCTTTCTTCTCTGCTATTAAATGATATGGCAAATAAGCATTTCTGCAATAATATAGGAAAGGAAAGAAACTTATTCATTTTTGACGTATGTGTGGAATCTTTATGCTCTGTGGCAGTGGCTTGAAATGAAAAAGAATTTAAAGTCATGAGGGGATTTGATATTACCACTGGATTCAAAGCGGCATGTGTGACTTCGGAAACAACTAATTTCCCAAATGTTTATTTTCAAACAGAGGTTACTGGCCTCGTCGGTGTATGAGTGAGACCTTGATGGTAAGTGAAGCTCTTAGACTGTGGGATGTTGGGTGGCCAACCAGGTATTATATGGTCTTCCCCCTCAAAATCCAAATGGAGCACAGGTCATTCTAACAGCCTGCCTTCAGTAGAAGGAAAGAACTTGAAGTGAGGAGTCCTGAGTCCTAATTCCAGTGCAGTTTTCCATGTATGATTCATCCTTGAACTTCCTACCATATGGCTGGCATATAAGATGTTTCAACTAATGTGTGACTGGATGGATAACAAGCTACTTGTGGACTTTGTGCATATGCCTCTCTGGGTCTCAGTTTCTCCTGCTGGAAAATCAAAGTATGCTTATTGGTCACTTTTACTGCACTAAAATTCTATGATATAAGCACTGTGAATTAAAAAAAATCATATATAAAAGATAATCATAACATGATATCACTTTTTTGTGGACTCTAAAAAAAAAAAAAATGAGACAAGTGAACTTATTTTCAAAATAGAAATAGA
>SJYV01046343.1:0-49859 GCA_006410875.1 Neotragus pygmaeus | reverse complement strand
GTATAAGAGACAGGGATATAAACAGTGAACATAATATCCTGGGCTAGTGACCTCCTGTTTCCTTTGTTTCCTTAGCAGTGCTGTGGATTCTCAGCACACTCTGAGAGACCTGAGCGAGCCTTGCTTGTGGTCTGTGAACCTTATAGGACTCACAGTCCTCTATTTGCAGGATCCTTGTTACCAAGGAAATGGAAACTGGGCCAAAAATAGAAATGATGCCCATTTGCAAAATCCTAAATGAAACAGAGAAACTGGCAACAATGGACAAGCCACACTCATGGGTTCTTTTTTCTCAGATAAACATGCCTTAATTTAAGAATCATCCTTGTTATAATATTAATTCCTTTTATTCAATTTTCAAATTTACATAAACATTACTTAAAACTGATTAGGCAAGGATTAGAAGAAACAATTATTTTCCATTTAATTTAACAGCAAAAAGGCCAGGCTAATTATTAAACAAATTAATGGAAATGTTAGAGGATTTATATTGCAAATTTAATCCATTTGAATATCTCCTCTTTAAAAGCTCATTGCTGGAATAATTTTGTACAAAATATCCATAAAATGTTTTCCTTTGGAGAAAACATGTCCTTTCCTATCTGTTTCAAATCTGGTGGGAAGGTCCCAAGGAAGCAAGAGTTACAGAGAGACTGCCCATTTTCTTATTTTCCAGCTTGCTAGGGAATGTTGGCAAGTGATCTTGTTAACAGAGGATAAATCCAAGCCATTTTGAGCAGGCAAACAAAGAAGAAAACTGGGATTAAAAAGAGAAAGAATGCAAAAAGGAACAAGGCACTTCACACGGGCATGTGAAGTGATGTTTTTTACTGATGCAACAGCTTACAATTCTCCCTCATTTCAGTGACTACCTTGAAATGACCCATAAAACATTTTTCACCACCAAAAATTCTAGTTTGTATTATGCCAATAACATAAGAAAAGATAAGACAATACTATGCATAACACACCAACACACAAATAACTACTTCTTTGATTCTGGAGCACATACTTAAATCTAAAATGCATACTGAATCCATGAAGCCACTTGAGAACATTAGGGAGACTGCATGCCAGGCTAACAATACCCCCAAGCAATGGTTACTCAGTTCTTCAACATGGAATTGATCTGATCATTATGCTGCTAGCAATTCTGTGGCAATGTCAAGGCTAGCAATAGAAAAGCAAACACTCACACATACAAAGAAAGCAAAATAGTATTTGTGTTAACAAATAAGTAACGGTTATTTACATAAAAGGTAGTTGGTTGGGGCTGAGGAGTGTTGTGGGACTTCTCAGACCTTGAGGAAATTTCAGGGAGCACAGAGTGCATTTGGTGGGAACTGCTCTCTGTCCCTATACAGGCAAATCCTGTTCCAGAGGCAGAACTGGTGGGAGATGTGGTGAGACGCACGTGTGCCCAAGTTCTATGGGGAGACAGTTAGGGTTGGGTTCCCTTACAAACTGTGATCTTGGATAGTTCCTTAACTTGAGTCTCAGTTTTCTCATCTTTAAAATGGAGATAATAGAATACACTTAATAAGTTGTATGTATGAAAGGACGTATGCCTAAACACCCAGAACATTGTTATTGATAATGATATGAATTGTTATATTATAATCATTTCATCTTTTCATCTGATGATTGGCTAGAGCCACTTTCCATGTGAGTGCCAAAGAACAAGAATGGGTAACATTAAGAAGGCAGCTCATTCCACATAATGAGTGTGTGAACAGCAAATCATTGCAGTCTAGTATTTTTGCTGCAAGTGTCTAGACAAATATCATGAAGCACTACCATAAAGCTGATTGTAATTTCCATAGGAATACTATTATAATTTAACTCCATGAATATGAATTGAGTACCATTATGTCACAGGCATTGTGCCAAAGGCTGGCTAGGTACAAGGAGGAATAAGATGTTGATTTTCTACCCCAGTTCACACCCCTGCTCCTAGGTTCACTATCCAGTGAAAAGTGCAGGCTCAGAAAACAGTAACTTATTTTACATAAATAGGATTCTTGTCACTGGCATCAAAAGCCCATGGATGGTTCTAGAGTCAGTCTGCCTGAGTTTGGAGAGTCAGTCTGCCTGAGTTTGGATACCAGCTATGTTTCTTAAGATATGCATCTTCGACATTTATGCATCTTGATATCATCATCAGAGTTGGGATTAATAAAACCTTCATCATGAAGGATACTGGAAGGATTAAGAGAAGTGATAGATCACTGCAGTGTTTAGCATTAGGGCTTGTCACATAGCAAACTCCCAACATGTTAAACTTAACCATTTCAATTCAATTGGAGCACAGAGAAGACACCATCATGATGGAAGGGAAAGGAAGGTTTTTAAATATGGATATGGTAGGATTTTCTTTATTATTATTATTTTATTGAAAGATAATTGCTTTATAGAATTTTGTTGTTTTCTGTCAAACCTCAATATGAATCAGTCTTCAGTTCAGTTCGGTTGCTCAGTCGTGTCCGACCCTTTGGGACCCCATGAATCACATCACGCCAGGCCTCCCTGTCCATTACCAGNAGCCTTTGGGGTGCTCCTGCCCTGCCCTCCCTGCCCACAGGGATTTTGATAAGTAGAGGAAGGGAAACCAAAGGAGTGACAGAAAATGAGAGACAGAGAAAAGAGATGAGAATGAAAGGGAATCCCAGAGAGAGGGACCTTCCCAGAAGGGAAAGTGCCCTGCCTCTGTCTCTTATACACATCTTCTCATCCTCTGTTGTCCCTTTTTCCTCCTGCCCCCAATCCCTCCCTGCATCAGTCTTTTCCAATGAGTCAACTCTTCGCATGAGGTGGCCGTGGTATACATATATCCCCTCCTGTTTGAACCTCCCTCCCATCTCCTGCCCCATCACATCCCTCTAGATTGATACAGAGACCCTGTTTGAGTTTCCTGAGCCATTCAGCAAATTCCTGTTGGCTCTCTGTTTTACATATAGTAATATAAGTTTCCATGTTACTCTCTCCATACAGCTTACCCTCTCCTCCCCTCTCCCATGTCCATAAGTCTATTCTCTATGTATTTTCTCCATTGGTGTCCTGTAAATAAATTCTTCAGTACCATTTTTCTAGATTCTGTATATTATGCATTAGAATATGATATTTGTCTTTCTCTTTCTGACTCACTTCACACTGTAAAATAGGTTCTAGGTTCATCCACCTCATCAGAAATGATTCAAATGTGTTCCTTTTAGTGGCTAAGTAATATTCCATTGTGTATCTGTACCACAATTTCTTTATCCATTCACCTGTCAATGGACATCCAGTTAGCTTCCATGTTCTAGCAATTGTAAATAGTGCTGCAATGAACAATGGGATACATGTGTTTTTTCAGTTTTGGTTTCCTCAGGGTATATGCCTAGGAGTGAGATTGCTGGATCATATGGTTGTTTTATTCCTAGTTTTTAAAGGAATCTCCATACCATCTTCCATAGGGGCTGTATCAGTTTACTTTCCCACCAAACAGTGCAAGAGCCTCCACACCCTCTCCAGCATTTATTGCTTGTAGACATTTTGATGAGGGGCATTCTGATCAGTGTGAGGCAATATCTCATTGTGGTTTTGATTTGAATTTCTCTAATAATGAGAAATGTTGAGCATATTTTCATGTGTTTGTTAGTCATCTATATGTCTTTGGAGAAATGTCAGTTTAGGTCTTTTTCCCACTTTTTGATCAAGTTGTTTATTTTTCTGGCATTGAGTTCTTTGAGTTACTTGTATATTTTGGAAATTAATCCTTGGTCAGTTGTTTCAGTTGGCATTATTTTCTTCCATTCTGAGGGTCATCTTTTCATCTTGCTTAGAGCTTCCTTTGCTGTGTAAAAGCTTTTAAGTTTAATCAGGTCCCACTTAATTTACTTTTGTTTTTATTTCCAATACTCTAGGAGGAGGGCCATATAGGATCTTGCTTTATGTCATTGTGTGATCTGCCTGTGTTTTCCTCTAAGAGTTTTATCGTTTCTGGTCTTCCATTTAGGTTTTTAATCCATTTTGAGTTTATCTTTGTGTGTGGTGTTAGGAAGTGTTCTAATTTCATTCTTTTACATGAAGCTGTCCAGTTTGCCCAGCACCATTTATTGAAGAGGCTGTCTTTTCCCCATTGTATACTTTTGTCTCCTTTGTCAAAAATAAGGTACCAATATGTGTATGGGTTTATTTCTGGGCTTTCTATATTTTCCATTGGTCTATATTTCTGTTTTTGTGCCATATCATACTGTCTTGATGAATGTAGCTTTGTAGTATAATCTAAAGTCAGGAAGGTTGATTCCTCCAGCTCCATTCTTCTTTCTCAAGACTGCTTTGGCTATTTGGGGTCTTTTGTGTTTCCATATGAAACGTGAAATTTGTGTTTTAGTTCTATGAAAACTACCATTGATAATTTGATAGGGATCACATTGAATCTGTAGATTGCATTTTGTAGTAAAGTCATTTTCAAAATAGGTGGCTCAGACAGTAAACTGTCTGCCTACAATGTGGGAGACCTGGGTTTGATCCCTGGGTCAGGAATATCCCCTGGAGAAGGAAATGACAACCCACTCCAGTACTCTACCTGGAAAATCCCATGGATGGAGGAGCCTCATAAGCTACACTCCAGGGGGTTGCAAAGAGTTGGACATGACTGAGCAACTTCACTTCACTTCACTTCACTTCACCCAGGAACATGGACTAGCTTTCCATCTGTTTATGTCATCTTTGATTTATTTCACCAGTGTCGTAATTTTCTGTGTACAGTTCTTTCGTCTTCTTAGGTAAGTTAATTCCCAGATATTTAATTCTTTTTGCTGCAGTGGTGAATGGGATTGATCCCTTAATTTATCTTTCTGATTTTTCACAGTTAGTATATAGAAATGCAAGTGATATCTGTGTATTGATTTCATATCCTGCAACTTTGCTAAATTCACTGATTAGCTCTAGTAGTTTTCTGATACTGCCTTTAGGGTTTTCTATGTGCAGTATCATGTCATCTGCAAACAGTGAGAGCTCTACTTCTTCTTTTCTGATCTGGATTCCTTTTATATCTTTTTCTTCTCTGATTGTTGTAGCTAGGACTTCCAGAACTATGTTGAATAATAGTGGTGAAAGCAGACATCCTTGTCTTGTTCCTGATCTTAGGGGGAATGCTTTCAGTTTTTCACCTATTCATAATTCACCTATTTCATAATTTTAATTGAGAATTATGTTTGCTGTAGGCTTATCATACATGGCCTTTACTATGTTGAGGTAGGTTTCACCTATACCCATTTTTTGAAGAGTTTCCATCATAAATGGTTGCAGAATTTTGTCAAAGGCTTTTTCTTTATCTAATGAGATGATCATACGGTTTTTATTTTTCAATTTGTTGACATGGTGTATCACATTGACTGATTTGCATATAGTGAAGAGTCCTTGCTTTCCTGAAATAAACCCAACTTGATCATGGTGTATGAGCTTTTTGATGTGTTGCTGAATTCTGTTTGCTAAAATTTTGTTGAGGATTTTTACACCTATGTTCTTCAGTGATATTGGCCTGTAGTTTTCTTTGTGTTGTCTTTTTCTGGTTTCGGTATCAGAGTGATGGTGGCCTCATAGAATAAGTTTGGAAGTGTTCCTTCCTCTGCAATTTTTTGAGAGTTTCATAAGGATAGGCATTAGCTCTTCACTAAATGTTTGACAGAATTCTCCTGTGAAGCCATCTGGTCCTGGGCTTTTGTTTTTTGGGAGATTTTTGATCACAGCTTCAATTCCAGTGCTTTTAATTTGGTTGTTCATAATTTCTATTTCTTCCTGGTTTTTCTTGGCAGACTAAACTTTCCTAAGAATCTGTGCATTTCTTCCAGGTTATCCATTTTATTGCCATATAGTCGTTCATAATAATCTATTATAATCTTTTGTATTTTTGTAACCTCTCCCTTTTCATTTCTAATTTTGTTGATTTGATTGACCTCTCTTTTTTCTTGATGAGTCTGGCTAAAAGCTTGTCAATTTTGTTTATCTTCTCAAAGGACCAGGTTTTAGTTTTATTAATCATTACTATTGTTTCTTTCATTTCTTTTTCATTTATTTCTGCTCATTTCTTTATGATTTCTTTCCTTCTACTAATTTTTGGATTTTTTTGTTCTTTCTCTAGTTGTGTTAGGAGTAAAGTTAGGTTGTCTCTTCAGTGTTCTTCCTGTTTCTTGAGGTAGGATTGTATTGTTATAAACTTCCCTTTTAGGACTGCTTTGGCTGCATCCCATAGGTTTTGAGTTGCCTTGTTTGCATTGACATTTGTTTCTAGAAATTTTTTGATTTCTCTTTTGATTTCTTCAGTAACCTCTTGGTTATTTAGAAATGTGTCATTTAATCTCCATGTGTTTGTGTTTCTTACAGTTTTTTCTTGTAATTGATATCTAGTCTCATAGCGTTGTAGTCAGAAAATATGCTTGATTTTCTTAAATTTACTGAGGTTTGATTTGTGACCCAGGATGTGGTCTATCCTAGAGAATGTTCTATGTGCACTTGAGAAGAAGGTATATTCTGCATTTGGATGGAATGTTCTGGAGATATCAATGAGATCCATCTCATCTAGTGTATCATTTAAGACTTGTGCTTCCTTATTAACTTTGCTTTGATGATCTGTCCACTGGTGTGAGTGGGGTGTTAATGTCTCCTCCTGTTATTGTGTTACTGTCAGTTTCTCCTTTTATGTCTGTTAATGTTTGTCTTATGTATTGAGGTGCTCCTATTATGTATTGAGGTGCATAGATATTTACAATTGGTATGTCTTCCTCTCGGATTGATCCCTTGATCATTATGTAGTGTTCTTCCTTATCTCTTGTAATCTTCTTTATTTTAAGGTCTATTTTGTCTGATATGAGGATTGATACTCCAGCTTTCTTTTGCTTCCCATTTGCAGGGAATATGTTCTTCCATCCTCTATCTTTCAGTGTATATGTGTGTTTAGGTCTGAAGTGGGCTTCTTTTAAACAGCATATATGTGGGCTTTGTTTTTGTATTCATTCAGCCAGTCTGTGTCTTTTGGTTGGAGCATTTAGTCCATTTACATTTAAAGTAATTATTGATATACTTGTTCCTATTGCCATTTTCTTAATTGTTTGGGGTTGATTTTGTAGATCTTTTTTCTTCTCTTGTGTTTCTTGACTATATAAGTCCCTTTAACATTTGTTGTAAAGCTGGTTTGGTGGTACTGAATTCTCTTAACTTTTGCTTGTCTGAAAAGCTTTTTATTTCTGCATCAATTTTGAATGAGATCCTTGCCAGGGACAATAATCTTCGGTGCAGAGTTTTCCCTTTCTATACTTTAAATATATCTTGCCATTCCCTTCTGGCCTGCAGAATTTCTACTGAAAGATCAGCTGTTAAGCATATGGAGTTTCCCTTGTATGTTACTTGTTGCTTCTCCCTTGCTGCTTTTAATATTCTTTCTTTGTGTTTATTCTTTGTTAGTTGATTAGTATGTGTCTTGGCATATTTTTCCTTGGGTTTATCCTGTATGGGACTCTTAGTGCCTCTTGGACTTGATCGACTGTTTCCTTTTCCATGTTGGGGAAATTTTCAACTATAATCTCTTCAAAAATTTTCTGATACCCTTTCTTTTTCTCTTCTTCTTCCTGGACGGCTATATTTCAAATGTTGGTGCATTTGATGTTGTCCCTGAGGTCTCTGCGGAGAAGGCAATGGCAACCCACTCCAGTCTCCTGCCTGGAAAATCCCATGGATGGGGGAGCCTGGTGGGCTGCAGTCCATGGGGTCATGGAGTCAGACACGACTGAGCGACTTCCCTTTCAATTTTCACTTTCATGCACTGGAGAAGGAAATGGCAACCCACCTCAGTGTTCTTGCCTGGAGAATCCCAGGGACGGATGAGCCTGGTGGGCTGCCATCTATGGGGTCACATAGAGTCAGACACTACTGAAGTGAATTAGCAGCAGTAGCAGCAGAGGTCTCTGAGACTATCCTCAGTTCTTTCCATTCTTTTTACTTTATTCTTCTCTTCAAAACTTATTTCCACCATGTTATCTTCCAGCTCATTGGTTCATTCTTCTGCTTCAGATATTCTGCTATTGACCCCTTCTATTGTTAATTTCAGTAATTGTGTTGTTTTCCTCTGTATGTTTATTCTTTAATTCTTCTAGTTCTTTGTTGATTGAGTCTTGCATTTTCTCCATTTTAAGGTATTTGATCATCTTTACTATCATTATTCTGAATTCTTTTTCAGATAGTCTGCCTATTTCCTGTTCATTTATTTGGACTTTTGTGTTTCTAATTTGTTCCATCATTCATGTAGTATTTCTCTACCTTTTCATTATTTTTTGTTTTTAGCTTAT
The DNA here is from genome assembly GCA_006410875.1 of Neotragus pygmaeus. Classification (NCBI taxonomy): domain Eukaryota; kingdom Metazoa; phylum Chordata; class Mammalia; order Artiodactyla; family Bovidae; genus Neotragus; species Neotragus pygmaeus. Next base: position 41,535 of record SJYV01046343.1, on the reverse strand, counting down.
TGTGTTTGATTTCTCCTTTTCCCAGGTTTCAAGGTTGAATTCCTTCTTCCTTTTGGTTTCTGCCCTCCTTAGGTTGGGCCAGTGGTTTGTGTGAGCTTTGTATAGGGTGAGATATGTAGTAAGTTTTGTTTGTTTATTTATTTTTCCTCTGATGGACAAGTCTGATTGAGGCAGTAATCCTGTGTGCTGATGATTGGGTCTGTATTTTTGTTTTGTTTGTTGTTTAGATGAGGGGTCCTGCGCAGGGTGCAACTAGTGGTTGGGTGATGCTGGGTATTATATTCAAGTGGTTTCCTTTGTGTGAGTGTTCATTATTTGATACTCCCTAGGGTTAGTTCTCTGGTAGTCTAGGGCCTTAGAGTCAGTGCTCCCACTCCAATGGCTCAGGGCTTGATCTCTGATTTACTTGAAGCATGTTAAAACAATATTGACCAAAGTGCTATATCCCTCACTGGCTCCAAAACCTTCTCGCCAGGGACTCTTTGAAGATGATTCCAACATTGGCAAACACTACAGTGAACTGACCCCACTCAGCTGCTGCTGCCGTCTGCTTCCACCTCTCGGGTTCCTCGCCCCCGCTCCATCTGCCAGCCTTTGGGGTGCTCCTGCCCTGCCCTCCCTGCCCACAGGGATTTTGATAAGTAGAGGAAGAGAAACCAAAGGAGTGACAGAAAATGAGAGACAGAGAAAAGAGATGAGAATGAAAGGGAATCCCAGAGAGAGGGACCTTCCCAGAAGGGAAAGTGCCCTGCCTAGTAAGGGAACAGAAAATGTGTGGGGAAGATGGATTTGATTGGAGGAACAGGAAGTAGTTTGGGTCAGAAAATACAGATGTCCTTCAGAGTACACACTAAGGCTGCTTTCCTGTCCAACTTTAAGAAGGAGATCTTTGTGCTAGACAAAGGTAAAATAACACAACTATAAGCCTATAAACTATTTATAATGTTAAAATGTCCTTTTCATTATAGGCGAGTGGAATGCTAAAGTAGGAAGTCAAGAAACACCTGGAGTAACAGGCAAATTTGGCCTTGGCATATGGAATGAGGCAGGGCAAAGACTAATACAGTTTTGCCAAGAAAATGCACTGGTCATAGCAAACACCCTCTTCCAACAACACAAGAGAAGACGCTACACATGGACATCACCGGATGGTCAACACTGAAATCAGATTGATTATATTCTTTGCAGCCAAAGATGGANTCTTGAGAGTCCCTTGGACTGCAAGGAGATCCAACCAGCCCATTCTGAAGGAGATCAACCCTGGGATTTCTTTGGAAGGAATGATGCTGAAGCTGAAACTCCAGTACTTTGGCCACCTCATGCAAAGAGTTGACTCATTGGAAAAGACTCTGATGCTGGGAGGGATTAGTGGCAGGAGGAGAAGTGGACAACAAAGGACGGGAAGGCTGGATGGCATCACCAACTTGATGGACATGAGTCTGAGTGAACTCCGGGAGATGGTGATGGGAGGCCTGACGTGCTGCAATTCATGGGGTCACAAAGAATTGGACACAACAGCGACTGAATTGAACTGAAGATCATTGAATAGATGAAATATTAAACTTAGAGAATATGAGTAATATACTAAGCTTACAGTCACTAATCAGAAAAGTCAAAAATTTAACCAAGTCTGAGTTCAAAGCCTTGAGCCTGAAAGTTCTGATGTTCACATTGGTTATTCAGTGTTAACATTGGGTCTTTTAAATAACAGAATGTTTTCCTAAGAAAGGCCCCTTCAACTTTTTCTTATGAATTAAAAACTCTAAAATAAGATTGTTCATGTAGAAAATACTTTGAACTTTTCTGAGAGCTTTAATTTTGCCTAATAAGATGTGAACCAATTAGATCTATTATTTAGAATGATTAGAGCTCTGCAAGTACTCTCAGAAAATCCTTTGAAACTGATAAAAATCTGTGCTCTAATCTGACAGGGATCATCAATTTGTTACTTCATTCCAAACTTCCCTGTTATGTTCTGTGACATTTCCCAAGTCATCTAGGGAATTCAAGCTGTTAGAACAGCTTCTTTTATCAGTCATCTCCAGAGGCTCATCAAACTGAGACTTTTGTAATTTTTTGTAATCCACATGGTACTTGCCAATGATGAATCTTTTGGAAGATGATATGTTGATGTGTAGCCTCTGGTTAGGATCAACACGTGCTGGGTGATTTTAATATTAATAAAAACAGCTAGCTCAATGCTAAATCTTTGTTCTTTAAAGGAGCAATGAGGATTTTCTTAGAGAAGCAGAGTAACCACACTTGGTATTTTTTAAAAATGTGAAAATTCAGGGTTAACTCTACTTTGGAAATTAAGTTTATTTTTCATATTTCATCACTCAGATCTGTATTTTGTCATTATATACTTGTAATTTCCTGTGGTTTCACTGTGACTTGAGTATCTTCACAAACATCCAATAGACACACTATTTAAAAAAAAGAAATCATCAACATTTTATATTTAAACATTGCCTTTATGTCTACAAAGAAATAATATTGCCTCAGAAGACTACTTTGTTATGGTATCTATTGTTGTCCTTTGTAAGATGAATAAAGAAATACATCAGCACTGTTAAAGAATACCCAGTGAAACGTAGATAACAACTCTCTGAAAACACCCACCAGCCCTAACAGACTACAGCTTGACTAACTTACATGTACATTACTGCCAGATCCTAGACCTCATGTTATACTGATTGGACCAGAAGTATTGGTTTCTAGAGATTTACAGTTTATAAAGTGTTATACAGCAGGTTGTTAGCCTGATTACACGTTTTTTTGTAAAAACTGGGAAAGTGTAATTACTTGTCTTCCAAATTCCTACTACATTTACCTTTTAATTTTTCTGTAGGTGAAAGGAGATATCAAGCCTGATGTGTTTCTAAGAGTTCCATTGAAGGTCAAGTTGATACCTGACACCTGAAGAGAACTGTGTTGCTGACATCTGCAGAATCACTTCCTTACCTCATTATACAACAGCAGCATGGTTCCCAGCACGAAGTCTGATGCCAGACAGCCAAGCCCAGTCCCAACTGTGCCCCTACTGGTCATGTAATTGCAAGCAAGTCATTTAACCTTTCTGCTCCTTGGTTTGCTCACCTGTAGATGGAGATGACAGTATTATCCATATCTGACACCTAGGAAATATTCAATAAAGATTAACTAACATACTTATTCTCAGTACATCAGTCAGACTTACTTCATATTCTTGCTCCAGTTGATAGAAAAATTGGTTTCTCCAGGACCACACAGTAAGGTGGGATCCTGACTGTGACAGTAAATATTAATATTTATAAAGCCAATACATAGAAATGCCTTAGCATTTACTTATTTAAAGGAAGTAATGAAGAAACTGGTATTTAGAAAATCAGTTTCATAGTGCACTTGATTCAGGAAAATACTTTCAGAGTCATGCAATGGTAAATTAAAAAAGACACTCAATACTGGGCTTTTTGAAAACCAAGACCATATCTCTGAAACACTTGACAATTTTTTCTCCACTCACTCAGGAAGAAATGTGCCAAGCTCAATTATTTTTAGGCAGGTAATTTAAGCTAAGGGAATGTGATTCCTCCAAAGGAATTGTGGTCAAAACAAATAATCTGTACTTGTACAAAAAGTGCCAGAAGATTCATTTTGGATATTACAGCTCGAGAGCTGAGTGAAGTGAGTTTAGGGGAGTACACAGTGTGGATCTGAATTGCCTGGTCTAACATCAAACCCTCTAAGAGGTTGCATAAGCACAAACTAGAAAAGCATTATTATCCATTCAAGTGACTATTTAACCATAGATGCATCCAAATTAAACTTCTCTCTAGTTCCCCTTGCTCTGATTTATTTACTTGGTATTTCCAAAAGCATCAGTTTGAGATCTCTCTTCCACAGAAGTATCTTATAGAGCTGCTGACTTTAAATGTGATTTCCTTTCTTTTTGCTTCATGAGTCATTTCTGGACAAAACATTACAATGGAGGTTTATTTTCAATGGCACCAGAAGATTCAGGAAAACACTTTGATGATTATTCTAGCTATAAAAAATTATGTGCTTCCTGTGAGACTTTATTTTCTGCTTTGACATGATAAATACTGAAAAAATATAGGGATAGATGTTAACATGTGCTTTCCATTTTGGGGAGAACAGAGTAACACCTTAAATAAAGGTTAAGGTCAACGACACAGTAAGACACAGTAAACAGGCGAGAAACACTTCTGGTCTAGGTTTACGTGAGCCTACAGTTCATTAAAGAAAGCTGAGCGCCAAAGTACTGATGCTTTTGAGCTGTGGTGTTGGAGAAGACTCTTGAGAGTCCCTTGGACTGCAAGGAGATCCAACCAGTCCATTCTGAAGGAGATCAGCCCTGGGATTTCTTTGGAAGGAATGATGCTAAAGCTGAAACTCCAGTACTTTGGCCACCTCATGCGAAGAGCTGACTCATTTGAAAAGACCCTGATGGTGGGAAAGACGAGGGCAGGAGGAGAAGGGGATGACAGAGGATGAGATGGTTGGATAGCATCTCTGACTCAATGGACATGGGTTTGGGTAAACTCTGGGAGCTGGTGATGGACAGGGAGGCCTGGTGTGCTGCTGTTCATGGGATCACAAAGAGTTGGACATGATTGAGTGACTGAACTGAACTGAACTGACAGTTCATTAGAGCTGCTTGAGGGATTTCTGGAAATTCTTTCAGAAAGTGTTTCTTAGCACTTCACGTCTGCTATGACACTATAAACTGTTCAACATTGGTAGGTTTTTAATGTTATGACCTGAGATTTTGGTTGTGACAAATTACCAAATTGGAAGTAGGAGAAAACAATCCATAAGCAGGTAACCAGGCGACAGCTGAATGATTGATGGAGGCTTCCCCAAGAGGAAGGCAGTGTTGCCTTCAGATGCTTGTTGACCGATCAGCAAGAGACTCCCTGGGCATTTTGTGTTTTCCTGCTATGACCAAATATGTACAGCTGGTTTCTCACACACATTGAAAATGCTGCTTCTGGATATGGAAGGCTTTCCTTTGGCAAATTGGGAAATGAGATATCAGCATATGAACATAGAAGCAAACTGTTTTCAGAATGACTTCAACTTTGTTCTTTGCTTTCTATAAACCAGGGCTTCCCTGGTGGCTCAGAAGGTAAAGTGTCTGCCCGTAATGCGGGACACCAGGTTTCGATTCCTGGGTAGGAAAGGTCCCCTGGAGAAGGAAATGGCAATCCACTTCAGCACTCTTGCCTGGAAAATCCCATGGACAGAGGAGCCTAATAAGCTACAGTCCATGGTGTCACAAAGAGTTGAACATGACTGAGCGACTTCACTTTCACTTTTCTATAAACCAATCAATTAAAACAATGTTTTTAACCTCGAAACAGATAAAATTTTAAATGTTTTATGGTTTGTGCTGTGCTTAAAAAGTAAGCTGGCTGCCAAAAAGCTGCAGTTTTAAAGTTATCACCCCCACTCACCTCACCCACTTGGGATAAGAGATGGGGAGGAGTTTGTGCAAACATTTCGAGGCTCTGCCACCAGGACCCACACAGTGAAATATATTGAAATGAAAATTGGACTTAAGATGTTTCCTTGTTCACACATTGTAAAAAATAGATGATTATTCTGTCAGAAGTAGACATTTAAAATTCTTTTATGTATAATAAATGCTTGTCATGAAGTGTGAAGAACTACAGGGAATGTAAAGAAGTCAGTATTTCAGAGATGAATTATTAATGCTGGATACAATCCTTGTTTACATGTTTAGTCCAAGTGTGAGATTCTTGACTTGCTTGCTATTAGCTTAACTTATATGAAAAGTTATTAGTGGTTCTTTCTATTTAAAAAATGATTTTTGGCTTAATATGGCTGTTGATAGAGGCAGCCAGGGGCCACAGTGATAAAACAGCATTATTTGGGGCTGATTTAGACTTCGTTGCATGCTGCTCCCCTTCTGTGTGGTAGCACATTATTCTGTCTTTGAAAGATTTTGCGAATTTCCTATATGTCAACAGTCAAAGCATATTTGGCTGGAGCTAGAAAAAAGAGTGTGAGGAGAGGCAGCCACCTCGCAGACCATGGACGTAGAGGAAGGAGTGGGCTTCAGATATCTAGACACTTCACGGAACTAATGAAAGTCTAGGTTATAAAGTGAGTGGGCAGATTTATTTTTAAATTTGTTTTTCTTCTCACTTTTGGTGCATTTGAGGAAAAGTATGTTCCGTTTGGTACCTGATTAAACATAAAACTGCTATCTTCTTAGATTGCCTATTATCAAGGGTAGGTATTAAGCCAGCTGCTAAATTCTATTCAAGTTGTTTAAGCACTGTAGTTTAGTGAATATTCATGGTTGTTAAAATTGGAAGACATAAAGGGTTCANCTGATTAAACATAAAACTGCTATCTTCTTAGATTGCCTATTATCAAGGGTAGGTATTAAGCCAGCTGCTAAATTCTATTCAAGTTGTTTAAGCACTGTAGTTTAGTGAATATTCATGGTTGTTAAAATTGGAAGACATAAAGGGTTCATTCTTGTGGAGACTGGAACAGAACTGGGATAAGGGAACTATTAGTCATTCACAGACAGATTTTTTTTTTTAAGTGACTAACTATACATAGGTATCTATCTGGAAAAAATAAAAGGGCTTCACTACTGGCTCAGATGGTAAAGAATCTGCCTGCAGTGTGGGAGATCTGGGTTTGATCCTTGGGTTGAGAAGATCTCCTCATGAATGGAAAGGCTACCCACTCTAGGACCCTTGCCAGGAGAATTCTATGGACAGACAAGGGTGGTGGGCTACAGTCCATGGGGTCACAAAGAGTAGAACACGGCTGAGTGAATAACTTTCACTTTTCTTCTGAAAAAAAAAAAAAAAAACCTTTTAAATTAAAAATCAAATTTTAATAGTTAAGTTATATATTCAAAAACATACTGAATATAGGCACACTTCCTTTCATTGCACTTAGTTTTATTGTGCTTTGCAGATATTTCCTTTTACAGATTTAAAGTTTGTTGACTTTGAAATCTGAAAGTTTTCAACCCTGAGCTGAGCAAGTCTATCGGTGCCATTTTTCCAACAGCATTTTCTCACTACATGTCTCTGTGCCATATTTTTGTAATTCTCACAATACATCAAACTTTTTCATTATCATTTTATTTGCTATGATGATCTGTGGTCAGTGATCATTGATGTTACTACAGCTTACTGGAGGCTGAAGTGATTAGCATTTTTAGCATTGTACATTTAATAGACTACAGTGTAAACATAACTTTTGCATGCACTGAGAAATAACTCATGAGGGATGCATTATTTCCAAGGGATGCTTGTATTAATTTTACTTTCAGTTCTTAGTTTCTGTTTCCTCATTTGGGGAATTTTGGTCATAACATACATATTTATGATTCTCTGCGAAACAGTGTAAAACACATTCATGAAAACTGTTGCAAAATGCAGTGAGATGCACTGAGAAAGAAGGGTTTCTACAGTTTGCAAAGTTTGGGAAAGTTTGTGTTTTGCGGTCTGTCTTTGAAATTTACAAAGTAAACTCTCAGAGAGGTCTTTTAATAAAGATACTTAACTGGATTTCCCAAGCATGAACACTTTTCTAAATTGTATATATTAACATCTCACAGAACACTTTGGGAAATGATGGTGGAAAATGTGGTAATTTGATCCATCGTGCTGAAGCAACTTACAGAAGTGAAACTGCTAGCCAAGCCATCTTGGTGGTGAATCCATTTTGATGTCAGAATTCAAATGTTCCAGTAGCTAGATTCCTGCATTTGGTTGATTTTTGTTTATTGTTATTTTCCAGTGTTTTAGGTCCTACAGACTAGGTCACTATGTGCTGCTCCGTAATGAAAGTCCTGACCAATACCCTAGTTTTCTTGATAATGTAATTATTTCTCTGGAACCTGTATGTCCTTGGGACCAGGTTTCTGGGGCAGGGGGAGGGGCAGGTCACTTGGCATGCTAACAGATTGCTTGCCCACACATATCTGCTCATAATTGCTATTTGAGTTCAGTTGCTCAGTCATGTCCAACTCTTTGTGACCCCATGGACTGCAGCATGCCAGGCCTCCCTGTCCATGGCATGAAATCTTTGCACCAAATCCTGATGTTACTCATTAAACAAATGTTTATTGAGTGCCTACTCCATGCTACACATTCTTCTGGATGCTAGGTATAACAGGGAACATATTGGACAACTTCTTCATTCTAATGGAGCTAATATGGGGGACACCAGGCAACAAAGAAGCACATAGATAAATAAATAATGATATATGCTACAAATAGAAATAAAGCAGGAAAGAGGGTTGAAAATCTGAAGGGACAGAATCCATGACTATTTTAGATGGTGTGGGTTAACCAAATCTGTTTCATGAGAACCTGAGCTTCAGTCCAGCTGTCTAGATCTATTTCTCTGGTGATCTGATTTGAGTAAAAGTGTCGACCATGTAATTAAGCAAACTTGCTTATGATAAAAATGATGCCATACTGGTAGATTGCATCTGAAACAGGAGGTATAGCAAATAATCTCTAAGTATCTGATGGAGGCCTCAGCTTTCTGGGCTTCTCTGAGTCCATGAGTCTTATAACTGGCGTGTTGGTTTTGGGGACTCTGGAAGATAAGTCCATGAATTGATTGCAAGACTTATTGGCTCTTGTGTGGCAGGAGGCTTTTTAAGCCTGGGTAGCTCCTGATGAGGGTCTTTACTCCTTGCCCTGGTGTGGATGGTCACACCTGGGTTACTGCAAGGTCATCCACTGTTGAAGAGGAACACCCAAGGCCATGGTTTATAAGGCTCAATTTCTTTCTTGTCGAGAGCCTTTCTCAGGACACAAGTTATACATGTGGCGCAAGGTGATTTTCTGAGACTATATATTTTGTTTAACCTCAAGAGGTCTCTTGATGGGCATGAAGGGCTGGTGCTGCTGAGTAGAAGAGAAACGAGGCAGTGAGCCAAAGGAAAGTATTTCAGGCAGGGAGAAAAGGAAGTGTGGAGGTTCTGAAGCAGGAACCAGTATAACATGACTGAGGAAAAACGAGAAGGCTAGTGTCACCCTGGCAAAGGTTTTGGAGAATTTTTATATCCACACTTTCTTTTGTGGGACTAAACTTCTGGAGAAGTTGGCGTGGTCATGAGTGTGCCTTCCAAAGGCAATGTTCTCAGAGTCACTTTCTCATTCCTTCTCAAAAATGTTCATTCATGATTTTAAACATTGTATTTATATACTGTTTTGAAGAAAGTAGACTGTGATTTATATTTTACAATATACGTAGGTGTTTTCGTGTGCTTTTCTGGTCAAGATCTTTTATTATCTAAAGCTACACACTTTATTACCTATAGCTACACACTTTAGCTACACACTTCTCCCCAACCTGGGATTTGGGGGAGAAACTTCCATCCCTTCTATTACCCTCTCCTCCTGCAATTTTCCCTCTTCCCTGAATGTTTTATATAACTGACACAATGCTCAGGTAAGAAAAGCATTATTCTCTATAGTTTTTAGATGCAAAAATTAAATGATAAACAACTGGAAGTGTAATTGGGAGGCAGGGCTGAGACATAAACTCAGATCTTTTAACATGTTTTCTATGCCTCCCTGGTGGTTGGATCTTTGATTTATGAGATTTTCTCTTTATCTTAACTCTACATGTGAATTTCTCAGCTTTGAATCTCCCCATCATTCCCCTTCCGCCTTACAAAGAAACAGTTTCTGTTCTTAACCTCACGTTTCGTCCCTAACAGCCATCTGACTTGCTCTGGACATTTTCAGTTGTGGTCTCAGCTATTCTACTTTCTTTTACCACTGCCCCTGCTACTCCACAGACCATTTTTTAAATTTTTTTATAGCAGTCGCTCAGTCATGTCCGACTCTTTGCGGCCCCATGAACTGTAGCCCACCAGGCTCCTCCGTCCATGGGATTTTCCAAGCAAGAATATTGGAGTGGGTTGCTATTTCCTTCTCTAGGGGATCTTCCCAACCCAGGGATCAAAACCGGGTCTCCTGTGTTGTAGGCAGACGCTTTACCGTCTGAGCCACCACAGGCCATTAATAAGTTATTACCAGTGTGTATCACCTACTTCACTTGCTTAATCCATCAGCCACTGGTGGACTACTGTATGATGGCTGAATGCCCTGCAAAAGAAGGTGGACTCCAAGTCAAAAGGGGAAGAGCTTGACTATCTTCTCACTTTCCCATTTAAAATCTGATCTCTTGACATGTATCTGAAAGAACTCACAGTAAACTAAGAGTGCTGGAATTGATGGGGTCTGGCTAGAAGAACTGAAATCCAGCTCAGAATTCAGACATTTCTTGGCAACAGCAGTGGGCAGCAGAGAGCTGTAGCTTAGGGAGGCTATTGTGGACTGAGGAAAGATGGAAACACTCATCACATGAAAGCCAGACACAAGGCTGCAGCCAAGAGCCAACAGCTAAGGAAGATGAAGGACCATCTATCCTTGAAATGGAACAGGAAGCCACAAAGAAGCAAGGAAAACAGAAGAATCAAAGATGGAAGATGAAAGCCTTTATGACAGTGCTATCCAACAAAAACATAATGCAAGCCTAAATATGAGCCACATGTTTCTTTGCATTTTCTAGTTACCATATTATAAGAAAGTAAAAGGAAGCTGATGAAATTAACTCAACACTATATGTTCTCTAACTCAATTATATTTTAATATTATTATAATGTCAACGTGTGATCAACATAAAGATTATTAATGAGATACTTAACGATCTAATTTTCATACCAGTCTTCAAAATCTAGAGTATTTTATTCTGATGGCATATTTCAGTTCGAACTAGCTACCTTTTCATGTGTTCAAAAACCATATGTGGATAGAACTACCATATCAGGGCAGATCGAAGTTAATGCCAGAAAAGAGACTGGGAAGCAGAGATGGTTAGGGAAAGGTAAGTCAGAGAGAAGGTGCACTGGTAGTCCAGAATAGCAGTTGAACTCTTGACAATGTGACAGTTTTAAGTTTCACTCATCTAAGATTTTGCTTTTTATAATTTATTACAATGAATTTTATAATAAAATCTATTTTATTCATTTAAAGTTTTTTATTGTAAAAATGTATTATTATTATTTTTTTTTTCCAGTGAACTGAAATCCTCTATAATGATGTTTTAAAATCCATCTTTATCCTCATGCCTTCTTCCTTGAAGGTCTTTTTTTTTTTTTTTAAATTTATTTATTTATTTATTTTTAAATTTAACTTTACAATACTCTATTGGGTTTGCCATACATCGACATGAATCCACCACAGGTGCACACAAGCTCCCAATCCCGAATCCCCCTCCCACCTCCCACCCCACAACGTCTCTTTGGATCATCCCCGTACACCAGCCCCAAGCATCCTGCATCCTGTATCAAACATAGACTGGTGATTCGTTTCTTACATAATAGTATATATGCTTCAGTGCCATTCTCCCAGATCATCCCGCCCTCTCCTACTAAAAAAAAACTCTTTAAAGGATGTAGGTAGAAGGTATAGGGTATCAGAGTTGGAAAGTTTCTTGGAAACTATATGTCTGATTTCAAATTTGCAATTTGTTTTCAACTCCTGAATGAGCTATGATCAATTGACAGAAGCTGCCACTGTATTGAGTCAGATTCTGAGGTTATATATTGGCTCAGTAGGAAAGACTGCTTGCCAGGGATGTGGTGCATATTTGCCATCCTTGCTGTAGCAACAATATCTCCAGGTTCTGGAGACCTAGGGGAAATTGTGAATTGTTAAACATTACTGAGTTCAGTTTCTTCATTTGTAGAATACAGATAACTGCCCTTGCTATTCAGGATAACCTGGGGCTCATAATGACATAATGCACATCAAGAGCTTGGTACATCATTATTCAATAAATGCTGGTTTCCTTCTTGTTTTCTGTTTTACTGTGTAATCAATATTTGTTGAGGGACTTGTTTGTGCTCAGTAATGTCCTATAAAATCTGAGAATTATGATATGAAAATACTCCTTACAAATATTACATAGTGAACAGTCTAGTGTAATACATATTTGCATGTCACCTTATGGTTCAGAATGTGTTATTACTGTTACAAAGGAAAGACAAGGGAATTAGGGAAGGTTTGCAAAGGTTGTAGATCTTGAGTTAAACAGATACATAAAATTATTCATGCTTTTCATAAGAAATAGACTACTTTAAAGGACAGAGATTTAGAACTCTCAAATTAATTCCCAAAGTGAACTCTTTAGCTGATCAATTCAACCCCAGTCAATGACCACATTTTTGAGTTGTGGCTTATGTTAATGAGTTAATGGGAGTATTATGACATCTTACAATTGGCTATGGATATCACTATGTTTAGCTTTATAGTCATTGACTGTTAAAAGTAAAAACTGAAACTTTTTACCATGTCTTAAAATTTACAGACATATAGAAGGGCTAATGGTTTCAATACAAATTGCCTCCTCTGATAATCTACTCCTGTTGAAATTCCACTGAAGGTGAGAGACTAGGACCAGAGCAGTAGTTTAAGCCATTTTCAACATTTCACCTGCTTTAGTTCCTTCATCTTTAATTCTGAATCATTTAATTTCTTTCCTGCAGCCAAAATGAGTCTTTGAACTTGGCAGTCTTTAATCAGAAGATTCATTATTCTAGAAACATGCCCAGTTTTATGATTAAAATAAGTCAGGCTGCACACATTTTATTTTTTCCTGTAAGGCTCAGAAGCAGGAGTAACAAAATGTCAAAAGTTTGCTTCTTTTAATAAATATGGAAGCCAGCTACTGTGAGCCCTGAAGCTGTCAGAGGAATTCCAGACTTAATGAATTTATGCATTACATTTTTTTCTTTTTTTTGGGTACAGAGAGATTCTAGGAGAACTCTGGAATTCTGCTGCTCTAAAGGCTTCTCTAGTTAGATTCATTATTGTTTTCAAGTTTTAAATTTTGTGTTCATTTTACTTTGTGACCCAAGCAAACACACACCCATATAGCTAAAGTTCGGAATCCAATAGCTGCATTTTCTTTCTGTGACGCATATACTCACTATTTCTCTACTCCTTTCTCTTCTAGTAGGTTTTCTAAAGAATGGAATTGAGTTCACAATACATTAAACGGTGATGGCCTAGAATCTGAAGATGCTGCTCGAGATGAGCCCTCAGGTCCCATCAATGTAATGGTTTTTAAAAGATATAAAGTTATTGTACATAGATAGCAGAGTGTGTGTGTCAGTCATCAGTCATGTCTGACTATTTGTGACCCCCTGGACTGTAGCCCACCAGGCTCCTCTGTCCATGGAATTCTCCAGGCAAGAATACTGGAGTGGGTAGCCATTCTCTTTTCCAGGGGATCTTCCAGGGGATCTGACCCAGGGATCAAACCCAGGTCTCCTGCATTGCAGGCAGATTCTTTACCATCTAAGTCACCAGAGAAGCCCTTAGACAGCAGAAACCTAGATTAAAAGTTGCAACTTACATTATTTGGCAGTGAAGGAGCATCATGGCTTCCCACCGTTAGAGGAAGGGGTTTGGACATGGCATAGGAGGGAGTTAAGATAGGGATGTTGCCTGATCCAAAGTCTCAAATCTGTAGTCTCAGTCTACAGATTCTAGGTTTCCAAAGGTCAAGAGGAACTTGCATTGAAGATAATTGTTTCCAGTCATTTTGTACTATATACTATTAAGCATATTAAGAAAATTCTATCTCTTAAATTAGCTGATTTCTCTGACATATCACTAAAGGAAAAAAAAACAATTACATAATAAAATAGTATATGCAATATAACCCTGTTTGTGGAAAATGGACATATATATGCATAGAAAAAAATTTGTATTTTTGTGTATGTACATATATATGCATGTGTCCGAGATTTTATTCTTGGCTTACTTTTTTTCCTGAGAAAAACTATTACTATTAAAAACAGATATTTACATATGTTCTAACAGCACAATCTAGTCCCAAGCTCCTGGCATCCTGTGACATTCTCTGAGGAATACAAAAGAGGCCTAAATTGTCTAAATGGTGCTACTGTTCTGTCAGAAGCACCATGTGGACAACTGTTCATCTCTGTCAATGGAGATGGCAGCAAGGCATAGTGAAAATAATTAAGTTGTAATCCTATTTTTAAATGTGACCAGTTGTGAATTCTGTAAAACGTGGGCCTCACCCCACTCCCAATCTTGCTTATTGATAGTGAAAGACTGGCCCTTTCCTATCTGGTCCCCTGATGCCCACCAGCAAAAAAGCTGTTCAGGATTTGGGCATTTTATCTTTAGTCATGGACTTGGGTAAAACTAAGTGATCCTTGTGGGGTCAAATCTTGACCCTTACCTCATTAGCATCTTGTACTACTGATTTATGAATTAGTAGTAATAGCTCTGTGAACAAACTAGCACAGATCACTAATCTTTATTCTTGCTTATTTAGTGTTAGAATCTGGGAAAGTTGTACAGTGGGATAATTTTAATTCAAAATACCAAGGGTTTCGACAAGGTTATTATAATCCACAAATTAGGTGTAGTTGAATTTTAACAAACCTAATCTATTTTCCTTCTAGTTTTTCTATGCAACATCTTATAACATTAGCTTTGGATGACTGACATGGCAAGCAGCTGCTAATATTTTCTCGTCATGTTGCTATCTGTTTAGAGAGTCTTTAACATACAGCTGTTTGAAACAAAACAAGTAAATGCCTCTACTGAAACTATTACACTGTGACTTAACAGAATCTCACCAGGGACTCTTTCATGCTATGCTCTTGATGTAATGTGCTGTATTAGTTCCTTGGGTGTAGTTAGAGTTTATTATGTCAATTGGTATATATGAATCACAAAACATACTGGCTCAAATGAACACAGTAAAAAGAGGTATTAATGATTCCCAGGGACTTTACTGAGAGTGAGTGCTTGAACAGGATGCATTGTAGCAAAGTGGCAGTGTGTGAAACTGAAATGACCTTTATCTCTCCCCCAGCTGCCTTATGACAACAAGGTGCTTGCATCTTGCAGTTCTGTTACTGAGGTGCTATACATCTCCATTTAGTATAGCTACTGTGTATCGTTGTTCTCATGTTTATACTAAGATGGCAACTGCTTCCTCAACAGCAATGACCTTGGTGTCTTTAAGGCAGTGCCTGGTAGCATGCCTTGCATAAACTTGAACTTCCATTAAGAAGCTGTTGGAATTTCTTCTCATCTTCTGTGTGAGGCTTTCCCCTGGGGAGAAAGTCTGAGCTCTGAGTTGATTCCTCTTGCCAGCATGCACTGGCAGACTCCCTTGCAACCACTGGCAGTGTTATTAGTGCTTTGACTTAAACACATACTGACTTATGCATTTAAATTCTCATGTTTGGAATTTAGAGCAAAAATGATAAAATATAAATGAGAATACAAATTTTCATCAGAGAAATAAAATAAAGTAGAAATTTTAAACTATGAGGAACATTTTCATGGTTTTATCCAACCATAAACTATAAATGAGAATACAGATTATCAGCAGGAAAATAAGACAAAGTAGAAATTTAAAACTATAAGCTGTATTTTCTTTCTCCCAAATCTTTACCCTTTTTGGTTTTCTTTAACCACTTTTAGAATTTAATAATAGCTATAAAAATTCTTGCCAAAGGGAAAAAAAAAAAAAAGGAACACATAGAACAATTGTTCTCTACAATTTTAGGTTATCTTGGATTCTCTGAAATCCAAGTTCAGACCAATACAAGTGGCACTGTACCCACATTAATACTCTTGCTCACTCAAAACTACAATGAAGTACCACCTGACACCAGTCAAAATGGCCGTGATTAAAAAGTCTACAGATAATAAATGCTGGAGAGTATATGGAGAAAAGTGAACCTCCTACATCATTCATGGAAATATAGATTTGTGCAGCTACTATAGAAAATAGTACAGAAGTACCTCAAAAAAACAAAGTTGATATATGATCCAGCAATCCCACTTCTGGATATATATACAGGTAAAACCATAATTCAAAAAGATACAGGAATATCTAAGTTCATAGCAGCACTATTCACAAAAGTCAATACATGGAAACAATCTAAACATTAATTGAGAGATGAATGAATAAAGACGATTTGATACACAGATACAATGGAATACAACTCAGCGATAAAAAGAAAAAAAGAATGCCGTTCACAGCAACATGAGTGAGTGAAGTTGCTCAGTCGTGTCTGACTCTTTGCGACCCTATGGATTGCAGCCTACCAGGCTTCTCAGTCCATGGGATTTTCCAGGCAAGAGTACTGGAGTGGGGTGCCATTGCCTTCTCCAGGGGATCTTCCCAACCCAGGTGCAACTAAAACTGATCATACAAAATGATACGTCAGAAAGAGAAACACAAATAGCATATCATGTCATTTATATGTAGAATCTAATATATGATACAAATGCACTTATCTACAAAGTAGAAACAGACTCACAGACATAAGGATCATATTTGTGGCTACCAAGAGGGGGAGGGGATAGGGGAGGGGAAGACTGGGAGTCTGAGGTTACCAGATGTGAACTAGTACATATAGGATGGGTACATAACAAGGTTCTACTATATAGCACAGAGAACTATATTTAATATCTTGTGATAAATTATAATGGAAAATAATATGAAAATAATCACTGGGCTGTACAGCAGAAAGTAACACAACATTGTAAATCAGCCATACTTCAATAATTAAAAAAAAAAAGACCCTTGCTTAAGATTTTTTTTTTTAGAGGGGGCAGGATATTAGCTGAGATAAGCAGATGGTGCAGAAAGTATATGTCCTGCAGGAACATCTCTCAGAACATGGGGTTATTGGTACTAAAGAGGACTGAAGTCACATTTTAAGAAACACCTGCAGTGATTCATATCCTTATCCAAGGTGAATATATGCTATTTCCTGATTTAGGTCAAACAGCTATTGGCCTTGGTGATTTATTTGCTGCATTGAGGCAGGGGTGTTTCACTGATGAACCACACAATACGGGTGATGACAGTTGGCTGTAAACAATTGAAAACTTACAGAATATTGAAACTTATCTCCCCTTGTCCCTTAACACATAGCAGGTCCAGTCTTTTCTTTCTCCATGATTGCTGATTTCCCTAAATCAGTGTTGTTTTTCAGTTACTAAGTCATGTTCGACTCTTCGTGACCCCATAGACTGCAGCTCACCAGGCTTCCTTGTCCTTCACTATTTCCTGGAGTTTACTCAAGTGCATATCCATTGTGTTGACAATGCCATCTAACCATCTCGTCCTCTACCTCCCTCTTCTCTTGCCTTCAATCCTTCCTAGCATCAGGGTTTTTCCAGTGATTTGGCACTTCACATCAGGTGGCCAAAGCATTGGAGCAGCAACTTCAGCATCAGTCCTTTAAATGACTANACCATCTCGTCCTCTACCTCCCTCTTCTCTTGCCTTCAATCCTTCCTAGCATCAGGGTTTTTCCAGTGATTTGGCACTTCACATCAGGTGGCCAAAGCATTGGAGCAGCAACTTCAGCATCAGTCCTTTAAATGACTATTCAGGGTTGATTTCCTTTAGAATTGACTAGTTTGATCTCCTTGCTGTCCAAGGGACTCTCAAGAGTCTTCTCTACAACCACAATTCAAAAGCATCAATTCTTCAGTCCTTAGCCTACTTTATGGTCCAATTCTCACATCCATACATGACTACTGGAAAAACCATAGCTCTGCCTATACAGACCTTTGTCTTCAAAGTGATGTCTCTGCTTTTCAATACACTGTCTGTCTTTCCTTTCCTTCCAAGAAGCAACAATCTTGTAATTTCATGGCTGCAGTCACCATCCACAGTGAGTTTGGAGCCCAAGAAAATCAAGCCTGTTGCTTCTTCTTTTCCCCCTTCTATTTGCCATGAAGGGATGGAACGGGGTGCCACGATCTCAGACTTTTTGAGTGCTGAGTTTTAAACCAGCTTTTTCACTCTCTTCTTTCACCCTCATCAAGAGGCCCTTTAGTTTCTCTTCATTTTCTGTCATTAGAGTGATATATCTGCATATCTGAGGTTGTTGATATTTCTCCCGGCAATCTTTATTCCAGCTTGTAATTTATCCAGCCCACCATTTCTCCTGATGTACTCTGCACATAAGTTAAATAAGCAGAGTGACAATATACAGCCTTGACAAACTCTTTTCTCAATTTCAAATCAATTCGTTGTTCCATGTCCAGTTCTAAATCAGTGATAAAGAGGCTTTAATTTCACATCCTCCAAAATGCAACCTCCCAAATTTAGGATGAGAGAGGAACCTTGTTAGGTGGTGAAAAAAGAAACTTTCACTTCCTACTCTCTCCTAATCCCCACATATTGGAAAACAGGATGTAGAATAAGAACTATTTGGATAGCAAAAAGATCACAGGCTTTAATGCCAGAGTTAGTTTTAAATCCCAATCTCACCGTGTACTAGTTGTGTGACTTTGGTCAGTGTCATGGAACATCTCTGAACCTTATGAAATAATACAGGTGAATGACTACATGATTGGACTATATGAGTCCAATATATGATTGCTTTCTAGTTTTCCCATGGGCTTCCCAAGTGACTCAGTGGTAAGGAATTCGCCTGCCAGTGCAAGAGATGCAAGAGACAATGGTTCAACCCCTGGGTCAGGAAGATCTCCTGGAGGAAGAAATGGCAACCCATGCCAGTATTCTTGCCTGGGAAATTCCATGGACAGAGGAGCCTGGCGGGCTGCAGTCCATGGGGTTACAAAGAGTTGGACATGACTTAGAGACTAAGAAAGAAGAGCTTTCCTATTCTTTCTTATCCCATCCCCTTTGAAGGTTTAGGTAAATTCAATGTCAAGGGAAAATAACTGACTGATTCATTCAGTCATCTATTTATTCATTCAGTTATTTAGTTCTGTAAATAGGCTTTGAATATTTACATGCATTCGGTGCTAAACAGAAGTAAATAAGTCACAGTTTCTGTTCTCAAAGGAATTAACTGTATCTTGAAGATATACAGGGTTTCCTAGTAGCTCAATGGTAAAGAATCCATGTGCCAATGCAGGAGACATGAGTTCAATCCCTGGGTGAGGAAGATCCTGTGGAGAAGGGAATGGCAACCCACTTCAGTATTCTGGCCTGGGAAATGACGTAGACAGAGGAGCCTGATAGTCTACAAACTCAGAGAGTCTGACACAACTTAGCAATTAAATAGCAAACATGGTTACACATAACTAACCCTAGTTAGAATGTGGTAGTTTCCTTAGTTGGATCTACTATGCTCTTTCCCTTGTGGGAGGTCCTTCCTACATTTTGTAGCTAGTGTTTAAGAAAAAAGCAAGAAGGGAACTTTCAAATTGTTTCTCGGTCCTGCCACGTGGAAAAGGAAAATATGACAAATCCAGCCACAAATCCAGTGACTGGACTGTAAGGCTTGAGGTGAGAAGATGGCTCTCTCAGGCCAAAATATTTGACCAATAAAACCACTAGGTAATGAATAAAAAGTCAAAAGACTAGCTTAGCTTAATGACTTATGGATCTAAATAATGGCTGAGTGGAGTTTGTGTTCAGAAAGACAATATCATAATATAAAAATGCAAACATATGGTGAGAAATACTAATGTAGTAACCATTAATGACTTAGGTTCTCAAAAATTCTTTCAGTTTAAAAAGACATGTTTGACGCAGGAAACAGGATGCTTGGGCCTGGTGCACTGGGATGACCCAGAGGGATGGTATGGGGAGGGAGGTGGGAGGGGGGTTCAGGATTGGGAACACGTGTACATTCATGGTGGATTCATGTTGATGTATGGCAAAACCAGTACAATATTGTAAAGTAATTAGCCTCCAATTAAAATAAATAAATTTAAATAATAAAAAAAAAAGACATTCCTGGAACCTCCCTAGAGGTTGCTTCCACGCATGGGAGCACCGGTTCAATCCCTGGTTCCAGAACTGAGATTCTCCATGCCCTGTGGTCAAGAAAAGGTACTCTTTTTTCGTTCAATGGCTCCCTGGTAAGTATTTAGACACAAGTGAAGAATATTAATTTAGACATTAGGGTTTCCTTTTAGTGTATGTTAATTTCTGTCTAACTTAAAAGAAGTTACATATGTTATATATGTTCCAGGGAGAACAGAGTACATTACTTTCAAAGACTTTAGTTGCCAGTACACACACACACACACACACACACACACACACACAAAGACTCATGAGTAACATTTTTATATTTTCAAATGTTAAACTCAATTCATATAGCTTGCATTTTAAATGAGAAAATTATAAAAACCCTCAAGACCTGCTCCAGAGAACATGGAGTTTAAAATGTCAATGGAAATTAATCGAGATGGTTTGATTTTTAACTGTGGTTAAGCAAAAGCATTTGGTATCTGCCTTCCCTCTCCTAAAAAACATTAAAAAGCAAAAGCCCTCTAGATCTCGGAGTTCAGAAACTGTGGATGTTGAAAATAGTTTTGCTAATTCCATTGGAACTTTCTGAAATAGAGTACAAGAATCTTTTTTTTTTTTTTCTAAAATGCTCTACTCTTGAAGAAGCTTCTAACATCAACACTACCTGTGTCTGTAGAGCATAACATGGCTGTAACCCATCATCAGTTATTTTTGTCATTGAATGTAAGAAGGAGGCAATAAGGGAGAAAATTACATGTCTAAGAATTTGTGACCATTTCTGAGCTCTTTAGTACTTTTTACCACTGGAATATGCTGTTTCTTCAATGGTGTTTTTTTTCAGGGAGAAGCCTCAAATCTCAATTATGGCCATTCTCTCAGTAACCCAAGATAGAGTTCTCACTCTGCCTCTTTCCAGGATATCCTTTCCCTTTTAGATAATAGAATGCTTTTCAATCTAGGAAAATATAACTTTTTTTTTGATAAAAGGACAGAACTTCTAGACTTGGCAAGAGAAGATAACTTAAAATTCCAAGATAATTTTTTTACAATGAGGACAATTTGAAGGGAGAGTATTTATACTAAATGCAAACAGTTTCATTGGAGTAAACATAACAGATATCTTCTGCTGTGATTACTACCACTGCTCTATGAAAAAAAGTTATTTTGGTTACGATCCACCTTCCCTGGTTAGCAAAAAGGACCCAATACCAATGCAGTAAAATTTGAAGGGCCACACTAGAGAAAGCAATTTTGTGTTAAGGGATTTTGGCCCCATGGGACAGCTTACTGATTCATAGTAACTCCAACTAAAAGTGCGCTATGAGGCTAAAAGATTTTTATAAATGTATGTAATATTTCAACACAAATACCTAATGCAGCAAAGATTGCGTCTTCTTGTCAACTTCCAACAGCCAATTAAACCTGTCTATTTATCTTGAGAACCTGTCATAGCTACTTTCTGTCTGTTCAGTCTCAGCACATTCCTTTACTCTTTCACTATTCCCAGTGTTCTATCCAAATTAGAGAACTACTACCAAAAAAAAAAAAAATGATGCAAGGTTTTTCTGTTTCTCTTCATATCATCTTGACAACATTTTGTCAGTTCTTTAAGGACTAATTTGTACAATATGTTATAAGAGACAATTAGGGTGTCCCCAGATTTAATACACTTTCTCTTTTCTAGAAGGACAGGGAGGTCTCTGGCATGTTGGTGCTATGAGACTCCTCTGTTTGTCCATAGACAACTAAAGTGGGCACTGATTCCAATCAGATTCTTTGAATGAGGTACTGAAGCATGAACAGAAAGTCCCAGAACCCTTTGATCAAGGGCTCTGACATGTTCTTTACTATGTATATACATGGTCCTTCTTGAGCTGAGTACCTAAATCAATGAAGTTATGGTCCCTGAATGATCTCTACTGAGTGTTTTTTAAAAACCATGAAAAATTTCTTACTTCTGGTTTCTCCCACCAGCTCACCTTCTGTCCCTTTCCTATGCTTTCTTCCCTCAGCTGACATTTTCTCTTTATAAATTAAAGCCCATTGTCCTTATTTCCTCTGGAAATGTCAGATCTTAAAACTCACATCTGTTGAAAAAGTCATTGAGCCATTTACAGAATGTTCTTATTGATGCAGCATGATTTTATCAAGAGGAAATATTCCAAGCTTAAGAATCAAAAGTTCTCCATTCTATCCTGTCCACTTTGAACATGAACCAACCCTAAGATTTTGGGCAAGTCACACTTGACTTGGGCAAGTCACACAACCTCAGTCCTCCTTTATAACTTGAAGCCAATAATTACTCCTTCACAAAATCTTGTGAGGAGCAAATAACACAAAGGTTGTAAAAGGTGTTTGGAAATTATAAAGTACTTTGTAAACCAAAATGTTTGTACAAATGTTAATGGATTTATTTCTCTTTTAAGGTTTAATAATATTTTATTGTATACATATGTATTACATTTTTCTTTGTCCACTTACCTGTGCATGAACATTTAAGTTGTTTCAATATTATGGCTATTATGAATAAAGCTGCAATAAACATGAGAGTATATATAACTGTTAAAGATTCTAATTTCAGTTCTGTTCAGTATATAACCTGAAATGGGATTGCTGGATAATATGGTAGGTCTGTTTCTAATTTTTTGAGGAAATTTTATGTGGCTGCACCAATTTACATTCTTACCAACAATGCAGAATGGTTTTAATTTCTCCACAACCTTTCCAATACTTATCTTAAAAAAAAAAAAAATCATTCATGTCGATGTATGGCAAAGCCAATAGAGTATTGTAAAGTAAAATTTAAAAAATAAATTAATTAATTACATGTCAATTAAAAAAAAATCATAGCCATGCTAATAGATCTGAGGTGATATCTCATTGTAGTTCCGATTTGCATCTCCCTGATAATTCTGCCATTTTTGACAACAAGGATGATCCTGGAAAACCTTATGCTAAGTGAAATCAGTCACAGAAAGATAAACACTGGATGATTCCACTGACCTGAGGTATGTGAAATGGTCAAACTATTAGAAACAGAGAATATAACAGTGTTTTCAGGGGTTCAGTGGAAATACAAAGTTATTATTGAAATAGGTATAAAGTTATAGTTGTGCTAGATGATGTGTTCTAGAGATATGCTCTACAATACAATGCCTGTAGTTAACAATACAGTTATTTAGTCACTAAGTCATCTCTGACTCTTTTGCAACCCTATGGACTGTAGCCTGCCAGGTTCCTCTGTCCATGAGATTTCCCAGGAAAGAATATTGGAGTGGGTTGCCATTTCCTTATCCAGGAGATCTTTCCAACCCAGAGATCGAATCCTAGGCTCCTACATTGGCAGGCAGACTCTTTAACAGGGAGTCACGAGAGAGGCCCAACAACACACTGAAGCGTACACTTAAAATTTTGTTAGAAGGGTAGTTCTCATGTTAAGTGTTCTTATCACAAAGCAAACAAACACAAAAGAACACAAGGAAACTTTGGGAGGTGATGAGATACATCTATTGCCTGATTGTGGTGATGGGATTATGGGTGTTTGCATATATCCAAATTCATCAAAATGTACAGATTAAATATGTGCAGTTATTTATGTATCAATTATTCCTCAATAAGAGCTTTCTTGGTGACTCAGATGGTGAAGAATCTGCCTGAAAAGCAGGAGACCTGGATTCAATCCCTAGGCTGGGAAGATTCTCTGGAGAAGAAAATGGCAATCCTGTATTCTTGACTGGAGAATCCCATGGACAGAGGAGTCTGGCACACTATAGACCATCAGTTCAGTTCAGTTCAGTCACTCAGTCGTGTCCAGCTCTTTGCGACCGCATGAGTCACAGCATGCCAGGCCTCCCTGTCCATCACCAACTCCCGGAGTTCACTCAGACTCACGTCCATTGAGTCAGTGATGCCATCCAGCCATCTCATCCTCTGTCATCCCCTTCTCCTCCTGTCCCCAGTCCCTCCCAGCATCAGAGTCTTTTCCAATGAGTTAACTCTTCGCATGAGGTGGGCAAAGTACTGGAGTTTCAGCTTTAGCATCATTCCTTCCAAAGAAATCCCAGGGTTGATCTCCTTCAGAATGGACTGGTTGGATCTCCTTGCAGTCCAAGGGACTCTCGCTGAGGCTTTCCTGGTGGCTCAGTGGTAAAGAATCTGCCTGCAGTGCAGGAGACGAGGGTTCAATCCCTGGATGGGGAAGATCCCTTGGAAAAAGAAATGGCTATAGACCATAGGGTTGCAAAAAGTCAGACACAACTGAGCAACTAACACTTTCACCATATCTCAATAAAGCTGTTAACAATGTTAACTGAGTAGGAGAAATACTAGTATTACTACTAACAGAAGCAGCAATACTAAAGAAGAGAAAATTTAGAATATAAATGGAATTTCAACACAGTCCAAAGATAAAGGAAACACACACACACGCACATATATATATCATATATATATATATATATATATAGTTCAATAGAGTGAAGAAAAAAATTACACCACTATATATTTCAGTGAAGGAAGTATATATATTTGTAAAATCTCCTTGTTGATTACTTGGTGTAAAAGAGGAGACACCTAGTGAGTGTGTAGAGTTGACCACCATATAGTAATGAGACATTCCCTCGGATGCTTCAGGAGGGAAGGATGCGTGATAACAGAGAAAGAGAAAGTTGGTGGATGTGGGGCCACAGTGATGGTCAGTTTCCTGCCTTCTTGTGAAACCCACATCATCAGTACATCTAAAGCATTTCTTTCAGAGCTGATGAAGGCAAGTACAAACACCTAGTTCTGTGGCACAGGAGGGGCAAAGAAGAGACAGTTGTATGCAACTGAGCCAGAGAAACTAATGGAGATAGTCGGGGAGGCTGTGGACAGTCACTGGCCATGGATTTGAATTAAGGTCTGCTCTCATCAATGTTTTTAAGAGCAACTAAGATCTGGCTTATACTACAAACCAGATTTGGTTCAAAGTACTGCATAATTACACTCATTTCACATGTTAGCAAAGTAATGCTCAAAATCCTCCAAGCTGTATTTGAACAGAGAGCTTCCAGGTGTTCAAGCTGGATTTAGAAAAGGCAGAGGAACCAGAGATCAAATTGTCAACATCCCTTGGATCATAGAAAAAGCAAGAGAATTCCAGAAAAACATCTACTTTTGCTTCACTGACTATGCTAAGGCCTTTGACTGTTTGGATCGCAACAAGCTGTCGAGGGAATACCAGGCCACCTTGCCTGCCTCCTGAGAAACCAGTATGCAGGTCAAGAAGCAACAGTTCGATCTGGAGATGGAACAATGGACAGGTTCAAAATTGGAAAAGGAGTACATCAAGGTTATATATTGTCACCCTGCTTATTTAAATTTTATGCAGAGTACATCATGCAAAATACCGGGCTGGATGAAGCACAAGCTGGAATCCAGATTGCTGGGAGAAATACCAATAACCTCAGATATGCAGATGACACCACCCTTATGGCAGAAAGCAAAGAGGAACTAAAGAGAATTTTGATGAAGGTGAAAGAGGAGAGTGAAAACCTGGCTTAAAACTCAACTTTCAAAAAAACTAAGATCATGGTATCCAGTCCCATCACTTCATGGCAAATAGATGGGGAAACAATGGAAATAGTGACAGACTTTATTTTTTGGGCTCCAGAATCACTATGGATGGTGACTGCAGCCATGAAATTAAAAGACACTTGCTCCTTGGAAGGACTGATGTTGAAGTGGCCAATACTTTGGCCACCTGATGCGAAGAGCTGACTCATTATAAAAGACCCTGGTGCTGGGAAAGATTGAGGGCAGGAGGAGAAGGGGACGACAAGGAAGGGATGGCTGGATGGCATCATTGACTCAATGGACATGAGTTTGAGCAAGCTCTGGGAGATGGTGAAGGATAAGGAAAGCCTGGCGTGCTAGGGTCCATGGGGTTGAAAAGAGTCAGATCTGACTGAGAAACTGAACAACAGCAACAAAATTTGCCATCTTCCCAGCAATACTGGCTCCTATTTCTACCAGTAGCATTACGGTATTTTTTTTTCCCTCTTGTGCCTCATATATAGCTAGTGCCCAAGCCCTGGCAAATATTTTATTCATCTATCCACAGAAGTTATGCATGATATGCACCAATCACTTCCAATCCTGACATTATTTTCCTTGACAGTTCAAATTGGTTTCAAGGGAGCCTGGGCTACATTTAACATTTAGAGTTATTAAGTGCAGCCCCATAATGATCTTACTAGCACCTCAGTTGTTTAGAAAGTATCGGTCATTTCCTGTCGAATTATAGATAGTCTGTCCACTATTTGTATAGGACAAACAGTTTCATGTTAATGGGTAGCCATTAGTTTTGCCTTCAGGGAAGATTTTACTTTATTTATATAGGCTGCTAGGAGAAAAATGAGGTTACTCAGGGTGAGGATAATTGATGGTGGAATTTCCAGAGCACAGTGATCCCCAGCTGAACAGTCCAAGTTCTGCAGAGGGTTTCAGTGTCCCAGTTTTCATCAGTTGTTGGATCTTTTTAGTTTTGTTGGTTGCTTGCCCCAGTAGGAGACACTCAGCTAGTTTTCTGGGCTTTGTTACCTGCCTTTGCCTTAATCAGGCTGTCCAGAGGAGGGGAAGGATGAGGCCTGAGGTCCTCAGGCAGTGAGTTAACAACTCATTCCAGAGTTTCACCACAGGGTGAAAGGTAGCAGGAACATGGAACCCAGTTCTAGACTCTTCCCACCTA
Organism: Neotragus pygmaeus; assembly: GCA_006410875.1. Classification (NCBI taxonomy): domain Eukaryota; kingdom Metazoa; phylum Chordata; class Mammalia; order Artiodactyla; family Bovidae; genus Neotragus; species Neotragus pygmaeus. The sequence continues at coordinate 14,975 of SJYV01046343.1, read as the reverse complement.
CTAGTTATTCTTTAAAATATTTCCAAAGGAATATGTCATTGAAATGTTGATGGCTCTCCTGCATCAAACTTCTTGTTATTAAGAATCTTTTAAAATGTTCTCTTCTTAATTAAAATTATTTGTTCTCTTATAAATAATAGCCTAAAGAGTGATTTTGACCAATATAGGCTGATTCAGTTATTCTTTTCTGATTCATATTGGGTTTAAAATTTCTAGTTTGGACAGTTACAATAATTAAATGAGTTATGAGATAGGTAAGACACATCATTTTAGTATTCTTGCCTGGAGAATCCCATAGACAGAGGAGCTTGGCAGACTACAGTCCATGGGGTCACAAAGAGTTGGATACGACTGTGCATGCAAGCAGATACAGAGGGTGTTTAATGGTTTCCCAGGTGATTCAGTGGTAAAGAAGCCACCTGCCAATTTGGGAGACACAGGTTCAATCCCTGGGTCAGGAAGATCATCCGGAAGAAGAAATGGCAACCCATTTCAGTATTCTTGCTGGAAAAATGCCATGGTCAGAGGAGCCTGGTGGGCTACAGTCCAGGGGGTCGCAAAGAATCACACAACTAAGCGACTGAGCATGCACCCACACATGCAAAGGTGTTTAAAGCAGGGAAAGCAATGGAATAGAGTACAGAAAATCGTAAGAAGAGGGTAAGTAGTCAAGATCACTGAATAGGTTAGCGGCGGAAAGTCCAAAGCCCATGCTGACAAGTAGCACTAAGAGGAGACATAATAGGACAGGACCCAGTTGTCAGTGAACGGTGTCATCAGATACCCAGGTAGACATATGGGTTGGGTCATACCACAGAGCAGGGGCAGGGATGGGGTCGGGGGTGGTTGACAGGAAAGTGAATCCAGAGGTAGGTCTGAGATAAACAAAACACCTTGAGGAGGGGAGTAGATGTGATAATTACCTTAGCCAAAGGACTTCAGGCCTCTATATAAGCAGGGACACGTGGGCAGTTTGTGACTCTAATGATGCAAGAGCAAGGAGGCTCAAGCAGGCAGATCAGCAACTTGAACAAGTCAAACTGTGGATTGACCAAAAGTAGAGCTTTGTTTGCTGAGATGCTGGGCAGTCTCAGCCAACCAGGCAAATATGTGTTAGTAAAGAACTGGGCTTCCAGTTAGATACTACCTTCTACCAGGTGATACCTTCTTGTTTACTTTACTCTGGTGATACTGCTCCTTCTCAAGAGCAAGGCTGTGTCCTAATCCCTTTTGAGTCTCTACCTCTTGGGCACAGTTCTTAGCATAGATAGGAATTTAGGAAATTAAACTGATTTCAATCAAGGATCAGTTTCAGGGTACAAACTAGGAGCTTGAAGAAGCAAAGGTCCTGAATGAGGGGAAGACCAGTGTTAAGTCTGAATTAATGCTGGCCATTTGTGTAACTATTCTAGGGCTTATGCAATCATTTAAGCTCAAAACTGGGCCTACAGCCTTTGGTAAGTTTTACTTACAGATGTGTGGGGAAGAAATTCTTCATGTGGAGTTTGAAGAGTGTTGGAAATGGGAAACTGATCATTACTTATAATGCTTTTTTTTAAAATGACTATATCAGAGGATAAAAAACAGAAACAATGATTATCTTTTGATGCACAACAATCATCCCAAAACTTGAAAGTGAAAGTCGCTCAGTCCTGTCCGACTCTTTGTGACCCCATGGACTATATAGTCCACAGAATTCTCCAGGCCAGAATACTGGAGTAGGTAGCCTTTCCCTTCTCCAGGGGATCTTCTCAACCCAGGGATTGAACCCAGGTCTCCTGCATTGCAGGCAGATTCTTTACCAGTTGAGCCACAAGGGAAGCCACAGAATACTGCAGTGGGTAGCCTATCACTTCTCCAAGGGATCTTCCTGACCAAGGACTCAAACCAGTGTCTCCTGCATTGCAGGTGGATTCTCTCCCAATTGAACTATGAGGGAAGACCTCCCCAAACTTAGTGACTTAAAATAATATTTATTAATGAAGTTACCCTAAACGGCCAAAAATACTGTAGAGAAAGGAAAGAAACTAATGTTCATTGTTTGCTTAAGATGCCAGGCATTTTACCCCAGTTGTTCCACTTAGTTTTTGCAATAATTCTGTGAATTATTGATCACTATAACATATATGAGGATACTAAATCTCAGTTAGAGAAATGTACCAAGTTCACATAGCTGATAAGTGGAGAGGGTTGGTGTTAGAACTTCAGTTTCTCAGGCTCTGTAGCCCTATGTGGTATCTGGGTGTTTCCCATCCTGAAGGAAATATTAATGGGTAAAAGCAAATAAATTTACAAGGTGACTTTGTTGGTTTGCAAACTGGTTTCTGTACATAGAGGGCAAGGAGTGAGGCAGATAACTCTAGGCTGGTAGGTGGTAGGTATAACAAGCAAGGGAACTTACACCTATGATGTTTGTTTTGGACAGCCACAAAGCGAAGAGATCTCTACACCTTCCCACCAGAATCTTAAAGGTTTATAGAGGCCTTAATTGGGTTCAGTCATGTATTCAGTCCAGAAGATGTCAACACACGTTACTCTATCAAGGTTACATCCTTGAAACAGCTCAAGCCAGGAGTATCATGGACAGAACATACATTTCAAGCACAGGAGAGGGGATGAAGAGCCTCTGATTGCTGGCATCCAGCCTGTGGGTCAGCTGGTAGTTACATCTTCTGTTAGGCTACTACAAATGCATAACCCAGGAAATCAGAAGCAAACCAGAGTATTTTGGACGTCGTCCTTCTGTAAGATAACCAAGCAGTTGGCTCTAGATGGAGTCCCATGTTCAGAACATGACATAAAGCACAGCGACCTCTCTCTCATTGCCAAGAGACAGCAAGCCAGCAATTCCTCACAAGTTAAAAAAAACAGAGAAGGCCACAGATAATGGATTGCAACCTCCAAACAGCAAACTCTATCAAATTTGTTAAAACTTTCCAAACTAACCCTATGTCTATTAGGGTTCTCCACGGAAAAGAACCCATAGGATATGTATATCTATATTGATTATTGTGGTTTTACAGTCGCTCAGTCGGGTCCTACTCTTTTTGCGACCTCATGGACCACGGCATACCAGGCTTTCCTATCCTTCACCATCTCCCAGATCTTGCTCAAATTCACATCCATTGAATTGGTGATGCCATCCAACCATCTCTTCCTCTGTTGTCCCCTTCTCCTCCTGCTTTCAATCTTTCCCAACATCAAGGTCTTTTCTAATGAGTCAGCTCTTCGCATCAGGTGGCCAAAGTATTTGGACTTCAGTTGTAGCATCAGTCCTTCCAATGAATATTCAGAGTTGATTCCCTTTAGTTTACTGGTTTGATTTCCTTGCAGTCCAAGGGATTCTCAAGAGTCTTCTCCAACTAAAGATGCTCCAACCAAAGAACATAAATTGGCTGAATGGATACAAAAGCAAGACCTGTATATATATATGTCATCTATAAGAGACCCACTTCACACCTAGGGACACATATAGATTGAAAGTGAAGGAAGAGAAAAAGATACTCCATGCCAATGGAAATCAAAAAAGAATTACAGTTACAAGAGACAGGAAGGATACCACATAATGATCAAGGGATTTATATATATTTCTTATGATTTAATAAGGAATTAGCTCATGTGATTATGAAAGATAACAAGTCACAAGAGCTACAGAGCAAGATAGGAAGCTGGAGACCCAGGAGAGTTGATGGTATACAATTTACTCCAAGCCCAAAAGCTTGAGGACTGGGAGTCAGTAGTGTAATTTAAGACCAAAGGCTGGCAAAGAGAACAAGAATAGCTGAAGTTTCAGCTGAGGGAAGAAAACAATGACCAAGCTCAAAAACAATAAGGTAGGAGGAACCTCTCCTTGTTTGGGAGATGCAGTCACATCTTGACATAGACTATAGCCCACTAGGCCCTTCTGTCTGTGGAATTTCCCTGGCAAGAATACTGGAGTGGATAGGGCCCGCCCACCTAAGGGTGAGCAATTTACTTTAGTCATTTAAATACTAAATCCATCACAAAACACCCTCAAAGATACACTTAAGACACTGTCTGACCAATTATCTGAGTACCCCAAATTCCAATTAAATCAATACATAAAATTAAAGATCACACCATGCATTTAAATTTGGCTTGAGAATTGTGTTACTGTCAGTTTCTCTTTTTATGGCTGGTAGCATTTGCCTTATATATTGAGGTGTTCCTATTTTGGGTGTATATCTATTTACAACTGTTATATCTCATAGGATTAATCCCTTGGTCATTATGTGGTATCCTTCCTGTCTATTGTAATTGTTTTCTTTTGATTTCCACTGGCATGGAGTATCTTTTTCTCTTCCTTCACTTTCAGTCTATATGTGTCCTTAGGTATGAAGTGGGTCTCTTGTAGATGGTATATATACAGGTCTTGCTTTTGTATCCATTCAGCCAATTTATGTCCTTTGGTTGGAGCATTTAACCCATTTACATTGAAAATATTTACAAATGAAGTGATTGACAAAAAATTAATCTCCAAAATATGTAAACAACTCTTCAGCTCAATAACAAAAAAGCAAACAACATGATAAAAAATGGAGGCAGATCTAAGTAGACATCTATCCAAAGAATACATACAGATGGCCCAAAAGCACATGAAAAGATGCTCAGTACAACTAATTATTAGAGAAATTCAAACCCAGACTACAAATGAGGTACCACTTCACACTGGTCAGAAGGGCCAACATCAAAAAATCTACAAACAATAAATGCTGGAGGGATGTGCAGGGTTTGTGGCAATGCAAATTGGTACAGCTACTGTGGAGAACAGTATGGAGGTTCCTTAAAAAGCTAAAAATAGAGCTACTATATGATTCAGCTATCCCACTCCTGGGTGTATATCTGGAGAAAAACATAATTCAGAAGTATAGATTCACCCCAATGTTCACTGAAGTACTATTTACAACAGCCAGGACATAGAAGCAACCTAGATGTCCAGCACAGAAGAATGGATAAAGATGTCGTATATGCATACAATGAAATATTACGCAGCCATAAAAAATAACAAAATAATGACATCTGCAGCAATATGGATGGACCTTGGAGAAGGCCATGGCACCCCACTCCAGTACTCTTGCCTGGAAAATCCCATGGATGGAGGAGCCTGGTAGGTGCAGTCCATGGGGTTGCTAAGAGTTGGTCAAGACTGAGCAACTTCACTTTCACGCACTGGGGAAGGAAATGGCAACCCACTCCAGTGTTCTTGCCTGGAGGATTCCAGGGATGGGGGAGCCTGGTAGGCTGCCATCTATGGGGTTGCACAGAATCGGACACGATGGAAGTGACTTAGCAGCAGCAGCAGCGATTGTCTTGTTGTACTGAGTGAAGTAAGCCAGACAGAGAAAGACGAATATCGTGTGATATCACTTATATGTGGAACCTATTTACAAAACAGAAACAGGGTTCCAGGTATAGAAACAAACTTATGGTTTCTGGGGGTGAATGGGAGTAGGGAGGGATAAATTGGGAGACTGGGATTGACATATACACACTTCTATATGTAAAATAGACAGCCAACAAGGACGTACTGTGTAGCATAAGGAACTCTTCCCAATACTGTGTAATAATCTACATAGGAAAAGAGTCTAAAAATGAGTGGATATATGACATAAATTCACTTTGCTATACACCGGAAACTAACACAATATTGTAAATCAACTATACTCCAATAAAATTTTTATAAAACATATATAAATTTAGGTTGAGGAAAAGCAATATTAGACAGGGCACATGAGGTTCACATTTCAAGTTTCTTTCCACTGGTTACCAGTCATGGATTTTGGCCAATATATTTTCTAATGGGGCTCAGTGGTAAAGAATCCACCTGCAATGCAGGAGACACAGATTCGATCCCTGGGTCAGGAAGATCCCTTGGAGAAGGAAATGGCAACCCATCCCAGTATGCTTGCCTGGGAAACCCCATGGACAGTGGAGCCTGGTGGGCTACAGTCCATGGGGTCACACACACACATACATACACACACACACACACAAATATGACAGTGACTAAACAACAACAATTTTCTAACGAGGACATTACAGCATGAGTTTAAAATGTAATTATGTAGAGAAGTAATTTACTAAGCTATAAAACAATAAACAAAAAAGAAAGATTCTGGCATTTTAATCAGGATGGTAGTAGTTTGGAAGCATGAACTTTTATTGAGACTGGACAGTTAGTAATTTGTAACCCTGGTTATGATAGCAGCCTCACTGTGGATGCTGAAGAAGCCTTTGTCTTGAAGAGGACATTAAATCACTTTCAGGGTCTCCCCTCAGGGCATCCCATGAGCATCACTGAAAGGAGAACAGCAGAGAAGAATAACTGCTTTGCATCTGTCAAGCCTTCCACTTCTTGAGTGATGAGCAGAGGTGGCACAGAAGCTGGGAATAAGAAGGTATCATTACTCTGAGACTCAGGCAGAGGAGTTGTTTTATACTGTCTCATAGGAAATTTCCTGGCCTCAAGATCATTTTAAGAGGCAGAGGAAATAGAAATTATGTTCACAAGAGGCATCATGTGGCACTATTGGATTTTGGAAATGAGCGGTCCAGCCAATAGTGGCTTTGCTGGCCAGAGAATTTTTCTTGTAGTTCTTGCATGTATCAAATAAGCTGAAGTTAAATGCGAGCATAGTTGCTCTTTGGTTGTTGTCAGGATGGATGTATTTTGATATGTACTGATTTTTTTTAAGGTCTAATCTGAAATAAGATCTAATTTCAGCAGACATTCTCCCTTTGAAAGAAGAAGTTAAGGATGCTTATATCTAGCTTAAAAAAATCATTCAGGCTATTAAAATACATGTTTTCAGAGTCAAGATAAGAGGTGGATGTTATTTGTTAAGTATAAATGTATCTCACCAACCGTAAAAACTTAGGAATTCTTTTAGACACATTCAAAATTCAACTTAGGTTTTATACTGAGGCCTCTGTGAAGAAGGCTGACTGTAATCTCAGTAGATTTGGAGGGCTTGTGTTTTGACAGGGATAGGGTAGTTTTGGAGGTAGTGAAGAGGTGGGGTGAGGGGAGGAGGTGGATTTGGTCCTTCATACACCTGGCCAATCAAATATCAGCTCGGATGATTATCTTCTAGTCTAAGATCTATGTCTCTTTCCATTGAGAATCTTCCTCTTCTCAGCCACTCCCAGGCACATAGAATGTATACTGAGTCTGTTTTCAAGAGAAATCACAGATATCTCCCAAATTAGCTACTTGTCCTTCCCTAGAAAGTCCATATGGCCATTTAATTTTAAAATCTTGCCCCCTCCTGAGTTCTAGCAGGGAAATGGACATAATTTGCCTCCTTCTTTGATCTGACAAATTTATTTCAAAGATATTTTTAAAATCTTTTTACCTGAAAATAATTTAAAATTTCCAGGAAAAAAAAAAAAAACAGTACAAAGTATCCTGTATATTCTTTATCCAATTTAGCTAATTTTTTAATATGTTGCTGCACATCTTTATACATACATACTTAAAATTAACAACACTGATGAATTGATGAAGGTGAAAAAACTGGCTTAAAACTCAACATTCAAAAAACTAAGATCATGGAATCCGGTCCCATCACTTCATGGCAAATAGATGGGGAGACAATAGAAACAGTGACAGACTTTATTTTCTTGGACTCCAAAATCACTGCAGATGGTGACAGCAGCCATGAAATTAAAAGATTTTTGCTCGTTGGAAGCAAAGCTATGACAAACCTAAACAGCGTACTAAAAAGCAGAGATAATACTTTGCTGACAAAGGTCTGTATAGTCAAAGCTATGGTTTTTCCACTAGGCATGTATGGAGGTGAGAGTTGGATGATAAAGAAGGTTGCACGCCAAAGAATTGATGCTTTTGATCTGTTGTGTTGGAGAAGAGAGGACTTCTTGAGGGTCTCTTGGCCTGCAAGGAGATCAAATCAATCCATTCTAAAGGAAATCGACCCTGAATTAGAAGGACTGATGCTGAAGCTCTAATACTTTGGTCACCTGATGCAAAGAGCTGACTTATTAGAAAAGACCCTAATATTGGAAAAGATTGTAGGCAGGAGGAGAAGGGGATGACAGAGGATGAGATGGTTGGATGGCATTACTGACTCAGTGGGCATGAGTTTGAGCAGGCTCCAGGAGATGGTGAAGGACAGGCAGGCCTCACATGCTGCAGTCCATGGGGTCACAAAGAGTCAGACATAACTGAGCGACTGAACAACAAGCACTTCTTTATCATTCTCCCTCTCTTAATACACATTTTATTTATTTATTTATTTTAAAAGTTTTATTTTTATTTTTACTTTATTCTACTTTACAACACTGTATTGGTTTTGCCATACATCGACATGAATCCACCACAGGTGTACACGAGCTGCCAATCCTGAATCCCCCTCCCACCTCCCACCCCACATCGTCTCTCTGGATCATCCCCGTGCACCAGCCCCAAGCATCCTGCATCCTGCATCGAACATAGACTGGTGCCTCGATTCTTACATGATAGTATACATGCTTCAATGCCATTCTCCCAAATATACATTTTAATTCTCAACTCTTTGAGGTAAGTTGCACGAATCATTCCATTTTACCCCATAATATTTCAGTGTGTATTTCCTCAGAACAAGTAGTCTCCTACATAGCCATAGTTCAGCTAGTAAACTCAGGAAATTTAACTCTGGTACAATATTTTAATGTCATCTACAGTCCATATTTCAACTTGTCAGTGTTTCACTTTCATCAATTGTTCCAATTATGTCATTTCTGTACCCATTTTCCTAGTCTAGTTATATTGCATTTGGGTGTCATTTTTGTGGATATAATTTAATGTAGAACAATTCATTAGTTTTTCTTTTCCTCTCATATTATGGGTATTTGTGAAGAACTCCATAAAATAACATCTCTCCATTTCAGATTCTTCAAAGTTTCCTCAAGATCTTTGTTTCATTAGAACACAGCACGAGTGACATTTTGTCCTCCTCGGATTGCATAGGTTTCTGTGTGGCCCTTGCTGGAGAAGGTAACTTTGAGCATTTGGTTAAAGTTTTGTCCCATTTCTCTACAACATAATTTTTTCTGTCAATAATAATTATATTGTAAGGAAATGCTTTGAAATTATATGATATTCTGTTTCTTATCAAAACTGGCCCACCTCAACTATTGATGATGCCTGCTTAAATTAGTTTTTACCATGACAGGTTAAATAGCAATTTTATGATCCAGCATTCTTTTATAAGTTGATACATGAGGATAAAAAAGAGCCTTCTTTCCCTTTACATCTATTACCTACCTATCTACCCACCTACCTATCATCTACATATCTACCTACCCATCAATCATTTATTTATATATCATCTACCTAATCTATCATCCCTATTATCAGTATAAACTCATGGAGCTTTACTTATATAATAAATTAACAGCTCTTAATATCCTTATTTATTTCGATGATAAAATTGCCATGCATTTGTCCAACAAGACTCCCAGGCTTGCTCCTGTGTCTTTCTGACATGTTCCTTTTCCATTGGGGAGCACCTTAGCTGTGACACCAGATGTTCTATGCTTATCTTACCATTTGTGGCACCAGCCCCACAATCATTCATTTTTCCAAGGATGCTAATTCTTTTTCATTAGGAATGATATTTAGAAACCAATTTCTGGGCCGTAGATGTACTCTTTGCTTTGTGCTCTTTCAAAGGACAGAGTTAGAAACATATGGAACTGTGAATTCCATAGTGTTTCTGCCTAATTCATTCCATAACTGTAGCTCCTTTTCTTCCACAGTGAGACCTTGACTGACAACCTCATCCATATATTTATTTACTCAATCTTACAATACATACAAAATAGTTTCAGAATCACAATTCCTGTATTAACTTCATAATATAAACAAACAGATCAAGACTGGTTTGCAGCTCTTTATCTTTCTTTGAATGAGGGCAGATACAACCAAAATATAATATGAAATTTTACTTGGATTAGATTTATTGTTTTCCCCTCACTGGACTTATTCATTTGAAATAATGCATCAGTTCTAGGGTTCCACCGATTCTTGTTGATTGTTATTTTTTTAATACATTGAACATTAATATGAAAAAAGCAAAACTATACAAAAAAATAGACTCAGACAAGGGTCCTTCCCTTTTCCATATTCCATAATTCTTTTACTCTATTTTCAAATCCCTTATAATTAGCCAGTTTAAATTACTTTCTGGTGGGTTCCACCTGTATTTATTTTTGAAAAATTAAAAAGGACATGTGTACCTTCTTATTTCCCCTCTGATTTTAATATATATGTTGCAGAAAGGGGGATCCCTTCCAGGGCCTGAAACTGGGCTCTTGTCTAACACTTGGAAATGAATTGTCCGAGGAGACACATGTGCTGACAAAGCAAGAGATTTTATTGGGAAAGGGCACTTGGGTGGAGAGCAGTAGGGTAAGGGAACCCAGGAGAACAGCTCTGCAGCATGGCGTGCAGCCTCAGGGTTTATGGTGATGGGATTAGTCTTTAGCCAGTCTTTCTGACTCAGAGTCCTTTCTGGCAGTGCACCCCTTGTTCAGCCAAGATGGATGCCAGAGAGAAGGATTCTGGGAAATGGTAGGGCATATGGTGTCTCCTTTTGACCTTTCCTGAACTCTTCCGGTTGGTAGTGGCTTATTAGTTCCGCCTTACCAGGACCTCCTGTTGTAAAACAACTCATGCAAATGGTTACTATGGTGCCTGGCCAGGGTGGGTGGTTTCAGTCAGTGTGCTTCCCCTAATGTATATATTAAAATTTTCAGACTGTGAATCATACCCAGTAAGAATCCCTAGCAAAAAGCACTTTGCTCTTGTCACTTCAATCATATTCTGGAAATCACTCATCATTTCATAGAGATATTTTTATTCCTTTTTACAGATGCAGTTTCCTAACATTTCTCTTATGCTTGCCATTTAGATAGCTTCCAGTATTTTATAATTTTAAATAATGCTGCAATAAATGACCTTCTATGGAGGTATTTTTGTATTGTTGGAGGTATAATCTCAGAGCAAATTCTTAGAGGAAGAGCCAGATCTCCTTGGGAAAATGCCTGACTCTGGGCTTGGAACAGGGAAGGTATGAAATAATTTGAATATCTTCTGACAGAAAGTAAGATAGTGCTCTGAAGTGATGGAAGCAAATAAAAAAGACCTAAGGGCAAGTTTGAATGAGTTCTCGACAAATCTGGTACAACTTGAGCATCAAGATAAGTGAGTGTTCTAGGGTGAATGTCAGTGTAGGTTTTGGGACAAATTGTTTACAAATTCCCCTCTATAGAGGTCATGTTTTTTGGTAGTCCCCTTCAGCAGTACATGGAGTGCCTCATTCTTCATTCTTATAACAGAGAGGAACGGTCAGGACCTTGAATTTTTGTCAATCTGATGATGAGAAATTATATATCATATTAATTTGTCTTCTCTTACTATGAATGAGATGGAACACAAACTCTTTCATATGTTTGTGTTACTTTTGCATTGTGGTTTAATCAGTAAATCGTGTCCCACTCTTTATGACCTGATGTACTTCAGCCCACCAGGGTCCTCTGTCTGTGGGATTTCCCAAGCAAGAATATTGAAGTGGGTTGCATTCCCTTCTCCAAGGGATCTTCCTGACTGAGGGATCAAACCTATGTCTCCTCCACTGGCAGACAGATTCTTTCTCTGTTCCAGTCTGTTTCCTATGTTTTCTCTAGAATTTGTGGGTTTTGTTTTCTTAATTTTTAAATGCTTTTATTTGTGTAGTAGGGATATTAGGCTGTCATATATGTTGCAAATATTTGCTTCCAATTTGTCTTTTTATTTTGTTTATGTTGTTTTTCAATTCAAAATAAAGTATTTAAAAACTTTTTGTATAGTCAATTTCTCAATCTTTTCTCTGTGTGTATGTGTGTGTGTGTATGTGTATGAACCTTCTTTTTGTTATAATTAGAAAACCTCCCCTTACTCTGAGGTTACAGTGAAATTCACCTATGTTTTCTTCTAACACTTAAATAATTGCATTTATCACATTTAGATTGCTGAGTCACTGGGACTTAGACTTCTTTTTTCTCTATGGTGTTTCACTGGTTTGAGTTACATTTCCCTCCCATTTTGCTTCCTAACATTTTGCATTCTTGGTGAATGTAAGATGTTATTCTTCATCTCCTTTTTACCCTGGCATGCTTTTAGTTTCCATTTTGTGCTGAGGATGGGCCTGGTTTATAGAAAGAGCTCTAAACAATCCTTATCATTTTGCTGTTTAGGATCTAGAACACTGCAGTTGGAAGAAACCAACAGAAATATAAATGTAAGTCATACATGGATTTTTACATTTTTTTACTAGCTGTATTAAAAAAGTCAATATAACTGGAGAAATTAATTTTAACAATATATTTGTTATACATCCAAAACTAACCATTTCAGCAAGTAATTAATGTAAAATATTTTATAAAATTTTCCCTATTAAATCTTCAAATTTTGTTGTGTATTTTACACTCAAAATCACCTAATTAGAACTAGCCATATTCAAGTGCCCAAAAGCCACATGTAGCCAACTGCTACCATATTGCATGACAAAGAGCTAGATAATTCTGCTTATTCTCATGGAGAATACTCTGGCTCAGATCAGTATGTCTAGCATCAAAAAATTGGGAGACCTGATCCAGAAGGAGGATTTTAAATGGTTTTGTGAACTTTTAGAAATCCCTGGATGAAAATTCTGATGATACAATCCTCCAAACAGGGGACAAGGATCCCTGTTTGTAGGTTCCCTTTTCTGGCTTTTTTACATGTGTTCTGGGGAGCATGCACAACAAGATACCTTTGCTGGCAGGTTGCATTACAAGCATGATGGTACAAAACTTTCTTTCTTTTTTTTTGTCCTGACCTATGGCAACTTCTGCTAAAGCTGAAACTCCAGTACTTTGGCCACCTCATGCGAAGAGTTGACTCATTGGAAAAGACTCTGATGCTGGGAGGGATTGGGGGCAGGAGGAGAAGGGGATGACCGAGGATGAGATGGCTGGATGGCATCACGGACTCGATGGACATGAGTCTGAGTGAACTCCGAGAGATGGTGATGGACAGGGAAGCCTGGCGTGCTGCAATTCATGGGGTCGCAAAGAGTCGGACACGACTGAGCGACTGAACTGAACTGAACTGATGGCAACTTCATTGGTAACGTATCAAGACTCAATAAACCCGATTTGTTTTTGTTACTTTGATGACTTCAGGGACGTTATGGCCATTAGATAGGCATTCTAATGTTGGGGAAAGGTAGAGTTATGTTTACAGCAATCCCTATGAATTTAGAGAGGTGACTGGGGATCATTTTCTGTAGGTCAATATTAGATCATCTGTTTCTTAAGAAATGGTGACCAATCATTCTGAAATGGAATAACAAGTTCTAAACTGAAGATTATTTGGCTGGCACTGAGCAATGTTTATTGTATGATCACTCTATTTCCAAGACACATTTGAAAAATGGATCATGGGTTATAAAACTGCTGCAGTACAGGATATCACAAATCAGAGGGAAGAAACAGTGTAAAGACTTGACAAAAATCTCAAAAAAAATGTTCTAAGGCTAGCAGAGTATTCTTAATTCTCTATTCAAATTCTTTTGAGAATTGAAAAAGAGGAAGACCTTGAAAAACTTACACATACATACAGTATTTGCTTGCAATTTCAGGGCTGACTGAAGATTTAGTGTTCACAGACCTAAGAATGGGAGGTTGAGTTGGGGCAGGGGAGCTGATCTTAAGTTCATTCTTACTCAGAGCAAAATGTAGCTATTTTACAATCTACTGGGATAAGAGTTAGAGATAGAAACAGGGGTCTTTACTTGTGGTTTTAAGAAACTAAAGATCAGAATATTTAGTCAGTGAATCATTACTACTTATTTAGAGCCCTTGGTGCCTCTAACACTATGAGGAGAAGCCTATAAAAAAGAGTCATAAATAAATACTTTTTTATATTCAGGAAGAAAATACAGAATAAGACTACATACTCAGAAGTGACATTCTATAATGTAGATTTACAAATACAGATTATAAAATCATTTATAAATACTAAGAAAAAATATATTATACAGAGTATATTGATAGGACTTACTTGGTCTTTACTTTTGATTTTCCATAAATATAATTCATGATCAGGGATCAGAAATTCACTATGACATTTTGCTAAAGGGACCACAGTTTAAGCTTACTGGCCTAGTTCCTTCTTGCTTTTGCAGAAAAGTTGCTTTATAGTCAGGGGGAGCAGCTGCTGGCAAGCAGTCAAGCAGACAAGTTTCTGAGGCTGTCTCTAAAAGGATGTTATGTCTTTGGGCTAAGATATTCTGGGAATAAAAAGCCTATTGACTTTGGCTGAACCCTGTGAAACAATATCACTGCTGACTGCAGCATCTACTCCTCAGAACATCTGAAGCAAGTACTTGCCCTGCACAGAAAGGCATTTTGTTTAGTTTTCTGACAGCTATGGATCCTAGAGAGTTGGTCTCCTGGGTCATTCATGCTGCATACAAAGTGAAAGTATTTTCTATTTGCTCCAAACTTTAAATAAAAATATGAACAGTGTTTGTATTTGGAACCTTGCCACAAAGTTACAAACCATACTCCCAGAAAACCCAAAGCTTCAGCGGAAGTAACCTGGCTTTGTGTTTTCTAACAATGGCCATGTCCCAGTTGGGACCTGAAACACACACAGCTTTTATCAGGATACATATTCAAAAAAAAACCTCTTTATGAAGAGAAGGCGTTTGGTAACGTGAGGAAGCAGACAGAACAAACAGTCAATAGACAGAATTGAATCCAACTGGCTGTGAGGCTGTGGACCTATCTTTCATTCTCAAAAGCACAGGTTTAGTGTAAAGGTGAATGAGTAAATGGACATAAACGAGTTTTGAAAACTAAGTAAATATTATCTGAACTAGACTATTTCTAGGAATTCCCTTTTATTTTATTGAATGATTAGAAAA
>SJYV01046340.1:0-11588 GCA_006410875.1 Neotragus pygmaeus | reverse complement strand
TCTTCGCATCAGGTGGCCAAAGTATTGGAGCTTCAGTTTCAGCATCAGTCCTTCCAACAAATATTCAGGACTGATTTCCTTTAGAATTGACTGGCTGGATCTCCTTGCAGTCCAAGGGCTTTCAACAGTCTTCTCCAACATCACTGTTTAAAGTCATCAATTTTTCAACTCTCACCTTTCTTTATAGTCCAAATCTCACATCCACATGACTACTGGAAAAACCATAGCTTTGATGAGACAGAGCTTTGTTGGCAAACTCTTGACGTTACTTTGTTGGCAAAGTAATGTCTCTGCTTTTTAATAAGCTGTTGAAGTTGGTCATAGCTTTTCTTCCAAGGAGCAAGCATCTTTTAATTCCATGTCTGCAGTCGCCATCTGCAGTGATTTCGGAGCCCAAGAAAATAAAGTCCATCACTGTTTCCATATCTATTTGCCATGAAGTGATGGGACCGAATGCCATGATCTTCATTTTTTGAATGTTGAGTTTTAAGTAAGTATTTTTACTTTCCTCTTTCACTTTCATCAAAAGGCTCTTTCATNAGCCCAAGAAAATAAAGTCCATCACTGTTTCCATATCTATTTGCCATGAAGTGATGGGACCGAATGCCATGATCTTCATTTTTTGAATGTTGAGTTTTAAGTAAGTATTTTTACTTTCCTCTTTCACTTTCATCAAAAGGCTCTTTCATTCCTCTTCACTTTCTGCCATAAAGGTGGTGTCATCTGCATATCTGAGGTTATTGACATTTCTCCCTGCAATCTTGACCAGCTTGTGATTCATCCAGCCCAGCATTTCACAAGATGTACTCTGCATATATGGAGAAGGAAATGGCAACTCACTCCAGTATTCTTGCCTGGAGAATTTCATGGACAAGCATGGTGGGCTACAATCCATGGGGTCACAAAGAGTCAAACACGATTAAGAGCCTAACTTCCTTTACTTTATTCTGGTTTTAAGTTAAGTAAGAAGAATGAGAATATACAGCCTTGACATACCCCTTTCCCAATTTGGAATCAGTCCATTGTTCCATGTCTGGCTCTAACTGTTGCTTCTTAATCTGCATACAGATTTCTTAGGAGGCAGGTAAGATGGTCTGGTATTCCCATCTCTTTCAGAATTTCCCACAGTTTGTTGTGATCCACACAGTCAAAGGCTTTAGCATAGTCAGTAAAGCAGAAGTAGATATTATTCTGGAATTCTTTTGCTTTTTCTATGATCCAGTTGATGTTGGTAATTTGATCTCTGGTTCCTTTGTCTTTCAAACCAGCCTGAACATCTGGAAGTTCTTGGTTCATGTTCTGTTGAAGCCTGGCTTGAAGAATTTTGAACACTACTTTGCTAGTCTGTGAGATGGTACCATAAGTCAGTCCAATTCTGTAGAGTAATAGAGCAGTTATTATCAATAGCAGTCTTACCCTATGGCAAGTAGCACAGCAGTGGCCTATTTAAAAGATGCTGTCACATGGATGATCCTCAAAAATTTGATATTGAAAGAGGAAAAGATAGGCACAAATAGTACATACTGTGTGATGGTTACCACAGGGCGAGGAAAATGCACTTAAGGGAAAAATGAGACTTAAGGTAATGGAAATATTTTATATATTCCAGAATCAGGTATGGACTGTGGATGGGAGGTCAAAAGAAAAATGCTGAATATTTGCATCCTTGCTCAAAATATGATTAAAAATTTGTGCACAAGGTAGGTAAGAATCCTGTGAGTAGAGGAGTATCATTATGACTCCACCTAAATAGTGAGGGAGTTTTCTTTCTTGCTTGCTTTCCTCCTAAATCATCAACTTGTTAATTAACCCTACACCTATTTCATTCCTGTTGGATATTTCATTTTTGTTTAATTTTTATCCCTATTTACTTCTGTATTTTCCTATTCTTCTGCTTTTCCTATGTAGAGTTCAAACTTTCTTTGGCTCAGCTTTCATTCCAAACTCCTTTCCAACACTTGATATTTTCTTATATGAGTTATGATTACTTTGAGTAAACCCCTTGGAGCTGTTCCTTATAAAAACAATTTATATGGTTATAAATACATCACTTAAGTTTAAGTACCCAGTTTTAACAACTCATGCTGCTCCCCTGGGACTCAAAGTTCATTCAGAGTCCTGCTTGTCAGAAACGTTGGATCAGACATATACAGCATGTAGAAGTGTCTATCCACACATGCAGCCATGAAATTAAAAGACACTTACTCATTGGAAGAAAGGTTATGAGCAATCTAGACAGCATATTAAATGGCAGAGACATTACTTTGCCAACAAATGTCGATCTAGTTAAGGCTATGGTTTTTCCAGTAGTCATGTATGGATGTGAGAGTTGGACTATAAAGAAAGCTGAGTGCTGAAGAATTGAATCTTTTGAAGGTGATGTTGGAGAAGACTCTTGAGAGTCCCTTGGACTGCAAGGAGATCCAACCAGTCCATTCTAAAGGAGATCAGTCCGGGATATTCATTGAAAGGACTGATGTTGAATCTGACACTCCAATACTTTGGCTACCTGTTGCGAAGAACTGACTCATTTGAAAAGACCCTGATCCTGGGAAAGACTGAAGGTGGGAGGAGAAGGGGACAACAGAGGATGAGATGGTTTGATGGCATCACCGACTCAATGGACATAAGTTTGAGTAAACTCTGGGAGTTGGTGATGGACAGGGAGGCCTGGTGTGCTGCAGTCCAAATAGTCAGATATGACTGACCGACTGAACTGAACTGAATTTAACTGATCCATACAAACCTTTGTCCCTCACACTATTTAAATATTGATTGAATACATGGATGCCACAACATTATTTTTTTACCAAAACATTTATTTTGATCATTCTGTATATTTGTAGCATTAGTATCAATATATTGAAGAAGGCACTGGCAACCCACTCCAATACTCTTGCCTGGAAAATCCCATGGATGGAGGAGTCTGGTAGGCTGCAGTCCATGGGGTCGCTAAGAGTCACACACGACTGAGCAACTTCACTTTCACTTTTCACTTTCATGCATTGGAGAAGGAAATGGCAACCCACTCTGGTGTTCTTGCCTGGAGAATCCCAGGGACGGGGGAGTCTGGTGGGCTGCCGTCTATGGGGTTGCACAGAGTCTGACACTACTGAAGTGACTTAGCAGCAGCAGCAGCAGCAGAAGCAGCAGCAGCAGCAGTAGTATCAATATATGAGTTATGAAGAAGACTCTTGAGAGTCCCTTGGACTGCACGGAGATCCATCCAGTCCATTCTGAAGGAGATCAACCCTGGGATTTCTTTGGAAGAAATGATGCTAAAGCTGAAACTCCAGTACTTTGGCCACCTCATGCGAAGAGTTTACTCACTGGAAAAGACTCATGCTGGGAGGGATTGCGGGCAGGAGGAGAAGGGGACGACCGAGGATGAGATGGCTGGATGGCATCGCGGACTCAATCGACGTGAGTCTGAGTGAACTCCGGGAGTTGGTGATGGACAGGGAGGCCTGGCATGCTGCAATTCATGGGGTCGCAAAGAGTCGGACACGACTGAGCGACTGAACTGAATTGATTGTTTACAGAAGAAACAATTACAAAACTTGTGATGAAAAGAGGGATGATGCAGAATTAGCCCATTATTTCATGGTGTGAAAAATGACACTGATGTGTATTGTAGGAATATGTGTATGTGTGTAGTGCTAAGTCATTACAGTTGTGTCCAACTCTTTGTGACCCTGTGGACTATAGCCTGCCAGGCGTCTCTGTCCATGGAGATTCTCTAGACAAGAATACTGGAGTGGGTTGCCATGCTCTCCTGGAGAGGACCTTCCGAACCCAGAAATTGAATCTGTGTCTCTTATGTCTCCTTCTTTAGCAGGGTTCTTCACCACTAGTGCCACCTAGGAAGCCACATTGCTGGAATATAAATTATCTTAAAGTTCGTTGGTTGCTTTCATAATTCTTTTCCCATTTTGAAGAAATATAAAATAGAGATTTAAGCAAGAACCTTAAAGTAAGAGTAAAGAAATTATGAAAACAACTTAAAATCACCTTTTCTATTTTGGTATAAATGAATAAAGTTCAGCTGAAGAGAGCTTTTTACCATATGGATGATTATGTTCATTTCTGGCAGCTATCAGTTATAACTGATGTCCACCATAATCTTGACTGATGTTTAATGCCAATCATTTCCAGTTATTTTGGTTTAAAAATGAAAAAGTTCTCATGAAATGAATTTACCTGCTTGACAACCCCTTTTGCAGTTTCCCTTATTAAGGATCTACTTTTGACACATCTGTATGTCTTTTAGTATTCTCATTATATCCTCCTCTTTACTATCTCTCAGTTTTTCTTTCTTTCTTTTTTTTAAAAGAGTATAAAACTATTTATTGACCACTGTTCACCAGTATTTACAACAAAGTAAACAATATACAGTTGAATAACATTCTGATTATACAAAGTTATTGTTTTTCTTGGCTTCTGCTGAACTATAGTAACCCAAAATACTGAGAAAATTGAGCCTTCGTGTAAAGAATGGATTGGAGTTAAGTCTGAAAAAACATGTAGGTCAAGCATATATTAGAAAAGTTTGTTCACTCATTTATTTCTGTAGATCCTAAACTGCCAATATTTAAAAACTATCTGATTAGGTTTCCATGAACAAATCTGAGACATCCCATGTATCACAACATTTCCTAAATATAGCACAGAGACTTCNGTGCGGGGCCCTTCGATGATCCTCTCGAGTGGAGACGTGTATGTTGGGCGATTCTGGAGTGACTGCAACCATGTGAAGGACCCCGTCGAGTGTCGTTAGGGATCGGGGTGACTTCCCGTGAGGTGCCACAGAGGACAAGGGCCTCATCTCGCCTGGAGGGGAGATCCTACCTGTTTTTCTCAAGTTGGGGCAGGTTCCTCTCGAGTTATGATGTGGACTCCAGGGACCCGCCCCTGAGGCTTCCAGAAAGGCTAGGCTCCAAGCCAGTTGCCAGGGGCCTCTGGGGATTCCTTGGCCATCGGTTCTGGCTACTATGTCCTCGTCTGGCACCTGAGGATTGCTCTCCGCTGCAGACGTGGTTCGTGGGGTTCCTCTGGAGGCTCCCCAGGAGAGTCAGGTCTTGTCTTGAGTGGAGACGTGCACCTCCGGGTTCCTCCCGAGCTGTAGCTGCAGGGTCAGGCATCCCTTCGAGGTGAAACAGGGGTCAATGGGCTGCCTCTGGAGGCTTTCCCACAGGGTTGAAACACGTGCCACTGAGGTGTGAGTCAGCTTTCGGGGTGACTGTCTGGGCGGCTCAGGGCCATCACCGGCGTCCCTTGGAGTGGACAGAGACAGCTGGGGGGCTCATGGGACAGGTGGTGCGACCCTCGAGTTCCGCTGGACACTCCTGTGGAGAGCACCTCCTCCTGAGATGCGACGGGACGGTCGGCAGCCCACCCCAGAAGAAGCAGGGAAAGGAAGCCTGATTTGGTGCGGAGCAGGGGCACACCGGGTCCCTCTCGAGGTGTGGGGGCCCGTCGATGTTCCGCACGAGTGGAGACGTGTTTGTCGGGCGATTCTGGAGTGACTGCAAGCGTGAGAAGGACCCCGTCGAGGGTCGTGAGGGATGGGGTGACTTCCCGTGAGGTGCNGGATTCATGTCGATGTATGGCAAAGCCAATAGAGTATTGTAAAGTAAAATAAAGCAAAAAAAAAAAAAAAGAGGAAGAAGGCCTCCAGGTTTTCTCCTTCTGTGTATCTCCTCTAGAATAGGGGTTGGCAAAATACAGCCCAGGGGCCACATGCACCCACCAACTGTTGTAGTGTCCAAAGTCACACAGTTCAATTGGAATTCAGCCACATATTGTCCATAGATCATTTGCGCAGCCACGGCACTGAGTTGAATAGTTGCAATAGAGATTTTCTGGACCACAATGTATAAAATGTTTATTGTCAGGCCCTTTACAGAAAAGGCTTGCAGATTCCTACTCTAGAAAAACTCCCACATATACCCGAGGGCACAGGAAAGGGCTTCTCTGTTTCTAGCAACATGATGGACCAGTACACAAAGGAACCCGCCTAGCAAAAAAAACCCAAAACCCTGAGGATGTTATTTTAAAACACTTTTAAATGCATCACTGAATTGGCAAAAAAAAAAAAAAAGGAGGACATCTTCAGAGGCCAAAAGTGACGGGAAAGCATGATCCAGAGAGGTAATTGATCAGGAAGCTGACAGCAGGCAGAGGGGAGCTGCCAATCCCTGGGGTATCAGCACTGCTGGTTTTCATAGCTGCCATAAGTAATAGAAAAACCCATGCAAGGAGGCGATGAGGCCTCTGCAGAGAATAGGGACCTTAAAAGGCACACCCTCAAGGAAATGTTAGACCATTACACAGAGAGAGGTGGTAGACACTAGCCTCTGTGTGGAGGGGGATAATCTTCACTGAGAATTATTAACAAGCTGGCTCTCAGGTAAGATGGGGCTAGAATCCACACTACCTGGGTGACCCCCATAAACGAAGCTAAAAATGTCATTTAAAGTGACCCTGAGTTGTCAAGGCCCTCAGATGCCTGACAGAGGCCATGAGAAATCCTTTCCAAAGGACCTTGGACCTTAAAACCAAGCCTCAAAGGGTTCCCTTGAAACACATAATAAAGAAACAAATTGCCTTAAGGAAGAATCACCAGAAATAGCAAACAAGAGAATCAGAATGCAGGAGACTTTGAATATAACCATTACTGGATATCTGATACAAAATAAGAGTGTTTATTATGCTTAAGAAAAATCAAAGAAGGTATGAAACTTTGACCAAAGAACAAAAGAGATAACAAATGACAAATCAGACTTTCAGACATCACAAGCATAGTCACCAAAATAAGGAATAAGTGTAGTTCAGTTCAGTCGCTCAGTCGTGTCCAACTCTTTGCTACCCCATGAACTGCAGCACACCAGGCCTCCCTGTCCAAATAAGGTTAAGAGGTTTGTTATTATTTACAAGGGAGAAAAAAATCAGAAGCCACCCCTGCATCACCAGAGAAGAGAAAAGTCAACTTTTGTACAGTCAAACTGTGAGACACTTTAAATTGGTAAAAGTGAATGCACAAGAGCTATGCAAATTGGCTTAAATGACCTGTACAAGCATAATTTTGAATTTAAAAATTCAAGCTGAAGAAAAAAGCAGGATGCTATATATATGTATAAAGTGTAAAAGTAGAAAATACTGTATTTTGTTAGAAATACCTCAAAAGACAGCTAATATATACATACACATACACACCCACACGAAATGAAATGGAAGTATGTGGAATGAAAAGTGTTAGATTCAGGGTAGTGGTAACCTTTGAGGGGGTGGAGGGAGATATGGAGAGGAGGGTGGTACACCCAAGGCCTTGGCTCATGGCATTACTTACTCTTAAGCCAGAGGGTGGCTATATTGATATGTGCCATATTTTCTTGTAGACTCTATTATCAGAAGCATCTTATTATAACATAGTTTTAATAGAACAGAAAAAGCAAAGGTACAGTTTTCTTTCCCTTTATACCTAGATTATTTGTGGAGGGATCACTACTTCATTTATTTTCTTGTTTGTTTATTACATAAGGAGACTTTCTTTTCTGGTGTTTCAATCAACAGCAGAAAATCAGGTCCAGGAGACGAAGAATAAGCTGGAGGTAGCAAAGCACCAGTCAGCGTTGGAGGGTGGACTTGCCCAGCTGCGGACCACGTTGCAGAGGAATCGAGAAGAGGCTGGCCGTGCACGAGCTCAGAGGCTGAAGCGGCCCGGCACCAGGCTGGGGGCCTTGAGGAGGTCGTTGACCCTACCTCTGCCACCAAGAGCAGACAAACAGTGCTTATTCGAAAGATAATCCCTTAACCCCAGATTTTTATGCCATTTGTCAGCATTTCCTTTAGGGCTGGTCCCTGTTCCATAGTTTGTGTGTAGGGACCCCACTGGGCATGGAGATGCTTCTGTACATGGAGGGCTGTCTCCCACGGAAGAGTTTTGTGACTAGATTATGTTAGACTGTTTACCCCCATCTAGTCGAATTTTTTTCCTAAACTTCCAAACAGTCACAATTTATGTCATGGGTCTAACTGTACGTATTTGCCCTTTGCTCTAATTAAATCACATAGCAGATAAAGAAGTATAAGTCACCTGCCAAAGAGAATAGATTGAGTTACAAAATCAGAGTAAATTCATGAACCAGTTGTGGAAAATGGCCTATTCATTTTGGTTGCTGAAAGAGGCTGTCAACTCATTTTCTTGGCAGGAAATCTTTGGTTGGTCTCATTCAGTAGCTTAAGCAAAAGAAAGAGGTTGAAGTGTGTTTTATAATTGGTGTATTTTCTTGCTGTTAATTCCTAATGTGCTGGGTACATTTTCCACTGACTTGGGAGGTGAGGGTGTTTTCTATGAAACAGAGGTTGAGAAAGGTTCTTCCTGCCCACCTTCTACCACTTCCATAGTCCATTCCTGGGTCGGGCCTGTATTCATCTGTCTAACGTTCTAGGTTGTCAGTCACTCAGGCTGACCCTGAAGATTTCCCTTCTAATATTGAGGGAGCGCTTCGTAACCTCCTGCCTCCCTTCCTACCACGTTCCTATCTCACCTTTGTACCAAGCAAATCCTGTGTCCTTGCTGCTTCTGAATGTTCACCACTCGCTCTGACCTTGCACTTGTAAGTGCTCAACCCAACTGAAGCGAGACCTTTGTCCAGGGCAGCACTGAGCCAGTTCCGTCCTGTGTAGCTCTGACCTTATATTTCAGGACAAACTGGTTCCTCATAAATAGTTGCCATCACAGAAAACAATGTTTGATATCTTACAACAGGAAATTTTCATTTTTAATTCACTAAAGCTGAGAATTTTTTCAGCTTGTAAACAAGCAAACAATACCAATGAAAGCCCTGTTGGACATCTCAGAGTGACTCAAGCATATTGAGTGGATGAGGGTTGCCTCTTACTCCTTTTATGAACAGTATCGGTCAGACATCACATGTGTGCATGCTTTACAAGTATCTTCTGATAATGAGAATGTTACTGTGTTGTAGGAGTTTGTTGAGCTACAGAATCAATGTGCTGTTCTTCAGCATAAGATGAGCTTATCAGGACTGATAAAGGAAACATTAGGAAAAGTGAAACAGCTAAAAGATGCAGCAGCAAAACCGGCTGGAGACACAGAGGACAAGATGAGAAGAATAGCAGGTACCTATTCTTTATATGTTCCCAGCTTTTTTGAGGTATAATTGACAAATAGAATTGTATGTATTTAAAGTGTACAGTGTGATGATTTGATTAATATGTATGTTGTGAAATGACTACTACAATTAAGTTAACACATCCACCACCTCACATAACTACCTTTTTGTGCTGGTGGTTTAGTCACTAAGTTGTGTCCGACTCTTGTGACCCCATGGACTGTACCAGCCGGCCTTTCTGTCCATGGGATTTTCCAGGCAAGAATACTGGAGTGGGTTGCCATTTCCTTCTCCAGGGGATCTTCCCAACCCAGGGATTGAACCTGGGTCTCCTGCACTGCAGGCAGATTCTTTACCGACTGAGCTGCCAGGGATGCCTGTGAAGTTGCTCAGTCATATCTGACTCTTTGTGATCCCATGGAATGAAGTCTACCAGGCACCTCCATCCATGGAATTTTCCAGGCAGGAGTACTGGAGTGAGTCGCCATTTCCTTCTCCAGGGGATCTACCTGACCTGGGGATTGAACCCAGGTCTCCCGCATTGCAGGCAGACTCTTTACCCTCTGAGCCACCAGAGAAGCCCAGCCTTTTTGTATATGTGGTAATAATGCTTCTGATCTACTGATATGTACAATACAATCTGATTGATCCACAGAACCATTCACCTTACAACTGGAAGTTTGTATTCTTTGACCAACATCTGCCCAATGTCCTCTACCCCCTCAACCCATGGCAGCTGCAATTCTCCTCATTCTGTGTGTTTAGAGTCCACATATGAGTGAGATCATGTAGTATTTGTCTTTCTCTGTCTGGTTTATTTTCACTTAGCATAATGCCCTCTAGGTTCGTCCATTGTTGCATATGGGCAAGATTTCCTTGTTTTTTATGGCTGAACTATATTTATACATATATATGTATATATCTGATATGTGAATATATATATGCCTCTCACATTGTTTGTATCCAGTCATCCATGGACCGACACAGGTTGTTTCCATGTCTCAGCTGTTGTGAACAGTGCTGCAGTGAACACAGGAGAGCAGTATCTCTTTGAGATACAGATTTTGTTTCTTTCAGATGAATACACACACTGAGGATTCCCAGATCATGTAACAGTTCTATCCATCCTTTTATGCACTCCCCTAGTTTGACAATAACATCATATTAATAATATTCCACCTTCCTAGTAGGACAAATACTGGTTTCAATTTATTGTTGACACAGCTCAACCACTTATGAATCCACTGAGTTGAGACAGAAGTAGGAGCTGGGTTTGTGACTGTAACAGAACATGCCTTGTGCCTGGTCTTACTTCAAAGAGTATTGATGAACTCTGACCTGTACTAATGGGAGCACACTGAAATTGCCTTTAGTCACTTTAAAATGCCCTTGTTCTAATTTGATGCTTCTGTTATTTCTCTGGCTGTGCCAGGTCTTGTGCTGGGTCTTAGTTGTGGCATGCAGGATCTTCAGTTGTAGCTGTGGACTCTAGCTCCCTGACAAGGATTGAACCCAGGCCCCCTGCATCGGGAGCTCAGAGTCTTAGCCACTAGACCACCAAGAAAGTTCCCTAATTTGGTGCTCCTTAACCAGAGGTGATTTTCTCCCCTCCCCGGGGATAAAAATGTTCGAAGACATTCCTGTTTGTCACAACTAGTGGTTCAACTAACGTTCTAGTGGATGGAGGTTTAGGGATGTTGCTAAATGTTCTATAATCCACAGAATGTCTCCCTGACAATGAACAGTTATTCTGCCCAAAATATCACTAGTGCCAAGGTGGGGAACCCTGTCCTAACCCATGTTGCTCATTTTCTCTTCTCCTTCAAATTACTTTTTTGGAGTTAGTATGATCTAGACTCTGGAATGCTACGTCATTTAGCACAGGTCTGTAGGTAGCAACTCGGAATGAAACACACTCTGAACAAAATGGAAATTTTGATGCACAAGAAGTGTAGTAAATATTGGTATTATATGTAATATGGATAACTAATGAGAACCTACTGTATAGCTCAGGAAACTCTACTCAGAGCTCTATGGTGAACTAAATAGGAGGGAAATCAAAACACAAAGAAGGGATATATGTATATATAGCTGGTTCACTTTGGTGTACAGAAGAAACTAACACTACAGCGGAAACTAACCCAACATCGTAAAGCAACTATGTGCAAGCGTGCTCAGTCATGACTGATCGTTTGCAACCCCATGGACCATAGCCTGCCATGCTTCTCTGTGGATGGAATTTTCCAGGCAAGAATACTGGAGTGGGTTGCCATTTCCTATTCCAGAGGATCTTCCCAACCAGGGATCGAACTGGTGTCTCCTGCATTGCAGGCAGATTCTTTACCACTTGCTCCACCTGGAAAACCCAAAGTAACTACATTCCAATAAAAATTAACTTAAATAATAAAAGCCAAAGAACCATGAAAAGCATAGACCAATTTGGCTAAAGAA
>SJYV01046339.1:24710-63160 GCA_006410875.1 Neotragus pygmaeus | reverse complement strand
ACCCAGAGGGATGGTAGGAGGAGGAAGGAGGGAGGGGAGTTCAGGATGGGGAACACGTGTATACCTGTGGCAGATTCATGTTGATGTATGGCAAAACCAATACAATATTGTAAAGTAATTAACCTCTAATTAAAATAAATAAACTTTTATTTAAAAAAACGTCACTTTATACCTTATTTGGTGAAAATGTGACACATATTTTCTTATGTCAATGGCATTTAATGGTCTGTATTTTAAAATCCCGGAGATGAAGAATTATACTCATCTATTTGCATTCCATCATTTTGCCCAACCACATCCGTAAGGTCAATGCAAAACCAAGATCAAGGTCTCATGCATTTGAGCCTTTACTAAACATTACCTTCACTTTTCACATGAATTCAGTCAGCTCCAGAAGTAGCAAAAATATGTAAAACAATAAAACTGTTCTATGAACAAAAATGTCAGCTTTCAATCACCTATTCTTGGTTGACATAATCTTATGTTCAAAAATTTTGTATGTGGAGTTTACTACATCTTATAGTTTAAACTTCAGTCACCTTCCTCTAGTTCTTCACCCAGTTCAGCATAAATTTGAAATTAGACCCATTCTCCACCATCATTCCTCAAGGATGTCTCCTTGACCTTCCAGATCAGACCAACACTCCCCTTGTATGTGATAGCTAGGATCCAGTCACTGTCCTTTTGGAGCCATTGTTAGAGATGGACTTTTCCATTTTTTATGATACTTTGATCACTATTTGTTTCCACTGCCTGATTATACATGCCTTTATTTTTTCTCACACAGACATCTCTCCATATTTATCGACATTGTCAGCACTTGAAGGAATTCATTTAAAATGTGTTATATGAATAAATAAAACATTTTCCTCTGTGTTTCCTAAGTCATCATACTGTATTATCTCAAGCTTATCCTGTTTCCCCTGTTTCCTTTTTGAATTTTCATTGATATATATATATATACTTTTTTTTTTTTTGGCTTTTCTGCTTTCAGCTGTTTTTACTAGAAAAAAGTGTTCGGTTTAAATACTATTTAAATNCCTAAGTCATCATACTGTATTATCTCAAGCTTATCCTGTTTCCCCTGTTTCCTTTTTGAATTTTCATTGATATATATATATATACTTTTTTTTTTTTTGGCTTTTCTGCTTTCAGCTGTTTTTACTAGAAAAAAGTGTTCGGTTTAAATACTATTTAAATAATCCATAGGAATTCTATCCAAAAAATCCCCACATTCTTGTCATTTTTTAAACTCCTATTAAACTCAAAGGATCATTTAATTTCATTTAAAAAGGTGGTACAACAGCCTCTAGGGCTCCACACTCAGCAAGTTATACCAAAGTGACTTAAGCCATATTTTTATTCTCTTCTTCCCTTCAGGAATCTTCAAGACAAGCAGTCAATTTAGCCCCATTTTATTCTTAAAAAAGACTTTAGTGTTCTTGACAGGTGTCAGATTGCAAGTCCTTAGGGACAAATGTTTCCTATTTGCCATCAGAGCATTTATAACACAGACAGTTGTATGTGGTTTTTCTTTCTCTTGCCCTGTTCTTTACCTTATCCACAGACCACAACCCTGACCCTCAGAGAGCAACTCTAGATGTAGGAGAGTAATTCAGTCTCCTGGCTATTAAATCACTGTCTCTTTAGCACACTTTCTCTACAAAAGTGGCAGCAAACACAACTTGTGATATTTCTTGTGTGGTGTTATACCTCATTCCCTATAATGTGGATGAAAATAGTAAACACTTTATACAAAAATTACTAAATAAGCATACAATCAGAATACCTTCAACCTTTTTTTGTTGTTGTCATTCACATTATCAGTTCAGTTTGTCTCTCAGTAATGTCTTACTCTTTGTGACCCCATGGACTGCAGCACGCCAGGCCTCCCTGTCCATCAACAACTCCTGGAGCCTGCTCAAATTCTTGTCCATTGAGTTGGTGATGCCATCCAGCTGTCTCATCCTCTATTGTCCCCTTCTCCTCCTGCCTTCAATCTTTCCCAACATCAGGGTCTTTTCAAATGAATCAGTTCTTTGCATCAGGTGGCCAAAATATTGGAGTTTTAGCTTCAACATCAGTTCTTCCAATGAACATTCAGGATTGATCTCCTTTAGGATGGACTGGTTGGATCTCCTTGGATCTCTTGAGGGACTCTCAAGAGTCCTCTCCAACACCAAAGTTCAAAGGCATCAATTCTTCTGCACTCAGCTTTCTTTATAGTGCAACTCTCACATTCAGACATGACTACTGGAAAAACCATGGCCTTGACTAGATGGACTTTTATTGACAAAGTAATGTCTCTGCTTTTTAATATGCTGTCTAGGTTGATCATAACTTTCCTTCCAAGGAGTATGCATCTTTAATTTCATGGCTGCAATCACCATCTTTTTGAAATCCCAAAAATAAAGTCTGACACTGTTTCCCCATCTATTTCCCATGAAGTGATGGGACCGGATGCCATGATCTTCGTTTTCTGAATGTTGAGCTTTAAACCAACTTTTTCTATCTCCTCTTTCACTTTCATCAGGAGGCTCTTTAGTTCTTCTTCACTTTCTGCCATAAGGGTGGTGTTATCTACATATCTGAGGTTATTGATATTTCTCCAGGCAATCTTGATTCCNTAAAGTCTGACACTGTTTCCCCATCTATTTCCCATGAAGTGATGGGACCGGATGCCATGATCTTCGTTTTCTGAATGTTGAGCTTTAAACCAACTTTTTCTATCTCCTCTTTCACTTTCATCAGGAGGCTCTTTAGTTCTTCTTCACTTTCTGCCATAAGGGTGGTGTTATCTACATATCTGAGGTTATTGATATTTCTCCAGGCAATCTTGATTCCAGCTTGTAAATCTTCCAGCCTAGCGTTTCTCATGGCGTACTCTGCAAATAAGTTAAATAACCAGGGTGACAATATACAGCCTTGATGTACTCCTTTTCCTATTTGGAACCAGTCTGTTGTTCCATGTCCAGTTCTAACTGTTGCTTCCTGACCTGCATATAGGTTTTTCAAGAGGCAGGTCAGGTGATCTGGTATTCCCATCTCTTCCAGAATTTTCCAGTTTATTGTGATCCACACAGTCAAAGGCCTTGGTATAGTTAATAAAGCAGAAATAGATGTTTTTCTGGAGCTCTCTTGCTTTTTTAGTGATCCACCAAATGTTGGCAATTTGATCTCTGGCTCCTCTGCCTTTTCTAAAACCAGCTTGAACAGCTGGAAGTTCATGGTTCAAGTATTGCTGAAGCCTGGCTTGGAGAATTTTGAGCATTATTTTACTAAAGTATGAGATGAGTGCAAATGTGCAGTAGTTTGAGCATTATTTGTGATTGCCTTTCTTTGGAATTGGAATGAAAACAGAACCTTTTCCAGTTCTCTGGCCCCTGCTGAGTTTTCCAAATTTGCTGGCATATTGAGCACAGCACTTTCACAGCATCATCTTTTAGAATTTGAAATAGCTCAACTAGAATTCCATCACCTCCTTTAGCTTTGTTCATAGTGATANTTCCAGTTCTCTGGCCCCTGCTGAGTTTTCCAAATTTGCTGGCATATTGAGCACAGCACTTTCACAGCATCATCTTTTAGAATTTGAAATAGCTCAACTAGAATTCCATCACCTCCTTTAGCTTTGTTCATAGTGATACTTCCTAAGGCCCACTTGACTTCGCATTCCAAGATGTCTGGCTCTAGGTGAGTGATCACACCATCGTGATTATCTGGGTCATGAAGATCTTTTTTGTAAAGTTCTTCTGTGTACTGCCATAAATGTAAAATAGAGTGATCTCCAAAGCATTTCTTTCCTCCCAAAATGTTTTCTATGTTTTAGAATTAGCAGTCATTCTTCAGAATTTTCTGAGGAAGTTCAATAACCTTTTCATAAATTTCAAGGAAAAAAAAAAAAAAAACCCTTAAAGCTAAAGTTAGTCTCAAGCTTAGCAAACATCCCAGGGAGACTAGCTGGAGATTATCTCTACATACAGGAGTTTGCTTGACACCCAATGATGAGGACAATATCATCAGATTTAAAGATGCTATCTTTTTATCAGCATGGAGATCAGTCTTCCACTTAAATCTCAGAAAAGTTTCCAGCATTATGAGAGAGGTGGCAATTCAGCATTGGTGCATGGTCAGCAACAGTCAGGCCTGGAAGGCTCAGGATGAGGACTGCTAAAGCCAGCACCCCCCACAATGGGAGTTGTTATTCCCTCCACCAGCCACGTACTGCCGTAGACGACTGTGAATGAAATTAATCACTTAGACATCCACCTCATTACCATGCAGAGCTTCATTTAGAATCTAAATTCACATTGATAGACTTTTCTTCAGTTCTAACATTGAATGGAACAAAGATGCTCTACCCTCCCTAGTCCTAGAAGATTCTGATCTGACTCCCATTACAGTTCCAATAGCACCGGTCTCATAGTAATCCTGGAAGGGGAGACTAGGAGTTCTTAAATTGCATGAGGTTGTGGCAGGATAGAATCTAATTTTTAAAGCAATATAGTTCCAGAAACAGTGCAGATGATTTTGTATTCCTGTTCCAAGCATTTTAAAGCTTGGATCCGCGCAACTTGTCACCATTCCAACCAAAAACTGGCACAAAATGCATCTGACTTTCCGTTGTAGACCATTTCCTCAATGTAGTTACTGACATCTTTATTCATTTCCTCGTATCTTCTCTGGGCATATGGAGGGAGTCAGTACAATATATTAAAGAAAGAAAACACTAACACTGTGTGTGAAAGGAAGAATATTTTCACAGGCGCAGGTCTGACCACATTTTTAGGTAGAAATTTCACATACGCCATCATCCTCAGCATAATCAGGACAGGTCTCTGAACTGTGCTTCAAGCAGGTTTTTAACAAAGACATTAAGTACTAGGACCTCAGTGATAGCCACATCGGAGGTGCTGATCTCATATTTCCCCAGAAGTGCATCAAGCATATGTTTACTTCTTCCCCAAACCTAAGTATGTATAAAGGATTTCTTTCTCATCTCAGAGGCCTCCCTCTCAGACTCCTCACTTGCCCTCTTATTAACTTCATCACTTTTGTAGATCAGCGGTCACTAGTGTCGTACATGTTTGACATATTCCTAATGATCACAGTTTAATGTACATCTTTCCTTTCTCATCTTGGTTTGGGTTTAACATGGTGTCTGAATTGTGGGTGAGGGCATATTGTGAAAGTTTCATTCATACTGCATGTTAGATAACACAGCTGTAAAGCAGCTGTTCTGTTTAAAAATTTCTATTATTGCTTATTAAAGTTACTCTCAGAATCAGCTTCTCTATAATGTGTACATTTCTATCAGAAAATTAAACATTTAAAAACAACTTCCACAGTATATATCAATGCTTAGACATCACCCCTGGTATTGGTCTGGAGCAATCTCAAATCTTGTGAATAAGTAAATATTGAGTAAAAGTAAATAAGTTGTAAATATTGATTGAGACATATCCTATGCTTCAGGTGCGGTACCAGGCACTGGAGACGCAGAGGTGAGTAAGGCGTTTCACCTCAGTGAGACTCAGTTCTTAGCATCCTTCATGCATTAGAGTGGCCCTGATACCCTTTTTCTCTACAGTGGATGCTAACACAAAAGAATTGATGAACATTAGCAAAAGAGACAAATGGCAAAACTGTTTGAAGTCTTCTTTCTTGGGCTGGCTCTTCTCCAAATGACAACTGATGATTAGGTAATGAATGAGACCTTACTAAAACCACTTATTTCCTCTGATTAAAATACTATGTACCGTAATGACATATTGCAGAGAGAACAACCTTTTCACGCTCACTACTCTCTTGTTGAGTTATCATTCAATATTGGGTAGAGAAGCGGCTAAATGTACAAAATTTAGGGTCAAGTGAAAATTACCCAAACCTTTATGGGTAATTAGGTTGGGTTATATTAGGCAAGGGAACATTCATTAGTTACAATGCAAACGCTCTGTGGTTACTAGACATTTACATCCCGGCATGGTTCCTAGTTCAATCCATAATTACCTATTCACCAGATGATCACTTTTGCAGCCAGGTCAGAAAGAAACCCTCAAGATACACTGTTCTGTCACCCTGGAAATGTGGTGAGTAACGCAAGAGCACAGCTTCTTTATCTCTGCAGATGAGAAGGGTTCTCTTTGAAATTTCCCTTCCTCCGGAGAGAAAGGGATGCATCATTTGAGTAAGACTTCTTCTGCATGTGTTTTGAGGGAGTTTATAAGAGATCTGCTCTACAATATCAACCCTGGTAATTGCACCATTATAGATTAATTTCCTCAAGTATCAGATGCCTTTCAAATTAAAGACACAAGGTAAAACCCAAATTCTTCCAAGAAAGCAGTATTTTAAATTGATGTAGCTTATAGTTAAAGTATCTAACTTTAAGAAGGGTGAACATGTATTGCAGTTTGCCCATGACAGTGCTGGTTTGCATCCTTTGTCAAGGCATAGCATTTAACGGTGCCCCATTTACTCTCATTCTGGGTTAGAGGATGACAATGATATAATCTAAATAAATTGATATAGGCCAGGTTTCGTGGTTTCAAATATTAATAATAGAAGCAACACTGGCTAATTTGAATTTAATGCAAGAACATATCGTTGGTTGAATGAAGACCAAATATTCAACTCTATCTATCTACCAGAAATCAGGGAGAGCTTGTAGTCAGCTATTGTTGATGTTCAGTCACCGTTTTGTGTCCAACTATTTGTGACCACACGGGCTGTAGCATGCTGGGCTTCCCTGTAATTCTCTGTCTCTTAGAGTTTCCTCAGACTCAAGTCCATTGAGTCAGTGATGCCATCCAACTATCTCATTCTCTGACATCCCCTTCTCCTCCCACCTTCAATCTTGCCCAGCATCAGAGTCTCTTCCAATGAGTCAGCTCTTTGCATCAGGTGGTCAAAGTATTGGAGTTTCAGCTTCAGCATCAGTCCTTCCAATGAATATTCAGAGTTGATTTCCTTTAGGATTGACTGGTTTAAACCTTTTGGTGTCCAAGGAACTCTCAAAAGTCCTCTCCAGCACCACAATTCAAAAGCATTAATTCTTTGACACTCAACCTTCTTTATGATCCAATTCTCACAACTCTTTTAGTCTTTTTACCCAAACCGGAGTTTGTGGGTAGACTAACAAAATCAAAAAAAGGGTTTGGAGGATAATAGGTTAAAAAAAATTAATCAAAATTTCTCTTCCTTCTGACTTACCTCTGATGTGTTGAATTTATTTTGATGTGACAACATGTGTCTCAGAAGGACATAAACAGATATCAGTTAAGTGGGAGAAACAACCCCAGACCAATAAATTTCTCCTTCCTCAGGTTGCCTAGAAACTACTTTACAAGTCTAATCAGGATGCAAAGTTTAGACACTCTAAATTTGTTGATAGATCATTCAAATCTATAAAGCACTAGAATAATGTAATAGTAAATATTTCTGGAAATTTTATGTTAATTTATCCATTAAGCATTCATTTCCTTAATATATGAGGATTACCCTAATGCTGTTGCTAGTACACTCATTTATTAGGCATATATGGTAAACTTGTAAAATGGGAAGAATGCTATGGTTTGAATTTTTTTGTAATCCTTAGCTAAAAAGTGTTTGTCTGTGAATGTGAAGCTGCAGCTTGATTTTTAAATGAAGAATGTTATTTTCATAAATTAATGACCACTTTATTGAAGATGATGGAAATATTTAATTTCCTGTACAAGTTTGTAAAAGGGATCAAAAACCATTGATGATACTTTGGAAAGAAAACAAGCTCAGTTCATCGATAGTAACAAAAGAACCTGTTCTGTGCTATAGCAAATGTGTTGATGGAAAAATAATCATTAAACTCATGCTATTTAAAGTCTTAATAATTGTTTGCTTTATAATAAAATTATTAAAATACTTGTGTACCATATTAAAATACACATTATACTACACTCCAAGAAAAAGAGCTTGATTTCTATTTGATAAGAAAACATACATCTGTCTCAGAATAATAATTTATTGAAGTTTCAACAAATGCACGTTCATGCAATACACTCAGAAAACAAGGTGAAAATAAGACAGTATTAATCCCCAGTAATTGGAATAGTGATTTGGGAATTGAACAGCCTTCATTCTGCTTACTAATTCTTTATGCAACCATATGCTGGCAGCTGAAACGCTGCTTACCTTAAATCTAAATTAGTAATGTGACTGTAATGTTTTTTATTAATGCTGAATCTTGTTCCACCATTAAATATGGCTTAACTTTAATAGGGCTAAAACAAAAAGAAAAATGCCATTCTTGGATTTAATATTCCATATACAGTTTAAGAAACAACATATCTTTCATAAAAGCATTTTTCTCTGGGAGGCCTGTTTGACTACGCTTAGACATTCTCTTGTCCTTTCTAGATGTTCTTCTTCACTTCTGTATTTCTTGATTGATGATAAACTCCAGAGACATGTCAAGAATGATCCCCATATAGATTTTGCACTGTAAAATAAATGCCTAATCACAGTAGGATTATTTATAAGTAATCCATCCTAATAGAAGGAAAACATAACAGAGTCTATCTATCCTGCCACTAAAAGTTCTTCAGAGCATGAATGATTGCTAATTGTATGCAAAAAAAAAAAAAAAATCTGAGAGTAGAGTTGACTCCATTCAAAGTGGGAATTGATGAGCTCAGTGCCAATAAAATGTACACACTTCACAGTTCATTAAACTGTTCACCTGATTAAATGTCACTATTGACATATTAGCCAAAACAGGACCTCAGCATTTGTGATTATTATATTCCATCCAATATGTTGTTTATTTTTTTCTATTTCAAATGATATAATGATTTTACTCAACATTAAACGATATAATCTTACAATTTTCAGTTAAGAGTATAGAGAGGCACTTAAATATGAAGTTAAACCTAAGCAATGACATAGCATTTATTAATTTGCATTACCACCAGGTCACTAACCAACTTGAACTAGTTGCTAGCATTAGACTAAAATGAATTATTCTTAAATAACTGGAGAAATAACTTATAAATTTTTTTATATATAGCTGATATGTCAAAGCACACAAACTGAAATGGGTGTTGTGATGATAATAGATAGAAAGAGAAACAGAATAATTTGCATGCATTCTATGTGTTTTAAAAGTCTTGTCAGTATTTTTTTTTCCTATATGAGTGGAAGTATTTCAAGTTTTCACAGAACTTCACTATTTTTTTTTCAATGAAAAGCTAAAGAACAAAATCACATACTTTTTAGGATAATAGAGCAGAAGCATTCACAATATTTTGTACTTATTGTGTATGTCATTAGTTAAAATTCTTAAAAGCCGAAGTTGGGATTTAAGAATTCTGTTTCCATGCCCTGCCACAAATCACTAGAACATTCTGTTCTGTAGATAACATGATGATTGTATTGTCTAATTACGCCATGTGTAATTAGGCTGACTATTTGGTGAGTGGTCATGAATTCAAACAGAAACACTCTAACAGTGAATCCAAACAAAAATTTCCAACCAAACACTCTTCAGTTAAAACATACCATTCCAGAGTCCAGTATCTATTTCAGAACTTTCTTCACTGTCAATTTCCAAATCGTTTAATAGCTGATCTTATTAAGAAATGCTTTATCCTTTTCATTTATTTCTTGGCCAGCATGTGTATGAGATTCTAAATCCCATGATTATACACATAGGATTCTCAAGAAGGATAAAATACAGTCAGAATTCATTCCAAGGATGTCACTAATGCGTAACAGAGAGAACTAATAGGTACACCTCAGAAAACTCAGCAATAATTACTCTTATGAATTATGGTGTATGAATAAAATATAGATGTATGAGTAATCATATATACAAGTATCTAAATACATATATATATTTTAGTAGCTTTATAGTGACTTTCACAGAGAACATGTGATTTAAGTTTTAAGGAAAACACATTGTATGACAAAAGTACTTGTAAAGTCTAATAATGTACCAAACATACAAATAATTTTTCTCTTGTTGGTACAGCATCCAGATATACCAAAAATAAATAAATAAAAAAGAAGAAATAAAATGCTTTTTCTCTTCTTTTGTTTGTTTTTATTCCTGTTTTTCTGCAAAACTGGACCCCTCCCTATATGTACACTGCTTCTAATATAGCCAAGACTTCCCTCTTGTGGCTGATTGATGTCAAAAAAAACTCCTTTATCTCTTAACTGACCAGTTTCTTAAATTGTTTTAGCATGAAACTGAAAAGAACCAAATCACAAAATTTAAAGTTTCAAGAAATCAAAGATAAACATGTAATTAGAATAAGCTTATCAGATTCTCTGAAATACTCAAAGTTTAAAATTATCCAATTGAATTCCCAGAATTCCTTCTAATAGTTGATTTAAAACCTTTGTGTTTCTCAGTGTGCATATTCTTCTTTTGCTTCTGGCTCGCATTTTTAGAGATATTACTTTTGGTTTCTGAAATAAAATATTTACTGTGTTCTTTAGACTACTTGTTTTCAGCCCTACTCAAAGTGGGGTAAAAAGAAAACACAGTCTTTTTAATTAATATTTTTGCCTTGAAAACACAAAAATCTGATTTCCTGAAATTTAGAATATATTGGATGGGAATAAGAAGTGAGAAGAAAAATGTTAACCTTTAATTCATTAGCATCTTTGAGTTAAAATAACAACACTTGCAAACAACAAAGTGCTAACATTAATAAAAAACAACACTAAACTAAAAATGAAGAGAAATTGAAGACTCGCTTAATGTGACCTGCTTAACTATTCATGTCTCAATTAATACTTGCATAACCCTCTGATTATGTTACAAACTTCCATTTTGTAGCTGAAAAAATTGCTATTTTGATAATTTCCATGAATAAGCCCCAACCTGTACTGTTACACTCTTCAAAAATTAACTCTGTGTTTGTATTAATAAGCAATTTTTCTCATTTTCATGCCTTTATTTTTTTCCATCTAAACTTCACTTTCAACTAAAAATGAAGACTATTGAGATAAAGAGGCTAAATAGTTTGATCAAAATCACAGACAGAAATTATGGTTCCAGTTATGAAATAAATCACATTGGTTCTTTACCTCAAAGGAAAAATATTAAAGATATATCTTTCTTTGGGGCAATAGGCTTTATCTCATTCTAGCTAAGATGTCTATTTTTTGGATGCTATGAGAAAACACTTATGCAGAGTGAAGTAAAAATAACAGAGGTGCTTTAGCAGAAGTGTTTGCTATGAGTTTCAAAAGCAGTCTGTTTTATGATAAGAGGGAATACAAAATTCTAAAAAAAATAAAATTGCAAAGAACTGCAAGTAATATATTTGAACATTTTATAAAACTGAAACTTAGGGATAGACACAATCCACCAAAAAGACTTTTGAATTATTAACTAGCTTGTCAGCATTTGCTATTTCGGTGCAAGCTGGAAGGTGGGTTGCTGTGCCTCCTCTTTGATAGGGTTTAAGAAAAATCACTTTAATGGCAGAATATCTTTGAGGCATGGTTTATATCATTGCCCATTAAATGTGATGAATTCCAAAACATGATTATGACATTTTAGAGGACGTTTTCTTTAAAGAATTGCTTTTTAAAAAAGCAGATTCAAAAATAACATAAAAATGAAATGTTTCTTCTGATGAAAAAAATGTCCTACTGGAATTAGTATGTTAAAAAAAAAAATAACTGCTTTAGAATCACCTGGAAAGTTGTAATAGATCATCACTGACCACAAGTTTCTTTTCAGCAACCTGTTTCCAGTGATTCATAAGAAAAGTCACTCTAGGAATGAATAATATGTAAGAGGAATTAAACCTACCTTTATTTAAAATATTATTTTTTCCTATACTTAAATGAGCAGAAAGTAATCTGAGAAAGACTTCTCACTAATGTTGATAGAGATTTTAAGATAGTACTTTACATGAAGACTTCCTTCAGAGCTGAGCATGCTTTTTGAGCTTCACATTATTTGGGTTATCCTTAATTCCATCAGAAATAAAGCATAAAATGGTAAAGTTTGGTATATCTGAGAAAAATCATTTGTCTTAATTCAGTGTCATGGAGAATCTTTCAGAGAAATATCAAGGATTGTCAAATGCTGCTAAACCAATGGACCATATTAGCTTTATACCATGATGCATACTTCTGTTGAAAGCAATATTATATTACTAGAGAATACGATAGACTTGGTTATGGAAGACAAATCTAGTTATACATTTGTTATGAGGTATGCACTCATAAGTTCTCTATTCATTTCAGTTGTCACAAAGTACCACATGCATCTTAACTAAACTCTTGATGGTTTTAAAAAAGAGAGAGAGGTCTAATGCACATCATAATAATAAAGACAATTTTTTAAATTAGGTCTTGTCTGCAAGAGCTTAACTAGGTATCAGATCAGGAAATAGCTGAGTTTTTACTACAGTAGTAACAAATTAATACATTCAACTATCAGTTGAAAACTCTGCTGTGGTGGGAAAAGTGTCTTTGTTTGTGTGTTTTGTCATACTTGGCAACTATATTTCAAGTCTTGGTTATTCTCCAAGTTATATTTTTTTATAATTAAGTCATTCATATGTATAACACAAATTATTGGATCTGTCCTGCCATCAATAGCTTAATCCATTCTTTGAGAGAAACAGAAATAATCTTAGAAAAAAAAATACTCTACCAAAAAATTAAAGCTTAAAGTAAACAAACTCAAGAAGCAAACAGCTATGAAAAATAAATCAAAGAAGCTTTCATAAATAAATTTATGAAACTGTCATAAATGAATTTTAGGAAATTTTAATAATTCAGCAAATATATGCATTTTATTTTCAAAATTTATTCAAATAAATTGTCATTTGTTTTTGTTGTTAGTCACTAAGTCGTGTCCAACTCTTCTGCAACCCTATGAACTGTAACCTGCCAGGCTCCTTGTTCCATAGGATTTCTTAAGCAAGAATACTGGAGTGGGTAGCCATTTCCTTCCCCAGGGGATTTTCCCAATCGAGGGATGGAATTCATCTCTCCTGCACTGGCAGGTGGATACTTTACCATTGAGCCACCTGTGAAGTAATTTAACAACTCTTTAAGCTCAAATTTATTATGTCCTTTTTGAATAAATTAAATTTGTAAACTGTTATAAACTTAGACATCAGTGGGGAGCAATGGAATAAGATTATAAACTAATAGCTTTGCATTTGATAAAAAGTATGAAACCAGCCATGTGTTCCTGCACAAGTGTACGACATCATTAAAAAATACCAACACTGTGCCTTTAAAGACTATGATGCGTAAAATGACATTGATGAAACCAGAAATGCTTCTTCTCAAGAAAAGAAAACTTGCAGAAGATAGATTTTAAATAGCTGTTTTGTAGTACAGAGTTATTTCTTTTTCTTTCTTTTTTTCTTTCTTGTTTGTACGTAGGGATGAATGGTGGTCATGAGGAACGAGTGACACGGAAGCCTGTGTGTGCAAAAATAATAACGTCTAGCCATGTTCTGTAGTGGGGAGAGCTTGCCGTCTCTGTAAGTTTTCAAAGTTTAAGTGTCTGGGAAGAACACAAAGAAAAGATTTCTAAATTGGAGTTCTGGAGTCCAAGTCTTGAGCTTGGATTCTTGTTCTATCACTGGGACAGTGAACTTGAGCATTGTGAATAATGAAAGTAGTTACATCATAAAGTTGTTGAGGATTAAATGAAGTAAGAGATAAAAATCCCTTAATGTGGTGGGTTTCCAAATATGAAAACATCCTTAAATTTTACATATTATTATTCCACACATGCATAAACTCCCTTCTGTTTATAAGGCATTTACAGATCAGCTCCTAATAATTAACCATAAAGTGCCACCTAAAGTATAAAGGAAAATAAGACAGTCTCCTAATTTTGAGGAGCTCTTTGTTCTCAAATTAAATGAAATGGCAAATCATCTCAAAATGGCCTGACGGGTTCTAAGCAGAAAGTGTGGGAGCACAGAGGAGGCAGGCACTGGGCTCCCCTGAATTTCTAAGCAGTGGACAGGAAGCCATGGAAGGATTCACAGCTTACCGCTCCTTTCTCTTCTGGGTATTTCTGAAATACTTAAATAATTTCTACAAGTAGCTATTCTCATCATTGCTTGAAACTTCATATGTTACTGTTAGAAAGTAGACTGGTGTTCAGTATTTACTTCAAAATGTATGTATAAAAAGGGCTGGAAATGAATTGAAAGCAGGACTACAGCTTTTATCTGAAAGCTATAGCTGCACGTTAATTTGAGAGAAGTGATGGAAACCAAGAAGATCATAAACCTCACAAGCCACCTCTGGATTTACACTATGAAACACACCCTTATCAATGTTGGTATTTCTTAAAATATCTTTTTATTAAAACCTAAGTTCAAAAAACTGTAAATTTGACAAAACTACCTTTCTCTCTCTAGAATACACAA
Organism: Neotragus pygmaeus; assembly: GCA_006410875.1. Classification (NCBI taxonomy): domain Eukaryota; kingdom Metazoa; phylum Chordata; class Mammalia; order Artiodactyla; family Bovidae; genus Neotragus; species Neotragus pygmaeus. Next base: position 48,758 of record SJYV01046339.1, on the reverse strand, counting down.
TTTAACATAACCAGATTTTCTTTCTGCTTGGAGAAGCTTCTCCACTGACTCCATGTTTCAGGGTTTTTTCCACTCTTCAAATACCCAATGAATTCTACATTATTCTTCTAACCCAGTGATTCTTCTTAATAAATGGGCATTTTCTTTCCTGTAATACCATACAAATATCATTCTTATATTCTACCATAATTTGTGTTAACATAGATTTTTGCTGTTTTCTTGATTTTATGACTCTTACTGATTGATGAATCATTACTCACAACCCCTAAAACTGTACTTTGCTCCATAAATGTTTGCTAAATAGTGAAACTGAGCAACCCATTAAACAGCTCTTACCTGTTTAATCCTAAAAGGGGTAAAGAAGTAGTTGTAGCAAATATTAATAGTTTTACATAATTCTAGTTTTAAGAACTCTCACAATATAATTTGCTCTCAAATAATGTGGTTCAGAAAAATAACTAGTCATATATTCCTATCAAACTCTTTTGTTATATGATTGCTAAATTGCAACTCAGTAGCCAATATCCTCTGCTTCAGTCATGTCTTTTGATAAAGCTTTATAAATTATGTGAATCACAGAAAATAAAGGGGCAAGTTGAGCATTATCTAAATCATAGAGCTATAAATAAAAGCAATTCATTGGTATATGATTTTGTGCCAACATTTCATTATGTCTCTCAGGTTATTCTAATACACTTTAGAGATAATTGATCCTTTTCTTACAGCATCAATAGGTCCTAAGAAAAGGGTACATACAAATTTTAAAGTGATAAAGCTAATAGAAAGGGGTGAGTGAAACAAGTATTTCTTAAAAATTGCATTGCAAAAAACTGTTTAACAATTTCCCTCAAAGAAATTTTCCAGTTTTGATATTTGCATGATTGAATGTCTATCTGTAATGCCTGCAGAGAATGACTATAACTGTGATGGGAATTTTGTGATGAGCCTTAGAACTTCAATACTTTAGTTGGCTTTAGGGTAAAGACAGCCAGTGTGTTAGAATAGTGCAGAAGTTTATTAACAAATCTATTTGCTCTAAGTTAGTAACTATACCATTGTTTCTTACTTTCGCCTTCCTTGCCTGTACTCCTTTCAGTTCAGTTCAGTTCAGTCACTCAGTCGTGTCTGACTCTGCGACCCCATGAATCACAGCACGCTAGGCCTCCCTGTCCATCATCATCTCCCGGAGTTCACTCAGACTCACAGCCATCGAGTCAGTGATGCCATCCAGCCACCTCATCCTCTATCGTCCCCTTCTCCTCCTGCCCCCAATCCCTCCCAGAATCAGAGTCTTTTCCAATGAGTCAACTCTTTGCATGAGGTGGCCAAAGTATTGGAGTTTCAGCTTTAGCATCAGTCCTTCCAAAGAACACCCAGGACTGATCTCCTTTAGAATAAACTGATGCTCTTTTAGGCTTTCTCAAATTTTTATTGTATTTTAGTTTAATAATATTCACCTAAAGCAACACTTACTCAAGTGAGTGGCATGAAAGAGTAGTGCCATGATGTATTCTATAATAAAATGGAACCATTGTCATATGAGCCTGGAAAATACTACAAAACCCATTACCATTTAGCAATTCAATATGCACATTGATATATTAAGTCCCAATAAATCATACAGTAAAGAAATCTATTTAACTTGGTTAGCCAACATTTTTTATTTGCTATTTACCATGTGGCTCATTAGAAATAATAAAGAATTGATAATGCACCACTGACTGTGTTGATAATTATTTTGATAATTCACCAATGATAAATTCTTTGCAGCCAAAGATGGAGAAGCCTTATATAGTCAGCAAAAACAAGACCAAGGCCTGACTGTGGCTCAGATCATGAACTCCATATTGCCAAATTCAGACTTAAATTAAAGAGAGTAGGGAAAACCAGTAGACCATTCAGATATGACCTAAATCAGATGCCTTAGGACTATACAGTGTAAGTGACAAATAGATTCAAGAGACTAGATCTGATAGCAGAGTGCCTGAAGAACTATGGACGGAGGTTCATGACGTTGTACAGGAGACAAGGAGCAAGACCATCCTCAAAAAAAAAAAGAAATACAAAAAAGCAAAATGGTTGTCTGAGGAGCCCTTACAAATAGTTGTGAAAAGAAGAGAAGCTAAAGACAAAAGAGAAAAGGAAAGATACACCCATCTGAATGCAGAGCTCCAAAGAATAGTAAGGAGAGATAAGAAAGCCTTCCTTGGTGATCAGTGCAAAGAAACAGAGGAAAACAGCAGAATGGGAAAGACTAGAGATCTCTTCAAGAAAATTAGAGATCCCAAGGGAACACTTCATGTAAAGATGGGCACAATAAAAGACAGAAATGTTATGGAACTAACAGAAACAGAAGACATGAAGAAGAGGTGGCAAGAATACACAGAAGAACTATATGAAAAGAGATCTTCATGACCCAGATAATCGCGATGGTGTGCTCACTCACCTATAGTCAGACATCCTGGAATACAAAGTCAAGTGGGCCTTAGGAAACATCACTATGAACAAAGCTAGTGCAGGTGATGGATTCCAATTGAGCCATTTCAAATCTTAAAAGATGATGTTGTGAAAGTGCTGCACTCAATATGCCAGCAAATTTGGAAAGCTAAGCAGGGGCCAGAGGACAGGAAAAGGTCAGTTTTCATTCCAAGTCCTAAGAAAGGCAATGCTGAAGATGCTCAAACTATTGCACAACTGCACTCATCTCACACTCTAGCAAAGTAATGCTCAAAATTATCTAAGCCAAGCTTCAACAGTATATGAACTGTGAACTGCCGATGTTCAAATTAGATTTAGAAAAGGCAGAGGAACAAGTGATCAAATTGCTAACATCCAATGGATCATCAAAAAAGCAAGAGAGTCCCAGGAAAATATCTATTTCTGTTTTACTGTCTACGCCAAAGCCTTTGACTGTGTGGATTATAACAAACTGTGAAAAATTCCTAAAGAGATAGGAATGCCAGACCACCTGACCTGCCTGCTGAGAAATCTGTATGAAGATCAAGAAGCAACAGTTAGAACTGGACATAGAACTACAGACTGGTTCCAAATGGGGAAAGGAGTACGTCAAGGCTGTATATTGTCACCCTGCTTATTTAACTTCTATGCAGAGTACATCATGAGAAATGCTGGGCTGGAGGAAGCACAAGCTGGAATCAAGTTTGTTGGGAGACATATCAGTAACCTCAGATATGCNAGGTGGCCAAAGTATTGGAGTTTCAGCTTTAGCATCAGTCCTTCCAAAGAACACCCAGGACTGATCTCCTTTAGAATAAACTGATGCTCTTTTAGGCTTTCTCAAATTTTTATTGTATTTTAGTTTAATAATATTCACCTAAAGCAACACTTACTCAAGTGAGTGGCATGAAAGAGTAGTGCCATGATGTATTCTATAATAAAATGGAACCATTGTCATATGAGCCTGGAAAATACTACAAAACCCATTACCATTTAGCAATTCAATATGCACATTGATATATTAAGTCCCAATAAATCATACAGTAAAGAAATCTATTTAACTTGGTTAGCCAACATTTTTTATTTGCTATTTACCATGTGGCTCATTAGAAATAATAAAGAATTGATAATGCACCACTGACTGTGTTGATAATTATTTTGATAATTCACCAATGATAAATTCTTTGCAGCCAAAGATGGAGAAGCCTTATATAGTCAGCAAAAACAAGACCAAGGCCTGACTGTGGCTCAGATCATGAACTCCATATTGCCAAATTCAGACTTAAATTAAAGAGAGTAGGGAAAACCAGTAGACCATTCAGATATGACCTAAATCAGATGCCTTAGGACTATACAGTGTAAGTGACAAATAGATTCAAGAGACTAGATCTGATAGCAGAGTGCCTGAAGAACTATGGACGGAGGTTCATGACGTTGTACAGGAGACAAGGAGCAAGACCATCCTCAAAAAAAAAAAGAAATACAAAAAAGCAAAATGGTTGTCTGAGGAGCCCTTACAAATAGTTGTGAAAAGAAGAGAAGCTAAAGACAAAAGAGAAAAGGAAAGATACACCCATCTGAATGCAGAGCTCCAAAGAATAGTAAGGAGAGATAAGAAAGCCTTCCTTGGTGATCAGTGCAAAGAAACAGAGGAAAACAGCAGAATGGGAAAGACTAGAGATCTCTTCAAGAAAATTAGAGATCCCAAGGGAACACTTCATGTAAAGATGGGCACAATAAAAGACAGAAATGTTATGGAACTAACAGAAACAGAAGACATGAAGAAGAGGTGGCAAGAATACACAGAAGAACTATATGAAAAGAGATCTTCATGACCCAGATAATCGCGATGGTGTGCTCACTCACCTATAGTCAGACATCCTGGAATACAAAGTCAAGTGGGCCTTAGGAAACATCACTATGAACAAAGCTAGTGCAGGTGATGGATTCCAATTGAGCCATTTCAAATCTTAAAAGATGATGTTGTGAAAGTGCTGCACTCAATATGCCAGCAAATTTGGAAAGCTAAGCAGGGGCCAGAGGACAGGAAAAGGTCAGTTTTCATTCCAAGTCCTAAGAAAGGCAATGCTGAAGATGCTCAAACTATTGCACAACTGCACTCATCTCACACTCTAGCAAAGTAATGCTCAAAATTATCTAAGCCAAGCTTCAACAGTATATGAACTGTGAACTGCCGATGTTCAAATTAGATTTAGAAAAGGCAGAGGAACAAGTGATCAAATTGCTAACATCCAATGGATCATCAAAAAAGCAAGAGAGTCCCAGGAAAATATCTATTTCTGTTTTACTGTCTACGCCAAAGCCTTTGACTGTGTGGATTACAACAAACTGTGAAAAATTCCTAAAGAGATAGGAATGCCAGACCACCTGACCTGCCTGCTGAGAAATCTGTATGAAGATCAAGAAGCAACAGTTAGAACTGGACATAGAACTACAGACTGGTTCCAAATGGGGAAAGGAGTACGTCAAGGCTGTATATTGTCACCCTGCTTATTTAACTTCTATGCAGAGTACATCATGAGAAATGCTGGGCTGGAGGAAGCACAAGCTGGAATCAAGTTTGTTGGGAGACATATCAGTAACCTCAGATATGCCATAACCTCAGATGACATCACATTTATGACAGAAAACTTAAAAGAACTGAAGAGCCTCTTGATAAAAGTCAAAGAGGAGAATGAAAAAGTTGGCTTAAAGCTCAACATTCAGAAAACTAAGATCATGGCATCCAGTCCCTCACTTCATGGCAAATAGATGAGGAAACAGTGACTGACTATTTTCTTGGGCTCCAAAATCATTGTAGATGGTAACTGCAACCATGAGAATAAAAGATGCTTGCTCCTTGGTAGAAAACCTATGACCAACCTAGATAGTATATTGTAAAGTAAAGACATTACTTTGCCAACAAATTCTGCTAGTCAAATCTCTGTTTTTTTCCAGTAGTCATGTATGGATGTGAGAGTTGGACTATAAGGAAAGCTGAAGGCCAAAAAATGATGCTTTTGAACTGTGGTATTGGAGAAGACTCTTGAGAGTCCCTCAGACTGCAAGGAGATCCAACCANCGCTGAGTAAGAGCTTGCTGAAGGTACTCTAATTCTTAAGTGTTTTTAAAACCCAGTAATTATCATGTAAATTAATTGCATATGTAATTATTCATTTGATGTGTTTTAACTGTGGTGTTGGAAAAGATCCTGAGAGTTCCTCGGACTGCAAGGAGATCCAATCAGTCTATCCTAAAGGAAATCAGTCCTGAATATTCATTGCAAGGGCTGATGCTGAAGCTGAAACTCCAATACTTTGGCCACCTGATGCGAAGAACTGACTCACTGGAAAAGACCCTGATGCTGGAAAAGATTGAAGCCTGAGAAGGGGATGACAGAGGATGAGATGGTTGGATGGCATCACCAACTTGATGGACATGAGCTTGAGTAAGCTCTGTGAGTTGATGATGGACAGGAGAGCCTGGCATGCTGCAGTCCATGGGGTCGCAAAGAGTCAGACACAACTGAGCAACTGAACTGAACGGAACTGAATGCACCGTGGGTCATATTAAGCACATTATCTTCATTGTATCATTAATTTCATAACCACTCTAAGAAATATATGTTATTATTACACAGGCTTGGAGATGAGAAAATGTTGTTTTGCTAAATTAGAGAATCATCTGAGATTAATAAAAGTGCTAGACTCAGGACTGATCTGACTCAAGAATCCATGCTTGTATTCACCTTTCTCTTTAATTCCAATATAATTGCATGACTTTATAAAACTTTTAGATTTGATGGGGAACGGGGAATATAATGAAGATAATAGAGAAGTTCCGGTTCAAAATATGCTTTTGCTGTGAAAAAATGCTATTTGAAGGTAAAGCCTGGTAGCAGTTTAACAAAGTTGTGTCATTGTAAACAGAAATCTCATAGAACTCAAAAATTCTTTTCTATCCTAGATGCACAGTTCTCTGGGCTATATCAACAATCTTTGATAAGCTTTTTAGCATCACACTTTTTCTTAGCTGCTTAATATCTGTTATTCATTTGTACCTTAGAGTTTTGGTATTTTGTTTACAGTTCATATTTACAAAGTGTTGAAGTAATGTTTCAGTTTAAAGGTCAAACAGTCTTAATATTTGTTTTCTTAAGATTAATTTAAAGTCAAATAAGCTCAACAATTAAAAAGAAAAACGAAATGAGTGACTCAGTTCAATTCAGTTCAGTCACTCAGTCGTGTCTGACTCCTTATGCCCCATGGACTGCAGCATGCCAGTCAATCCTGTCCATCAAAAACTCCCAGAGTTTACTCAAACTCATGTCCATTGAGTCGGTGATGCTATCCAACCATCTCATCCTCTGTCATCCCCTTCTCCTCCTACCCTCAATCTTTCCCAGCATCAGACTCTTTTCCAATGAGTCAGCTCTTCACATCAGGTGGCCAAAGTACTGGAGTTTCAGCTTCAGCATCAGTCCTTCCAATGAATATTCAGGACTGATTTCCTTTAGGATGGACTGATTGGATCTCCTTGCAGTCCGAGGAACTCTCAGGATCTTTTCCAACACCACAGTTAAAACACATCAAATGAATAATTACATATGCAATTAATTTACATGATAATTACTGGGTTTTAAAAACACTTAAGATTTAGAGTACCTTCAGCAAGCTCTTACTCAGCGTTGGATAATATACCAGGCACACGATAAAAACTAAAGTGAGACGTGAATTCTGTCTTCAAGGAGCAAGGAATCTAGTGGTGAAAACAGTTACATAGCAAATAAAATTCTATTACTCTAATACAGAGAGTGAGAAGTAGGATAAATGCAGTGAGCATGGAGAATTATGGAAACCCGGAAAGAAAGTATCTCTCTCCAATTTTTGAAAGGTCAGTGGATTAACAAAATGAATGTGATGAAGAATGGGGTTCCAACAGAACTGCATTCTGTAATCACTGATATGAAAAACACAAGTGTGTGTGTGTGTTTGTGTCTAAGTTTGAATAAATGCCTCATGACTGTCAGGGCATGATGCATAAATGATGAAATGGCACCACAAGAAACTGCACAGGCAGATGCAGATCAAGCTTTGTAGGTCCGCTATATAAATAAATATATGAAATACAATGAAAATTTTATGCGGAGAACTGACATGGTTAGATTTGCATTCTTAATAGATTACAAAAGGCTTTAATCTGGGGAACAAATTTTCATGAACCATAACAAATGATGAGACAAATTGGACTTTATCACAATTATTGAGGTAGGAGATGAGGAGGACTTGAGTAAAAGCAGTGGCAATAAAGATGGAGTTAAACAGATCAATTCATGCAAGCATAAGATGGTAGATGGATTACATTTGATATGTATGTGGGAAGGGTGCCATCACTTGAAAGTTTGTGTTCTCCCAAAATTTTATCCTAACCCCAGTGTGTTGGTATTTGGAGATAGAGCTATTGGGAGGCAATTACCTTCAGAAGAGGTCAAGAAGGTGGCACCCCATTTTGGGGCTAGTGCCATTACAAGCGGAGCGTGCTCTCTCTCTCCCTCTCTGTCTCCATCACATGTGGACACAGTGAGACTGGTCATCTGCAAGCCTGGAAAAGAGAGAGCTCTATGAAAAACAAATGTCTGTTGCCTAAACTAGCTAGCCTTTGTTTTGTTTTGTTTTGTTTTTAATATAGCAGCCTGAGCTGCTATAAAAAATACCTGATTAAGACAGAGAATGGGACTAGAAGTTGTTAAACTCAACTCCCCCATATCTACACTGTGTGTAAGGCTGAATGATGGAGGCACAAACTAAAATTGAGAAAAGAGGAGTATTATGTTTGAAGGAAGGACAATTGGTTTTGATGTGTGCATATTGAATTTGAGGCAAGGATGTCTAATAAGAAATTTCATATATATAAGAGGTGATGAGGGGCTTCCCTGATAGCTCAACTGGTAAAGAATCTGCCTGCAGTACAGGAGACCCCGGTTTGATTCCTGGGTAAGGAAGATCCACTGGAGAAGGGATAGGCTACCCACCCCAGTACTCTTGTGGCTCAGCTGGTAAAGAATCTACCTGCAATGCATAAGACCTGGGTTCAATCCCTGAGTTGGGAAGATCCCCGGAAGAAAGGAAAGGCTACTGATTCTAATATTCTGGCCTGGAGAATTCCATGGATTGTATAGTCCATGGGGTCACAAAGAGATGGACATGACTGACTTTCACTCACTCACTCAAGAGGTGATGAAAGCATGACCAAAAGAAGTGAAAGAGGCAAAAGCTACTGTAAGATATAAATATGCATAGATGTTCCTCAAGTACCTCCAAAGAGCTTTTCCCTCTCTATATATCACATAAGGTAAGATAAAAGGTAATATTGCTTTAAGGTAATTGAAAAAATCTCAGATATGTTGCATACTCAGCTTCCTCTTCTTGTGAAGTTTAATTTCCTTTGGCAATACTTTATTTTCTTGAGGGATGAAGGCCATTTTGGAGACACGTTTATTGAACGTAAGTGAGAAACTAAAAGAATTCCATATTGATTTCCCAAAAGCAATTGGGAGACAAGGAAGGAGAATGATCTAAAAAGAAGATAATATGATTTCTGTGGGTATGAGTAGGAATATTTCTATTACAAGAAAATAGAATTCAACTCAATTTAAGAAAAATAAGAATTATTTGGCTCACAGGACAAAATGTTCAGTGGTATCTGGCTTCAGGCATCGCTTGATCCAGGGTCTCCAACAGTGTCATCAAAGCTCAAATGCTGCTCTCATTCCCTCCTCTCCTTTTCTCTGAAGGGTCTTGCTCTCTTGTTACTTCTGTCTATGGCTGGGGTTCCTAGTAGCTCTTTGCTTATATCATCCTAAGAGTTTTATTAGGAAAAAAAATTTATTTATTTTGAGCTCAAAAGAAAATCCCAGAATCAAGTCTTATTGGTCAGACTTGAGGCATGTGTTTATCCCAGAACCATTATCTCCAATGGGGATAGAGTGTGCAGATTGGCTCAGCCTGGATTGTTTGCCCACAAAGTGTGCTGGCTTGGGAGAAGATACAGCACCACTGAAATGGGAGGAAATCTCCAACCGGAAGTCAGGTTTTGACTTAAGAAAGAAGAATGGAACCTGGCATGGCAGAGTCAACAGCTATTCAACCACGGAGCCTCACCACAAAAATAATTAGCTTGGAAGGAAGAAAGGTGTGCCTGTGTATTGGGATTGTGTACATTCAGCTGTGTGTCCACATTCACAATGAGAAGAGTCTACAGCAGGCTACTCCATCCTAGTTTTTTTCATTTGAGAGATTCCTCCTTTTCACTCACGGGATTTAAAAAGCTGGAGAAGACTCTCACTGGTTCCTTGCTCCTAATAATTGTATTAGCTCTTAAGAAGACATCTGAGACATCTCTGCGTAACTTCAGTCCTGTCATCACCTCTCACTCTCATTCAAAGCAAATAATGCTGTGTTCAATTTAGCATCAGAAAAACTTGCTCTGAATTCATTCCCTAAATGTTGACACATCATAGGAAATGTACAAATGATAGCTCATCAAAATGTGTCCAAAACGGTCAGGGATCACATAAGGATCAAGACAATATGAAATTTAAAACCATTTTCCTGTTGCCTTCTTTTCTTCACTAAGTCAATACACTCATTTTTCCACTCCCTCCCTCCTTTCCTGCTGTCTACCTCCATTAACAAAAAGACAGTTATCAATCATGTACAATTCAATGTGGATGGTGTTCAGAATGACAGCCTTGCTCCTTGTCCTTCTGCAAACTGCTGAGAGTCAGGGGGATTGTGAAACTGATTTTCTATATAGCTCCAGAGAACTAAAACTCATTTTTCCACTCTGGAAAAATAGAACTGGGAGAATAGTATTGATTTTTACTTCATTTTAATACAAACATGTGATATATCAGTTAAATTATATGCCAAATACATATTAAGTATCTAAATACTCTACAAAATTTATAAAATCATTTAATTTATTAAATATCAAAATCTCAAACAAATTACTTTTAAACAGTACTTTATAAGAAAGAAAAACTTGAGCACTTTTTACATGACATACTAATAAGTTAGAAGCCACACTGGACACTCAGTGGAAATGTTTTTGAATAGTTGTACATAGCATATTTAGAGTAAATATAGAAAATGAATGCATGCTCTGTGAAGGCAATTAAAATCAAATAGAATCAAATCTGTTTCCAGAAAGCAGTTTAGTGTCTGACATAGTAGGTTCTACATAAATATTTGTTGAATGATCAAATGAAAGAGAATTCCATTATATAAGATCTGGAAACAGAAATTGTACACACAGTAACTAATGCAAAAGTTCTTTGGAGAAAACAGACTAAAAAACAAAAAAGAAAGGGAAAATCATCATGCTGAGCTTCAGCTACACCAACCTCAATTAATAATCAAGGTTTTATATTACTAGAGTAAAAATCTTTGAGAGAAAACGTAAATTGCTTCCTGACAGCTTCTGTAATGCTAATAGAATCTTTAGACTCCATTGTTGCACTGATGATTCACCTGTAAGAAGAAAGTACACTTTTTTTCCCCTCATTATCAGCCCATTTCTGGTCTGATTTGCTTTAGATGATTTAGACTCTGCTGCATCTGAACTGTGACTTTGCTTATCAGGAAAGAGAATGAAAAATGAACAAAAGAAGGGGAAGAAGACTGTAAGAAGGAAAAGAGAAAAAAAAATGAGTGTAAAAGTGTCTCAGTATCCTGCTCAATCTTTATGCTTTAGGTTGAAATGTTAAGTATTTGTAGGACTTATCCCTGCATCTGACTCCTGCAACATGTACTGTCTGGCATCCGAAGCATGTTACTTTATGGTGTGTGAAACAAACCTTGTTTTGTTTTGGTTTGCTTTTTCAAACTGTCTGCGGTCCATAGCACCAGAGTTAGGGAATCCGGCTACATTACAGCACTCTTTTACCATTCCTCACTGCAACCACTCCTTGTGACCACAACTGAAGTTTGTCAGTTTAAGTCCTAAGTTTATATATCTCTTGCCCATTAGCAGGCAGCTTTGACAATTTTTGAATATTGAAGCATCTGGAGCCCAGGAAGGCCAGAGTGTCCATTTCTCTAAACAGCTGCCACTCTGTCACTGCCATGGGGCATAAATGAAGCTGTGATGACCTGTGGGCAATATATGAATTCAGAACCAGCCACAGCATTTCATTTCAAAAGCTAAAGCTCTCATATTTACTTCACCCAGTGATAAGACCATATGTCGGGTTTGTTATTGCAAGCCTCAATATGTGCAGTGTGGGTTTACACTCAAACACCTGTAAGTGATCTTTTTTAAGACTAGTATGATAAGGTGAGTAGAGGGCCTGAATTAATATAAATCTTATTACAAGTGAAGTGAAAATGGATCCCCCATCTTGATTTGCATTACTGTTGGGTTTCTATGGTTTCCCTCTCAGGAAAACTAAGTCTGAAATACTGTGCACAGAATGATGATATGGTAACATGGTAAATCCAGCAATATTGGTTTATTTGCAGGCAGCTATACAGTTGGCTACTATGTTAATGCAATTTTTTTAAATTGTTTAGTGCAGACCCAACAAAGGATCACATTAATTTCCCAGGTTAAAAGCATTAATTTCATTCCCCCAATTCTGAGTTCTGTTCTTTTCTCACTTTTCCATGATTATATAACCTATCTGTATGGATTTATAATACATGCAGAGCATTTCCTTGTGTGGAAGCTTTCTGGCAGTGATAGAATAGCAAAATCCACTTTTCATTTTAATGTCTATTAACTTGTTTAGTCTTTCTCTCCCGGAAAGAACCTAAAAAGTCTCAGTAGAAGTGTCAATTTTAAGAGAAAGCAAGCTTACTCTTAAATAACAAAAACTGCTGAATGTGAGCTATATTTTAAAAATTCATCAAAATGGCATAATTTCCTTTAAATGCATCAAATTTTATGAATTAAAGTTGCCTTCCCTGGTCTTTCTGCACATTAGCATTTTTGATAGCTGGTTAGTAAACGTAAGCATCATAATGGGTTCTTCTAAGATGATTTTTAAGACTCTTTAGAGAGCTACTCTGGCTTATCTATATTGGGAACATCTACATTGGAAACACCACACTTGCAAAAACTACACTATCTGTAAGTTAGTTAAAATGTGATTTTATCACCATTTTCCCTAGTAATAAGTGAGGGAGGGAGAATAAAAGATTAGAATTCACTTCATTAATACAAGACCCATCTTCTTAACGAAGTTCAAGTATACAGTGCAGAACTGTTAATTCTCATGACCATGCTGTACTTTAGATCTAGAAAGTGTTCATCTTGCCTAAATGAAGCTTTGCACCCTTTAACCAACACCTCCCCATCGCACCTCCCTCTGCCCCCTGGCAACCACCATTGTAGTCTCTGCTTTTATACATTTGACTGTTCTATTTTCTATTGTTTTATTGAGATATAATTGACATATGACATTGTATTAGTTTAGGGAAGCCCATATAAAACATAATGATTTGATAAGTATATAGTGAAACGATTATCATAGATTTAGTTAGCGTTACCTCACATAGTTACAATATTTTTCTTGTGATAAAAACTTTTAAGATCTTTTCTCTTAGAAACTTTCTAATACACAGTAAAGTACTGTCAAATATATTTAACAATAATAACGATGCTGTATGTTACATCACCACGACTTATTTGTCTTATAACTGGAAGCTTTTACCTTCTAACCACTTTCTCCAATTTTACAAGCCCTCACTCACCAGCCTCTGGGAGCTACCAATCTTTTTGCTTTTGAGTTTCTATACATAAGTGAGATCATACAGTATTTATCTTTCTCTGACCTATTTTGCTTACCATGATACCCTCAAGACTTCTCCATGTTTTTGCAAATGAGACCTTCTGATATGTTTTCTACTGCATAAGCATGTACTCAGTACAGGATAGCTAATAATGAAAGATGGGACAACAAAAAATCATTTTATCAATTATTACTTTTTCCTTTCTACATTTTTAAGGATATAATAAACTGCATTCCATCATCTGGCGAAGAATATTAGTCTATGGAAAAAAAGCGTTAATGTGGAAACATTCACTGATATGTCTACTCATTTTAGTCCAAAAGGAACTGCATGCTAAGCCTTCTTGGTTGTCTTCACAGGTAACAAAGCATGGAGCTCGTGGCAAATTTATATTGTGAGGGGCAATAATGATTTTGATGTTGAAAGTAAATGCTTTACTTATTACGATTGGTGTGTATGTTTTTAACCTCAAGCTATTCTTAAGGTAATTTCTCCATCAGAATTTTAAAAAGCAGGTGTAAGATTAGAAATGAAGACAAATCCACAGAATGAATGCAGTCGGTGCCACTGCGAGGTCCTATGTCCACATCCTGTAACTACATGTTGTCAAGAACTAGTCAAGTACAATTAAGGCAAAATAATATAATCAAGCATACCAGTTAGTAGTGTAGCAATGAGGTTAACATTCAAATTTGACTCTGAAATATATAAATAAACTGAAAGAATGCAAGAAATAGAAGGTCATTCACATTGCAGCAAAATAAGGGAAACTGGGAATGTGCTAATTGGAAGCAATAATCCCAGGGTTGTAAGTATACTTAATACTCATCCATACCACCACTTATCTCCCAACCTTAACCTTGTTACTAGATTCACAGAAAGGAATCTGTTATTTCTAAAAATGAATTTTTCAAACTCTACAAAGCATATAAAAAAAAGAGTATATTATTTATTCTGACTCTGGGAGCTGAGTGGATTAATTCAACCATCTTTTGTAAATGTGTTTTTATGTTACATCAAAGCTAAATGACTCTCTGCTGTTGGCAATGCGTTCCTGGGTCTCAGTTCTTCCTTTGACTGGAAGAGGGATGATGAGCACATCGTTAAATGTCCCCCAGCTCCAGTATCCTTATCTACATATTGAGGAAATAAGATACGTGTACTTGCCAAAGAGAACTGCTTCAGGAATCAAAGGCAAAGCACTTTATTAGCCATTAACAAATTGGTTAAGAGCAGACTCTGAACTGACTTGCCTCAATTCTTATCCAGGCTTTATGCTTACAAGCTGTAGAGACATGGGCTAGTGATTTCACCTTTCTGTGCATCAGTTTCCTCTCCAGTAAAATGAGGATGACAGTACTACTTACCTCATAGAGTTGTCAGAATTGAAAGGATTAATTTAGGTAAAGAAATTTGTGTCTGGGATATACTTCTATCTAAGCATTTGTTGTTATTGCTATAATGTTGAGAATTCTAACAGATTCTTCTTCGTACACAACATAAACTGTTTACATTGAAGTTTAAGCACATATTTGAGTTGGTGGAAAAAGAGCTTAAAGAAAATGATTCAGCACAGAAAGAGTGAAAATGATCTCCCCAAAGCTAAGGCAATCATCAAAAACTCCCTGGGCTTTCATTACCCTAAACTGTCAATTTATTGTATTTCAGTGCCCCATAATGATGGTGGTCATTATGACTTGCTAAAAATGTAACTGCATTACATCAAACACCTTTCAAAGTTAACACAAGAATCTAAGTTATACACACTCACACATATATGTAACTTTAGAGCAAGTATTTAGCTTCTCAAATAATTCCATATCATTTTTCAACAAAATAAGGAAAGAAAGCTGACTAGAAAGATGATACATGCATAGATATGTAGTCAGAATTTTGTTGCCATGAGAAAATATATTCTGAAGTCTCGGTTTGGAATGTAAGATAGTAGGGATATTGGTTCAGTGGTCAGTGGTCTCCTAGCAGGAGGTCACTGACTCACAGGGGAAGACCAGGTCAAATTACCACCTGAGAAGGAGGAAATTCCCGTCTCTCAGTCTGCTGCTGCTGCTGCTAAGTCTCTTCAGTCATCTCCGACTCTGTGCCACCCCATAGATGGCAGCCCACGGGGCTCCCCCGTCCCTGGCATTCTCCAGGCAAGAACACTTGAGTGGCTGATATAAATCTTGTGCTAGGTACGATCCTCCCCCCATTTCCTCAGAGACAGCTTCAGTCTATCTGATGTTGCAGGTTTCCATGGAGTGTATCTGTACTTGAAACTGATTTGAAAGATTTAACATTGTACAGCTCCTCCTCTGAGTTGCCTCTCTTATTACACCCGTTAACTGTCAGGCCAGGTTCTTATTTGTTTATTTTTGGCCTTTTTAGAACCCGATATACATACCCTTAGTGGTTCAGATAATAAAGAACCTGCTTACAAGGCAGAAGACTGGGGTTCAATTCCTGGATGGGACACTTACCCTGGAGAAGGGAATGGCAACCCACTCCAGTATTCTTGGAGAATTACATGGACAAAGGAGCCTGGTGGGCTATAGTCCATGAGGTTACAAAGAGTTGGGTACTAAAGTGACTAAGACACACAATCATGAATAATAGCTAATAGATGGTCAAAAATTCTAAATTTATATCCATTTTATTTTAATGATTATCTGATAGTTTGTACACAATACCAAGGAAAATAAAGATTTATCCACAAAATTAACTTTTAGTGGTTCAAGCAACAATAGCTGTTGGGGAAACAACTCATAAAAGAAGAACCAAGCCAAGTGATTTTAAGGAGACCTGCAATCATTTTCTACTATAAATCAGGAAAATTGAAAAGTAACAGGCTGTTTAGATTTACAAATGAAAAAAAATTGCATATGGATATTTTTATACATTTTTAGAATGTTATATGTATTCACAAAAACACAACACAAATTCATTTCACACATAAAAAGTATGAAATGTGAAATGTTAGGGCATCATTTAATTCATAGGTATATGTGAGTATGACAAGGAGGCTCATTTTATTTCTTCTCTATTAAGAAGGACACTGCAGTAGAAAATATAGAAATTTCTAACATAGTATATTCATACGTCTAGACTATCTCAAGAGGACAGGCTTTCTTTGTTTTTGAGGTCATCATAAAACTCAGTGACCTGTGAAGGTAAGAAATTACTGGATCTGTTGCTCTTGGAGCTGTGAATCTAGCTGAACCTCAGTGATGTCATAAAGGCACAAAGTATACATTTTTAAAAATTGTGTGCCCTAGACTTTTTCCATAGTCACATTTTCACTGTGTCAACCAACAGAGTTTTCTTGACCATAACAGTCATATCATAGAAAACGATGAATTTTATGTTCTAAAGACTTGGCTATGAAACACGAATGAACTGACTACGCCTGTTGACTCAAAATAATCCACACTCAAGTGGTAAATTATAGGATGTATGATCAGAATAAGTAATTTACTTTTGATGCTAGAGAACAACCGCATATACTATAGAGCACAGACACATCATTTAGTGAATTGCAAACATTAAGCTTTGAAAAGTTATCTTTTCCATTATCCTAAGGACTGTATTGGGTTTCCCTTGTGGCCCAGCGGTAACGAATCCACCTGTAAACCAGGAGCCACAGAAGACGTGGGTTTGATCCCTGGGTCAGGAAGATCCCCTGAAGGAGGGCAGGGCAACTCACTCCAGTATTCTTTCCTGCAGTATCACATGCACAGAGGAGGCTGGTAGGCTATAGTCCATAGGGTTGCAAAGAGACAGGCGTGACTGAAGTGACTCAGCACGCATTCAAGGATTGCATTACAATAGAAACTTTTAAAATTGTTACATGATATTTGAGTTCATTATTTGGCAAGTTTGAATAGCACCAACTGGAAGAGAAGATACTCAAAGCTGACTCCAACTCTAGCAGTGACTCAGTCAGTATGACTATGAACTTCACAGCTCAAGACTGCTTATAGCAAAAAGAGAAGATTAAACAAAAGATCTGGATTCTGACCTAGTTTCTGAGACTAGACTAGATATTAAATGCTGAGTTTTCAACTCTAAAATTTGTTATCATATTTCAAACTGCTCAGAAGATGTTCATACCAAGAAAAGGAAGGAAAAAAAATAAAAAATGAGGAAAATAATTCTATTCATATTCCTAGGAATAAATAGATCAGAAAATTTGAGAATGAGGAGAAGAACATTAAAAAATTGCAAACTTTATTTATTCCATCCTATTATATACATACAGATTTCCCTTCCCCACCAATTTGTGAAGCAATATGGCTCAAATAGCTATATAATTATATGACAACACGTAATCCTCTCAAAAAGGGGGATCACCATCAAGTCTTTCTTCAAGCTGATACTCAGTGATGATGGTCCAAAACTACTCCCAACAAAAAGAAGAGCTGAGTCAGAAGAAAACAACCTCACCACCACTGCCTTCGCATACACATCACAAGCCTCAGAGACGCCCTGTACCCTCATGGTATAACAGTGTTCAAACTCATCCCTCCTCTAGGCACCAACTTCTGACTTACATGAAAACCAGAAAGTACACAATTCTTTAGAAACCTGAAATATCTTGATATAAACCAGTTTCACATGGTGCTTAAGGGAGAAACCATGGCTGGGCTTTAGAGTGCTGGGAACCAGCATTCTTGGGAGTCTGTGCCCAGCTGTTTTCAAAAGTGTACTCTGTGAACTCATAACACCCTCCGAAAACCTGATCATCACTCTCCAGGTATCTGGGACAACCAGGAAGGGAACAAAAGCCTGAATGTAGAAGTCATTTTTCTTTTTCCTTTTTGGTCTTTTATGCATGTAAAATGTGTTTCTGGTCATGAAAGAGGTAACAGTTCTTTTTATTCTTCAAACTTACCTGAAGCACTTTTGTTTTTTAAGTGTTTATTGGAGTATGATTGCTTTATAATATTGTGTTATATGCATTATATATGTGTTATATGTGTTCAGCAAAGTGAATCAGCCATAGCTATATATATATCCCCTCTCTTTTATTTATTTACTTTTATTTATTTATTTTTACTTTCTTATTTTTACTTTATTTTACTTGACAATACTGTATTGGTTTTGGCATGCATTGACATGAATCTGCCGTGGGTGTACATGAGCTCCCAAACATGAACCCCTCCTCCCACCTCCCACCCCACATCATCCCTCCAAATCATCCCCATGCACTAGCCCCAAGCATCCATTTAAGGAAGCGTGGAGTATTGTGTACACTTAAGAACTTTTTATATTAAAAAATCTGATTTCTTCCTGTATCTGTGGATATCCCTTTCTTGGATCACAGCCTTGTCATGATTAAGGGGCCTGCATAACTCAATGAAGCTATGAGCCATGCCGTGCAGCCATGCCATGCAAAACTGACAGGTCATAATGAAGAATACTAATAAAACATGGGCCACTCGAGGAGGAAATGGCAGCGCTCCACTATTCTTGACTGCAGAACCCCATGGACAGTATGGAAAGGCAAAAAGTTTTGGCACTGGAAGATGAATGCCCGGGTCAGAAGGTATCCAATATGCTACTGGGGAAAGGCAGAGGGCAATAACTAACAGCTCCAAAAAGGATGAAGTGGCTGGGCCAAAGCAGAAATAGTGCTCAGTTGTAGATGTGTCTGTTGGAGAAAGTAAAATCCGATGCAATACTCCATAAAAACAACATTGCCTAGAAACCTGGAATGTTAGGTCCATGAATCAACGTATGTGGTCAAGCAGGGGATGGCTGCAGTGAACACAGACATCTTAGGAATCAGTGAACTAAAATGGAGAGGAATGGTTGAATTTAATTCAAATGACGATTATATCTACTACTGTTTGCAAGAGTCCCTTAGAGAAAATGGAGTAGCCCTCATAGTCAACCCGGGTGGCTCAGACGTTAAAGCGTCTGCCTCTAATGCAGGAGACTTGGGTTCGATCCCTGGGTGAGGAAGATCCCCTGGAGAAGGAAATGGCAACCCACTCCAGTATTCTTGCCTGGAGAATCCCATGGATGGAAGAGCCTGGTGGGCTACAGTCCATGGGGTCGCAAAGAGTCAGACACAACTGAGTGACTTAACTTCATGGTCAACCAAAGAGTCCAAAATGCAGTACTTGGGTGCAATGTCAAAAACAACTGAATGATCTCTGTTCATTTCCAAAACAAACCACTCAATATCACAGTAATCTAAATCTATGGTCCAAACACTGATGCCAAAAAAGAAGAAGTTTACCGGTTCTATGAAGACTTACAATAGCTTCTAGAACTAAAACCAAAAAATGATGCCCTTGACATCATAGGGGATTAGAATGAAAAAGTAGGAAATCAAGAGATACCCAGAATAACAAGCAGGCTTGGCTTTGGAGTACAAAATGAAGCAGGGCAAAGGCTAACAGAGTTTTGTCAAGAGAATATGCTGGCCATAGAAAACACCATGTTCCAACAACCCGAGACAACTCTACATATGGATATCATTACATGATCAATTTAGAAATCAGATTTATTATATTTGCAGGCAAAGATGGAGAAGCCCCATGTAGTCAATAAATATAAGACTTGGAGCTCACTGTGGCTTAGATCATGAGTTCCTATTGCAAAATTCAGGCTTAAATTGAAGAAAGTAGGGAAAGCCATTAAATCACTCAGGTATGATCTAAATCAAATCCCTTATGATTATACAGTGGAGGTGATGAACAAATACCGAGGATTAGGTATTTTAGATAGAGTGCCTGGAGAACCAAGGATGGAGGTTTGTAACAATGTATAGGAGGCAGTGACCAAAACCATCCCATTGAAAAAGTAATGCAAGATAGCCAAGTAGATGTCTGAGGAGGCTTTATAAATAGCTGAGAAAAGAAGGCAAGGGAGAAAGGGAAAGATACACCCAACTGAATGCAGAGTTCCAGAAAATAGAAAAGGGAGATAAGAAGGCCTTCTTAAATGAACAACACAAAGAAATAGAGGAAAATAATGGAATGGGAAATACTAGAGATCTCTTCAAGGAAATATTTCATGCCAAGAATGGGCACAATAAGGGACAAAACCAGTAAAGACCTAAAAGGAGCAGAAGATATTAAGAAGAGGTGGCAAGAAAACACAGAAAAACTATACAAAGAAGCTTGTAATGACCTGGATAGCCATGATGGTGTGGTCACTCAGGTCAGTTCAGTTCAGCTCAGTCGCTCAGTCATGTTCAACACTTCATGACCCCATGGACTGTAGCATGCCAGGTTCCCTGTCCATCACCAACTCCTGGAGTTGGCTCAAACTCATGTCCATCGGGTCAGTGATGCCATCCCACCATCTCATCCTCTGTCATCCCCTTCTCCTCCTACCTTCAATGTTTTCCAGCATTAAGGTCTTTTCCAATGAGTCAGTTCTTTGCATCAGGTGGCCAAAGTATTGGAGTTTCAGCTTCAGCTGATTTCCTTTAGGATTGACTGGTTTGATCTCCTAGCAGTTCAAAGGACTCTCAAGAGTCTTCTCCAACACCACAGTTCAAAAACATCAATTCTTCAGTGCTCAGCTTTCTTTATAGTCCAAATATACAACTCTCCATACATGACTCCCGGAAAAATCTACTAGCTTTGACTAGACAGACTTTTGTCAGCAGAGTAATTTCTCTGCCTTTTAATGTTTTCAAGACATCTTGGAGTGTGAAGTTGAGTGAGTATTAGGAAGCATTGCTAGGATCAAAGCTAACAAAAGTGATGGAATTCAATCCAAACTATTTAAACTCCTAAATGATAATGTTGTTAAAGTGCTACACTCAATTTGTCAGCAAATTTTAAAAATTCAGCAGGTGCCACAGGATGGGAAAAAGTCAGTTTTCATTTTAATCCCAAAGAAGGGCAATGTGAAAAAATGTACAGATTTCTGTATAATTTCATTCATTTCACATGCTAGCAAGCTTACACACAAAATCCTTCAATCTAGGCTTTAGCAGTACATGAACTGAGAACTTCTAGATGTACAAGCTGAGTTTTGAAGAGGCAGAGGAACCAGAGATTGAATTGCTGACATTCCTTGTATCATGGATAAAGCAAGGAAATTAAAAATAAAATCTACTTCTTCAGCTTCATAGACTAGAGTAAAGTCAAAGGTTTTACTTTGACTGTGTGGATCACATCAAAGTGTGGAAAATTCTTAAGAGATGGGAGTATCAGACCTCCTAAAGTGTCTCTTGAAAAACCTGTATGCAAGTCAAGAAGCAACAGTTAGAACTGGACATGGAACAACTGACTGGTTCCAAATGGGGAAAAAGTATCAGAGCTGTGTATTAACACCCTACTTATTTAACTTATATGCAGAATACATCATTGAAACTCTAGCCTGGATGAATCACAAACTAGAATCAAGATTGCTGGGAAAATCAACAACCTTAGATATGCAGATGATACCACCTTAACGGCAAAAAGTGAAGAGGAACTAAAGACCCTCTTGATGAAGGTGAAATAAAGAGAGTGAAAAGGCTGACTTAAAGCTCAACATTCGATAAACTAAGATCATGGCATCTGGACCCATCACTTCATGATAAACAGAAGTGAAGCAAGTGGAGACAGTGACAGATATTCTTTTTTGGAGCTCCAAAATCACCGAGGATGAAAATCAAGGATGCCATGAAAATAAAGGATGCTTGCTCCTTGGAAAGGCAGCTATGACAAGACTAGATAGCATAATAAAAAGCAGAGACATCACTTTGTTGATGAAGGGCCATATAGTCAAAGCTATAGTTTTTCCAGTAGTCATGTACAGATGTGAGAGTTAGATAATAAGGAACGTTGAGCACCTTGATGCTTTCAAATTATGGTTATGGAGAAGACTCTTGAAAGTTCCTTGGACTGCAAGGAGATCAATCCAGTCAATCTTAAAGGAAATCAACACTGAATATTCATTGGAAGGACTGATGCTGAAGCTGAAGCTCCAATACTTTGGCCACCTGATGAGAAGAACCAGACCACTGGAAAATACCCTGATGCTGGGAAAGATTAAAAGCAAAAGGAGAAGAGGGTGGCAGAAGATGAGACAGCATCATCATTCAATGGACATGAACATGAGCCAACTCCAGGAGATAGTGGAACCTGGCGTGCTGCAGCCCATGGTGTCGCAAAGAGTTAGACAGGACTCAGGAACTGAACAAGAGCTACAATATCGTTGTGCATAAAATGGATGGGTGAGGTCTTAATACCCTTTGTACTGAAAACAAGTCTTTTCAGACACAACAAGGAGCTCCCTGTTCCTTCTCTACTTATATTGTTTTTACTGCATGTCTGCATTAAATTCCAACTATATTTTTTGAAAGCCAAATTTATTTTCAGGATTAATAATCTCAAAAGTCACCCTCATCCAGCCTCAGATTGGCTTTTTGTCTCATTCTATAAGGTTATTCACTTTTCACTATCCTTTGGAATTCTCACATAGAGAGAAGCAGAATTATTAGGTTTTAAATGCTAATGTGAGTTAATTTATTCATTGAAAGGGGCTACAATAGAGAGATTTGTAAAATAATGGTAGATGGAAAATTTTCCTGAACTGATATGAAGCTTTCATTAAGAATCTAATGCTTGTTCTGGAATACATTGGTTTATTACTTTCCAAGTACTTTTTTTTTTTTTTGGTAGACACAGTTTAGAATCAAACACTCTATAATTGACTACTTAGGAATGTTTTCTATTGAATCATTGACCTTGGTGGTCTGTCACAACTTGAAAAAGTGATCCACAAAACTCCTATGCCATCACTGAAAGATCATAGGGATATTTCCTGTCTGTGCTCAGAATGGTATTCGAAGAACACAAAATCTTTAAAGATTGTTGGATACATTTACAATTTAAAGTCAAACTGAAGCTTTTTGGTGGTTTTGTTGTTGTTGTTTACTTTTTGAATTTTTCCTTCATTTTTTTCACATTTCATCCAACACTCTGAGGAAAAGTTATTTTTGCATTCACAGACACTTAACAGAGTTGAATGTACTGTAATATGTTATTTTCCAGATATAGTAAATGCTGAGGTTTGTTTTTCTAATCTATTTATTTCTTTTTCTTATCTCACAAAAACAGCTTTCATCTAAAGAATTTGGTTATGTTACATTGTTAACATAAAGCAAAACCATTCTGAAGGATGTACTCATCCTTGATTTTAATACCAGTAGAAAAGGGTTTTTTTCCAAGGTGATAACATACACCCATTGAAATAAAGTTATTTTCCAGACACACTTTCCCTCTCCCTGTTTTTCCTTTGAACAGTGTGCACATATTTTTTAAGCGTACCTGTAGAATCACAAGGTCTGAGCGCCAGAAAGCATCCTGAAAGTTTGTCATATGAACCACACCTTGTGACACAGCTAAGGATAGCCTGTGTCCGTGAAAACAATTCTCCACACTCTACTAGTAACTGGGCTGTATGGGGAACAATCAGACAAACGTTATCAAAAGAAATTAAATTTTTGAATGTTCACCAGTTTCACACTGTATTGTATCTTTCCTGTCCTAAAGGCTCCCTTCTCTATCTTGCAAACAAATTGTTACAGATCATTATTTTTCTGATTTTCAATAGAACACAGAATGAGACAGGTCAATGCCAGCATGGCGAGATGAGATGTATGTTAAAGAAGGAGTAAAAGCCAAGATAATATTTGTTAAATAACTTTATCTGTTGAGATTTTGAAGCAGTGAATATCAAATAGCCCATTCAACCTCTGATCAAAATCTAAGTGAGAACTATCTTTAGATATGTTGACACAAGGGAGTTGGGATTTGTGAATTTCCACCTTTGAGGCAGATAAGGAAAG